>OY986040.1:88623421-89025921 GCA_963920215.1 Nineta flava | reverse complement strand
GATTTATGTTATAAAAAATTATAATTATATATATGTATATATATATATATATGTATATATATATATATATATATATATATATATATATATATATATATATATATATATATATATATATATGTATATAAATTATATGTATATATATATATATATATATATATATATTTATATAAAATTTACAGGTGGTGATTTTCGACATCTATTAGGTATGATCGATGGACATTTTGCTATACTATAAAGCTGAAAGTGAAGCTGACTGACTCAGGCTAGAAAGTTGCGGTTTTTGGCATTCGACACGAACTTGTACTAAATTTTATATAGTTATTTTAATAAAAAATATATCACTCTTATTTCACATTAATTTGTGGCGTTTTAATAAAAGGCCTATGATCGATGAATATTATTGTCAATAATTCAATGTAAATAATTTTCGCTTTCTTTTCAGTTTTCATTGACAATAACACTGCTTGTATATTTGGTAATACATTACACCTTGAGCGATTGTTACACCAGATAATAAAGTATTTAATTCTTCATCATTACGAATTGCTAATTGTAAATGACGAGGTATAATACGAGTTTTCTTGTTATCATTAGGGGTGAATCGTTTAAATGTAAGAAAAAATTTGCTTGAAATGAAATTATATGTCGTAAGTTTTCTTTAGTATGATTTTATTAAAATTTTATAATTAAAAATTTTATTTATAACGTGGTAAGTTTTAAAATATTTGAAATTGTTGAAGTGATTGATTGATATGATAAATAATTATTATTTAAATAAATAATAAATAAGTGTTAAAGATATAATTGATCTTTATTAGATTGAATTATGACATATTATATATTTATATGTAAATTATCAAAGTTGTTAACATCCAAAACAACCGTGATAAAAGAGAGAAGTTATAGTTGTTAAGCAACAGATAAAAATGATAAATAAAATTATAATAATAATTTAATGAAAATGCGATACCGCTACATACTTCCCCCCATCAACTAATAAAGAAAAACGACTAGAAGAAGAAGAAGAAGAAAAACAACCTTGTTCACTCGGAAAAAACTTTAATAGTTGATGTACATCTTAAAATTAAATACAAAGTAAATTAAGAAAAGTTTAACATTGAAAAAAGTATGCAGGTTTTAGCCTGTCAATTGAAATAGAGGTAGGTTTGTTATTGATATCAATAACAAAAAATTTAGGAAATCTCTTGATAACAGAGAAAGGACCTCTATAATTACAAGATAGTGGAGGTTTGACATGATCCTCGCGTATAAAAACTTTTTTTGATGAATCTAAATCTTTAGGTAAAAATACATTTTTGTTGGTGAACTGTCTGGTAAAGAAAAATTTTGCGTTTATCATTCTATTCTTTAACTCTCGAGTAGATTGTTGAACAGAATGATATGTATCAACGTTTTCTGAAAAGAAATCATATGGTAATCGTAGAGGAATCCCATATAAAATTTCTGCAGAAGAAAGGTTAATATCCTCCTTGACCGAGGAGCGCAAATTTAGAAGAACCCAAGGTAAAATTTTGTACCAGTTATTATTTTTTTGACAGCAATTTAAAGAAATTTTGAGAGACCGGTTAAACCGTTCAATAATACCGTTGCTGTTAGGGTGATAAGCAGTAGTGGAAATATGCTTAATCCCTAGAGAAGACAAAAAATCTTTCCAAATATGTGATTGAAATTGTTTACCTTGATCAGTAGTGATCCTCGTAGGTAAACCAAAACGCGAGAACCAAGAAGCAATCAAATTGTTAATAATTTCTTCCGACGTGATAGTTTTGATTGGAATAGCCTCGACCCAACGCGAAAAACGATCAATGATAGTGTAGATATACCGATATCCTTCACTAGGAGGAAGAGGTCCAACAATATCTAAATGTAAGAAAGAAAATTTGATACTTGGTTCTTCAATTGGCATAAAATCACTTTTAGTGTGACGAGTGATTTTATTTAATTGGCAGATCGGACATGATCGTGTCAAATTTTTGATTCGTGAAATAAGATTAGGGTTAAAAAAGAATGTGCGTACTTTTTTCAAGGTTTGTCTAATTGATGGATGACCAAGATTATGGACAGCTTTCCATACATCTTCTATATCAATGTCAGGTACGAAGATTCTGGGAATTTTCAAAGAAGTCTCCACATAAACCTTAAAAAGAGAATTCGGAGGAGTACGAATTTCTAAAGAATATTTTGGATTTTTTAACAAATTAATAAGAAGAGGATCACATTTCTGGTGATCAGAAATCTTCTTAATATCAATCAAATCAATACCTGAAGGTAGTGAAATTGTATTAATTCGAGATAAACAATTAGCCGGAATGTTTTCACTACCTTTAATGTATCTAAGATCAGTTGTATATTGACTGACAAAGTTTAAATGACGTATATCACGATTTAATAAATTTTCATTACGAGAATTAATAGCATTTATTAAAGGTTTGTGGTCAGTCTGAATGAAAAAATTTCGATTTGAAATGAAATGACGAAACTTTTTTATGCCAAAAACAATAGCTAATAATTCTCTTGAAAATGTACTATATCGTCTTTCAGTGTCTGTCAGTTTTCTTGATGTGAAAGCGAGTGGCTTCCAGACGTTATGAATTTTTTGTTGCAAAATTGCACCAATGCCAGTACCGGAGGAATCAGTGAGAATGCAAGTTTCAGCGTTCGAAACAGGATGTGTTAATTTAACAACATCAATTAATTTTTGTTTAGCTAAATTAAAAGCTGAAATTGCACGTTCATCAAGAATAACTGACTTCGTTGAAATTTTACCGTGTTCAACAAGTTTATTCAATGGAGCTAAAATGTCACTACAATTCCGAATAAAGCGATTATAAAAATTAATCATCCCAAGAAAATTTCGGAGTGATTTTTGATCGTTCGGAATAGGAAAATTTGAAATAGATTCAACTTTGGAAGGAATAGGGGTGATTCCTTCAGAATCTACGTGATGTCCTAAAAAATCTAATTTTGTTACACCAAAAATAGATTTCGAAGAATTTATTAAAATTCCAGCTTCATTGAGAATGTTGAAAACAGTTTTGAGATCTTGAGTGTGTTTTTCTTCGTTTTCACTCGCGATTAATAGATCATCAAGATAAGTAAAAACAAAATCTACATTTCTGAATAAATCTGCCATAAATCTAGAAAAGGTTTGAGCTGCATTGCGTAAACCAAAAGGCATTCTCAAAAATTCAAATAGACCAAAAGGAGTGATAATGGCAGTTTTCGCGACATCATAATCGTGTACAGGAATTTGATAATAAGCTCTTTTTAAATCAACTTTAGAAAAGATCTTTTTATCATTTAATTTCACATTGAAATCATATAAATGAGGAATTGGATATCTGTCAGGGACCGTGATCGAATTCAGTCGACGATAATCACCACATGCACGAAAAGAACCGTCCAGTTTCTTTTTCATGAGAAGAGGTGATGACCATTCAGAATCCGAAGGTCTACAAATACCCAAATCAACAAGTTCCTGAAAATGTTTTTTAGCAGCTGACAACTCTTCAGGACATAGCCTGCGATATTTAGAAAATATCGGATAAGAGTTTGTCACAATGCGATGTCGAGTATTATGTTTAGCATTAAGATTGAATTTTTCTGATTTGGTTAAATTTGGAAAATAATTTAAGATTTCCGTAAATTGATTTTGAAGTGAGATCACTTCAACGCATGAATTAATAGGTTTTAATAATGTTTGATTTTTAAAATCGATATTCAAATTGAATTTCTTTAGAAAATCTAAACCTAGAATGCCATGAATTACATCCCCAACAATGAATTCATGACGAAAAACCAAATCATTTCCAAAATTGAGAAAAATTTCAGAAGTACCAAAAGTATTAATTTTAGTATTGTTTGCTGCAATAATTGAAAAAGGTAAATTTGTAAATTTACATGATTTACAATACGACTTTGGAATCACAGATAGTGAACTTCCAGTGTCAACTAAATATCGAGTACCTTCATGTAAGAGATCGTACATGAAGATTAAGTTATACGATGATGATGTTGTGTTATTGAATTGGGTTTTTTTATTGACAGAGCTACTGACCAACTCAACAGGAGCTCTTAGAATTTTTTTGAAGTTTTATTTGAATTTATACATGGAGTATTTAATTTACGAAAAGAACAAGGAAAAACACACTTACGTGCTTTGGTACCATATTTCTTATGATACCAACACACAGACTTCACCTGAACTTTGTGTAAATTGGTTTTTGGAGTATATTGGATCTTTAAAGGTGATTTTTTTGAATTTTCCAGTTCAGTGACTTTATTTTTAAGAATATTTAATTCTTTATTTAACATAAAATTATCTGTTTTTTGAATTTCTGAAATAGGAAAAGAACTGATATTAGATACAGAATTCAATTTATAAATATCATTAGCGAAATTAACAATAGTTTTCAGATCAACATTATTGTCAACGGTGACAAGTTGAATTTGAATTTGTGTGTCTAATTTACCAATGAATAATTCACGAATGAAATGTGAATCAAGATTTAGACCACTTGATAGGGATATCATTGTATTATATAATAATTGAGGAGTATCGAAATCTTTTTGAGATAAATTTAATAATTTATTTAGACGATCTTTACGAGAAAGTCCAAAAGTTTCCTTTAGAATATTTTTGAGTGCATCAAACTTATTTTCTTGTGGTGGATTTACAATAATATCTCTAACATGAGAAATGTAATCCTCAGGTATAGCTAAAGAAGCTAGCGTGAATTTAGATTCATCGTCAATAATATTTTGAATAATGAAGAAACGAGAAACTTGAATTATCCATAATTCAATGTCTATTACATTAAATTGTGGAAGTTTTTGTAAATTTGGAAGATGTATTGTAGGTGCATCTAAATTCGGTAACTCATTTCGATTTCTAGGCATATTAAAAATGAAATGTAAAAAAAAAAATAATAAAAATATTTTTTTAGAAATCGAAATAGTTATAAGCGTAAAGCAAAAATAAGTATTATAACAGAAATAAAAGACTTATCTGTTAAATTTGGTGGGTGGTATGCTATATTTTGTAAGAATTATAATATTAAATTCGTCCAATTCAATTATCCAATAGTCATCTGTTGGAAGATTTTGGAAATTTTTTCTTTAAAATATGTTTTCTTTAAAATATGTTACCACCCTCTTCGCTTACTTTTTCTCGGGGGCGCCAAAATGTTGAAATAATAGATAATTATTATTTAAATAAATAATAAATAAGTGTTAAAGATATAATTGATCTTTATTAGATTGAATTATGACATTTTATATATTTATATGTAAATTATCAAAGTTGTTAACATCCAAAACAACCGTGATAAAAGAGAGAAGTTATAGTTGTTAAGCAACAGATAAAAATGATAAATAAAATTATAATAATAATTTAATGAAAATGCGATACCGCTACAAAATCATCAAAAATTACGCAAAAGCTGCTTCATCTTCGAGCGATTTCCTTCAAATACATTAATCACTTTTTAGCGGTCACTATTTTATTATTTCCTTACAGGAAATTCGCTAAACAACTTGCCGCCTTATATAAAATTTTAGAAACATACTACAAAAATTTTACTTTAAGAAAACTTATTACGTAATAAATTTCAACCAAATTTTTTCTGACATTTAAACAATTTACCCCTAAATAATGTTTTACGTAGATTTATGTTATAAAAAATTATAATTATACAAAATTCCATAAAAATATTATATATATAAGTAAACTACCTTGTAGAAAACCGACAATATTCAATATTAATAATTCCTTTTTTCTATGTTTTAGCGAATTTCCTGAAAGGAAATAGAGCTATTGGTCCCGTACCGAAGTCAAAATTTTGCAAAAATTTCTTCAAATGTCCATCGATCCTACCTAGTAGATGAAAAAAATCACCATCTGTAAAATTTATATATATATATCTATGGACATATATATATATATATATATATATATATATATATATATATATATATATATATATATATATATATGTGTCTGTAATCACTCTAGCGGTCACAGTTTTCATTTTATCGGAATGAAATTTGGTATTTGAGGCGCTTTTGGTATTCAAAAGATCAAGTTCGTTAATGGGTAAAATCGGACAAGGGGAAAGAGGGGTTTAGAGGGAGGGGTAAACACAAAATTTCACATATCTCCCTTAATATTTGAAAAATCGAAAAATTGATAAGAAGTAAAGTTGTAGGTATTAAGTTTTACTGTAATTTTGTTTCTTATCATTTTTTCTGTTACGCTAATATTTACAGAAATATTGACGGTTTAAGATTGAAAACTAAATTCCTCACTATCTCTGTACATATTAGAGTTTGAGCAAAAATGATAAGGTGATGAATTGTAGCAAACATGATTTTCTATAACTTTATTTCTTACACATTTTTTGACTGTTCTAATATTAAGAGAGATATTTTGTATTTTGTGTTTTCTTCTTTCTTTATACCTACATTTCCCCTTGACGTACGTCATTTATTAAGAAATTGGCCTTGCAAATACTAAAATCATATACAACATTTCATTTTGGTCAGACTAACAGTGTGACCGCTAGAAAGTGATTTATGTATTTTAAGGAAATTCGCTAAGTTGAAGCAGCTCCTGCGTAACGAATTTTTATATTAACAAATTAACTATTAGATAGTCCCATATATATATATATATATATATACATATATATGTATATATATATATATATGTATATATATATATATATAAGTTATATGTATATATATGTATATATATATATAAATTTTACAGATGGTGATTTTCGACATCTATAAGCTATGATCGATGGACATTTTTGCTATACTATAACGCTGAAAGTGCTAAGCGATTGTTACACCATATAATAAATTAATTAATTCTTCATTATTACGAATTGCTAATTGTAAATGACGAGGTATAATACGAGTTTTCTTGTTATCATTAGGGGTAAATTGATTAAATGTAAGAAAAAATTTGGTTGAAATGAAATAATATGTCGTAAGTTTTCTTTAGTATGTTTTTATTAAAATTTTATAATTAAAAATTTTATTTATAACGTGGTAAGTTTTAAAATATTTGAAATCAAAAATTACGCAGGAGCTGCTTCATCTTCGAGCAAATTTCCTTCAAATACATTAATCACTTTCTAGCGGTCACTATTTTATTTCCTTACAAGAAATTCGCTAAACAACTTGCCGCGTTATATAAAATTTTAGAAACATACTACAAAAATTGTACTTTAAGAAAACTTATTACGTAATAAATTTCAACCAAATTTTTACTGACATTTAAACAATTTACCCCTAATTAATGTTTTACGTAGAAAAAATTATAATTATATATATGTATATATACATATATATATATATATATATATATATATATATATATATATATATATATATATATATATATATATATGTATATATAAATATGTGTATATATATATATATATATATATATATATATATAAATTTTAAATTTTATGTATATATATGTATATATATATATATGTATAAATAAATTTTACAGATGGTGATTTTCGACATCTATTAGCTATGATCGATGGACATGTTTGCTATACTATAAAGCTTAAAGTGAAGCTGACTGACTCATGCTAGAAAGTTGTGGTTTTTGGCATTCGACACGATCTTGCTTGAAACCGACGGAAAACATCAATAGGCAATAGATTTTGCCAAATCGAATAAGTGGTTATCTATCCATTTAATTGTAATTCAAAAATGCAATCAAGATATTTTTAAGAATACTTTTCGATTTTTTAAGGATAAAATTTATTTTTGAATAAAAATTTTCATCCATTATTTAGTTTGTCTCTATAAGGGTACATTTTTTTAAATATTTGAATTTTTTTGGATGCATTTCATGTCAATGTTGCAAATTTTGAAAAATCGGAAAATTTTATAAATATATATTTATTATATAAATAAATAATAATTACTCTTATTCGAATAATTTTATTTATTTTTTTTTTGTATTTTTTTTTTTTTTGTTTATTTATTTATTTAAAAAAATTATATTCGGGGGTTGGGGAGACTTTAATTAAATTTGAAATGCAAATCCCACCCATACCCCCGAATTATAAATTGTCCACCGCGACTGTGACGGCGACTATGAGATCCGTTACCGCGACTGTGTCGGCGACTGCATGTGCCGTTACCGCGACCGCGACTACATCGATTACCGCGATAACTGGCTCTAAAACCTGCACTTGGAGCTGCAATAGGAGCTGCAACTGGCGCTGCATTTGGAGCTGCATTTGGAGTTGCAATTGGAGCTGCAATTGGAGCTACAATTGGAGCTGCAATTGGAACTGCAACCTGAGCCAGAGATTCCTCTTTAACAGTTTCAGTTTCAATTCCTCCAACAGTACGAATATCTGCGGTTGCTGAGTCTTCTTTATCAACGTCCATTCTAAAAAATTAATGTGTAAATATATATCGGATATCAAAAACATAAATGTAAGATAGGGCCGAGTTTTCGGGTAAATCCTTAAAGTAATAGTTCCTTTTTAAAAAGGGATGATATGAGAGTAAGTACCGAGCTATTAATAAAGTAAATAGCTCTAGACTTCATATAATAGTTGCTCCTTAAAAAGTGATGATATCCCAATAATGATCCTATTTACAAAGAGGTATTATATACCAAATTTTTTTTTACATTTGAACAATTTTCCCTAATTACTTTTTTTGGTAGATTTAATACAAATTTAGTAGATTAATTATTATATAGTATTAATTATTATATAGTAGTAAATAAATATAATAGAATAAATTATTTTTAAATTACCATTTATATTAATATGTAAGTAAACTGCCATATAGAAAACATAAAAAGTTAGAAAATATCATCTAAAATTCAATTATTTTTTGTCTGTTTAATTACAAACTAATTGATTGATTGATTAATATCTGGGTAAAAACTATTGCACTTCGACCCTATGGTCCATTGTGCACCCCCTCCTACCTCAGTCTGACGAGACTCGCTTCTCCCATATGTTGGCAATAGCCTGGAGCTTGCCTATCAGGCCCTCCCAAAGGTTCATATATTTGGGGTGAGATGCACCGAATATTCTGTATCTGTATCAGTTAAAGATTATGTGGCTGGGGATGTTTCTTTCTCCTCGCTACACAATCTGCACATAATGGAGCCGTTATGGAGTCCCATTGTGTGCAGATTCTTCCGCATGGGATAATGTCGGGTAATGAATCCGGTTACCCTCCGCAGCTGCAACCTTTTTAGCCTCAGTGCATCGAGAGATAACCTCTTTGTTGCACTCTGAAGCAGTACCTTCCCGAGCTCTTGCCATGGTACTTTTTCACAGTGATCACGGTGTTCAGCATTTGACCACTCGTTGATCACCTGTTTACATGCAGTCCTTGGAATTCCTAATACAGGCTCTGGGCCTATGAAGGACATTCCGACTCCCTTCTTTGCTCAGGTTTCCGCTTTTTCGTTTCCTTCGAAACCACTGTGACCCGGCATCCAGATCAATTTAACATTGTTCCGTTTTGCCAGTTTCAGAAGTTCCTCTAGACATTCCTTGACTACCCTCGAGGTGACCTAAGTTCCAGAAAAGGCTTTTAAACCAGCTTGACTATTCGACAGAATACATACGTTCTGGTTTATGTAGCCTCTACGTAGGTTCTCGCGGACGCAAGCCAGTATGGCGAAGAATTCTGCTTGGAAGACCGTGGCATATTTCCCCAAGTTGAGGTTTATGTTTGCATTAGGTCTCTCACCGTAGATTCCTGCTCCTTAACAAACTAATGTTTTCATGTTAAGTTTTCACTACTGTCATGTAAAAAAACAAAACGAAATTTTGCATGACAGTAAAAAGAAGAAAACACAAAATATAAAATATCCCTCTTAATATCAGAACAATGGAAAAATGTGAAAAGAATAAAGTTGTAAAAAATCAAATTTGCTACAATTCATAACCTTTTCATTTTTACTCAAACTCTAATGTGTACAAGTATATCAAGGAATTTAATTTTTAATTGTAAATATTTCTGTAAATATTAGTGTATGTAACAGAAAAAACGATTAGATACAAAATTACAGTAACACTTAATACCTACAACTTTACTTCTAATAAATTTTTCGATTTTTCAAATAATAAGGGAGACATGTCGAATTTTGTGTTTCCACCTCCCTTAAAACTACCCTTTCCCCTTGTCTGCTTTTACGACATTTCATTTTGATCAGACTAAAATTGTGACCGCTAGAAAGTGATTTATGTATTCTAAGGAAATTCGCTAAGTTGAATCAGCTCTTGCTATTAATATAATAAATAATTTTATTATATTAATAAATTAATAAATTCATTATATATTATAAAAAAAATGAAAAAATATTGATGTTTCGTTATATTTTCATGAAATTGAAAATTATATATTAATATCGTGAGTTTACGAAGTTGCAATACCATACGTCTTAGAATCTATAGTACCTACCCTAAGCTTTACCTATAATACATCATCTTATTAATTAAATAAATACATCGAAATCTATAAATATTTTACATTTTTTCTTAAATGGAAAAATCTTATATTTAACTTTTTATGTTTTCTACATGGCAGTTTACTTATAGTCATTTACAGTATGGTCAATTTTTAAGAATTTTAATTAAAATACATGAATGTGTGATTTTTGTTTTTTATAATAATAATAAAAATTTATATTATTTATATTACAACAATCGTTATAATTCTATAAGTATTTTATTTATATTATTCTTTTATTTCAATTATTTTTTTTATTTCAATTTATTTTTTTATTTCAATATTTCTGTTTATTTTTAAAAAAATATGTGTAAAAAAATTTAGGTTTCGTTTATTAATCTCTTTTGTTACTGATACAAATTCAATGTAAGTTAGTTTTAATTTTACCAAACGTATTATTTACAATGTAACTCGTGAATGAGCAGTTATTAATATTAAAAATATATATATTTTTAAAAGAAAAATTTAAAAAATTCGTTACGCAGGAGCTGCTTCAACTTAGCGAATTTCCTTAGAATACATAAATCACTCTCTAGCAGTCACAATTTTAGTTTAATCAAAATGAAATGTCGTTCTGAAATGATTTTAGTATTTGCATGGCTAATTTTATTAATGAATGACATACGTCAAGGGGAAATGGGGGAATAAAGACAGAAGAAAACACAAAATATAAAATATCTCTCTTAATATTAGAACAATCGAAAAATGCGTAAGGAATAAACTTGTAGAAAATCATGTTTGCTACAATTCATCACCTGATCATTTTTGCTCAAACTTTAATGTGTATAGAGATATTAAGGAATTTAATTTTCAATCTTAAACCGTCAATATTTCTGTAAATATTAGGGTAACAGAAAAAATGATAGGAAACAAAATTACAGTAAAATTTAGTACCTACAACTTTAATTCTTATAAATTTTTCGATTTTTCGAATATTAAGGAAGATATGTTAAATTTTGTGTTTCCCCCTCCCTCTAAAGCCCCCTTTCCCCTTGTTCGATTTTACCCATTAACGAACTTGATCTTTTGAATACCAAAAGGGCCTCAAATTCCAAATTTCTAAGAAAATTCACAAAGTTGAAGCAGCTCCTGCCTACGCATTTTTATATATCTATGGACATATATATATATATATATATGTATATATATATATATATATATATATATATATATATATATATATATATATATATATATATATATATATATATATATATGTCCATAGATATATATATACAAATTTCACAGATGGTGATTTTCGACATCTACTAGGTAGGATCGATGGATATTTGTAAAAATTTTTGCAAAATTTTGAAATCGGTACGAGACCAATAGCTCTATTTCCTTTCAGGAAATTCGCTAAAAATGCGTAGGCAGGAGCTGCTTCAACTTTGTGAATTTTCTTAGAAATTTGGAATTTGAGGCTCTTTTGATATTCAAAAGGTCAAGTTCGTTAATGGGTAAAATCGGACAAGGGGAAAGGGGGATTTACAAGAGGGGAAAACAAAAATTTAAACATACCATAATATTTGAAAAATCGACAAATTTTATAATAAGTAAAGTTGTAGGTATTTAGTTTTACTGTAATTTTGTTTCTTATAATTTTTCTATTGTTACACTTATATTTACTGAAAAATTGACGGTTTAAGATTGAAAATTAATTTCCCTAATATCTCTGTACGCATTAGAGTTTGAGCAAAAATGATAAGGCAATGAATTGTTGCAAATTCGATTTTTTACAACTTTATTCCTTTTGCATTTTTCGATTGTTCTAATATTAATAGAGATATTTTATATATTGTGTTTTCTTCTTTATTTATACCCCCCCCCCCCCCTCCATTCATCTCGACGTAAGTCATTTAACGATAAAATTGGACTTGTAAATAGTAAAATCATATACAACATTTCATTTTGATCAAACTGAAAATGTAAAATTGTGACCGCTAGAGAATTATTTATGTATTCTGAGGAAATCGCTAAGTTGAAGCAGCTTCTGCGTAACGAATTTTTTAGCAAATTTTCTGAAAGAAAATAGAGCTATTGGTCTGGTACCGACTTAAAAATTTTTGCAAATGTCCATTGATCCTACCTAGTAGATGTCGAAAATCACCATTTGTAAAATTTATATATATATATATATATATACATATCTATGGACATATATATATATATATATACATATATATATATAAATATATATATATATATATATATATATAAATATAATATATATATATATATATATATATATATATATATATATATATATATATATATATATATGTATATGTCCATGGATATATATATATATATATATATATATATAAATATTTTATATTTAAAAAAACTGTTTGTTATGCATCTAACGCTTCACATTTATATCAAAACTATGTATGAATAAATAATAGTTTAAAAAAACTAAAAAACGCGCTTTTATAGAAAATCCAACTAAAAAATAGAAAATAAAATATAATACATTTGGATTAAGAAAAGTGTAAATAAGAAACTAATGTATATTAATGGAAAAAAGCGTGGGTGCTAGTGTCAATAGTTATTCGATTAGTATACATTAGTTTCTTATTTACACTTTTCTTAATCCAAATTTATTAAATTTTATTTTCTATTTTTTAGTTGGATTTTCTATAAAAGTGTGTTTTTTTAGTTTTTTTAAACTATTATTTATTTTTAATTTTTTAGTTGAAGTTCGCGCACTAGCTCTATCTCTCTTACTCTCATGCAAAGGATGCGGAAAGAAATTGATGAATCCTGGCGAATCTAATCAGGATAATCGGATATTTTAATCGAATTATTGCATTGTCATCGGTCTTTGACAGGTGTGCAAAATTTGATTTAAATCTGATCGTTCAAAGTAGGAGAAAATCGAGCCCAAAAGGGTCGGTTACATACATACAAACATACATACAGGTGAAACTAATAAAAAGCGTATAAAAAAAGATCCAAACAAAAGTAGTTTGTTTTTATGAGATAAGAATATTTTGTTGTTGTTATTAAAGATGTTTCTTTTAGTTTGTATCGTTTATTTAAAAGATAATTTATACCATGAGGGCGATGGATCACACATATTACTATGGCTTTGCATTTTATTGTTTAATCTAAGTAAATTTTGTAATATAATTTTTCCACACCCTGTATTGTAACGTTATTTTCAATGTGCTTATGTTTAATCAAAAAAATTTGACTTAAATTTTTTTATTTGTTCAATCTAGTTTTTCACTAATTAATACGAAACCAACGTTGGTAGTAAGTAGACATATATTTATAATTTTCAACCGGTTTTATATATTTGTTTTATTAACAAAATTAATTAGTTGATTATCCAAATACTGATATATTTAAAAAACTCAATTGGACAATATCAATATAAAAATAATTTTTGCATTTAAAAAAAATATTGAACTAATTAAAAAAATTTTTTTTTCTATATTTTGTTAGCATAACATTTATATTTCTTTATTTAAATTTTATTAAAAGTAGTTTTTTTACAGGCATCTTAGGTATCAAAGTGATTTGTGTCCTTATATTTTTTGATTTGTTTGGGGTTTACTAAATCCATAACAGTTCTTACTTTAGATCGAAATATGGATAGGTACATAAAAGATATCGTAATAGATGGAAAAACTATTTCACATACAGTTATATTAATGCCTCCAGGCGGAAGCTGCCTTTTTCACTCAATTTCATATAGACTGTATGGGGAAAATTTTTTTAAGTATACACAAAAAGTTAGAAAAGAAATAGTTAATCACGTTGTTACCAATTGGCAAGATTTGCAGTGTATGACGTGTAACGAAAATGGCAGCAATTATGATTCTATTGAACAATATCGTGAAGCCATGCTAAAACCTCATACATATGGCTCGCTCAGTGAAATAAAAGCTGCTAGTATCTTGTATAATTTGAGAATGCAAGTTTACCAATCAGACGACATGAAGTGTATAGTTGATTTTAATTCAGAAAAAAGTCAGATTGCAGTATTACGTTTTTCTGGAAATTTTCGATCTGGACACTTCGATATCTGTATTCCAATAGTTGCTTCCGAGAGATCTAATGAAGAAGATTCTCAAAATATTCAACAAATAGGTGATGATATTTTTGAAAATGGTATGGATAGGTACAGAAAAGATCTTATAATAGAAGGCAAAAACATCCCGCATACAGTAATATGCATGCCACCAGATGAAAATTCTGTATTTAATTCAACATCATATACGCTGTATGGAGAAAATTTTTTACAGTATACAGAAAAGGTTAGAGAAGCAACAGTTAATTACGTTATTGACAATTGGCAAGATTTTCAAAATATGACTTGTAACGAAAATGACAGCACTTATGATTCTATTGAACAATATCGTGAAGCTATGGTAAAACCTCATACATATGGCTCGTTATGGGAAATACAAGCCGCTGGTATCTTGTATAATTTGAGAATGGAAGTGTACCAATCAATTGACATGAAGTGTATAGTTGATATTAATAAAGAAAAGAGTCAGATTGCACGACTATGTTGTTTCGGGATTGGTGTTTCTGGACACTACGATGTATGTATTCCAATAACTACGCCCGAGAGTTTAAATGTAGAAGAATCTGAAAATATTCAACAACCAGGTGATGGTATTATTGAAAATGTCAGAGAAACAACAAAAATAGGTTCGGAAAAACCAAGGAAAAAGAAACCTGGGCGGCCAAAAAAAACGAAACCCGGGCGACCGAAAGTTTCTGATAAAACTCGCGAAGAACAACTTTGTGATGCGATTAAGCGATACAAACAAAAAAATCCTAATGTACAAATGAAAGCAGTATCCATGTATGGTAAAAAAAATCCTCAAATTAGAACCAAATTGAATAAGGAATATCAACTACGTAAAAATTTAGAATTTTTGGGAAACATTGAAAATATCACCGCAAGATTAACGCTTGTAATCGGGGATCGACTAGAAGCTGAAAAGAATATTAAATGGGTTTTACAGAACCGCAAGAGCTTAATTGGTAATTATTTAAAATCGTATGAAAATTTAAAAAAGATCATGGTAACAGGACTTGAAAAATATCGAATATTACTTAACGACTGTCATGATATACTTACCAAATTTCAGGCACTTTTAGGCAAATCTTTACATTGTCCTACACAAGAACCGTATTTCACTGAAACTTCGTATAAATTATTGGAACACGGTAGTGTAGCCGTTATGAATAATAATGGGAGAGGTGTTTTACACGACTCCCAAGAAAACATTAGAAATAAAAGAAGAGGTGAAAGTTGGACATGTGATATAAAAATTTGTTTATTAACTGAAAATATGGTAACAAATTTGGAAAGAAAATTTATTGAGCTATCAGAGTGTCCACCAAAAACTATATATAAATTTATGATATGTGAAGAAGAAGCGTTTAAAAACAATCTTAGATTTTTTAATAGTTTAAAGAGTCATTTTCCAAGTATCAGAACTATGATTAGACAACTGTATGAAATGAAATCGTATGGTTATAAAATCTGTGAATTAGATAATGCTTTAGAAGACGTTAACATAGATAAACTTAATGAATTATGGAATCCGGCTAACATTATTATGAACAAAGGACATGATGTATATAATGTGGATTGCGATTTGTCCGATTCGAATTTAAATGAAGACCAAATAATAGAAAAATATCATACTTCATTGACTGACATGAAAGAAAAATGTCTAGATACGCCAAAAAATGAATGTTTATCTTGTCAAGGACTTTTCTGTTTAAGAAATTTAACATCTCTTTCAGCAATACGAAAACCATTAGAAAGTAATTACTGGAAAAGATTACAACAGTTTATTGAAGATAAAAAAGTCAAGTTGAGTAATTTTATTTGTACTACATGCTTATTGAACTTCCGATCGAATAAACTTCCCACAAAATGTATTCTTAATGGACTTTATAATGCAGAAGTTCCAGATGAAATAAGAAAATTAAATGAGTATGAAAAAATTTTAATCCAACGAGCAAAAGCCTTTCAAGTAATTACATCCATGGTTCCTGTTTCCAAGAAACGCATACCTAATAGACACGCTATTAAAAAAGTGAAAGGCAGAACATTTCATCTACCACTGCCATTGGAAGCGACATTAAAAAAAATACCAAGACCTGAAGAGCCTTTAAATACAGACCATGAATTATATATTCTTGTTAGAGGACATCCAACAAAAAGTAAAATAATATGGCAGGATCTTGTAAATTTAGAAAATATTTATAATGCCTTAAAGTTTTTCAAATATAATAACAAACATTATTCTGGTATAGTTTTACCGGAAAACTTTCGACAATTACAACATCATATAGATTCAGATATACAATTTGAAATTGAAACAGTAGATCCAACGAACCAAAATATTGATGGTGCATAATTAACACAAGTAACTGAAGAAAATCAACATGAGTACGAGCAGTATACAATATATCCTCTTCATGAGAGGCGACAAAATAAATCTGCGGCATCTGTTTATCAAATGTTAAAAGTGAACGCCCGCCCTTTAGATAATCGGGACAAAGATATTGATGTAAAATGTTTTCCAGATTTGTATGTTGATGGTAAATATGGTCAATTTTATCCCAGAGAAAAAAAAATCTCATCAGCTGAATTTATTAAATCTAAGTTGATGTCGAGTCACGCTCAATATAGACGTAACCATCAATATATTTTTTATTTATTAAATGATGCAAATATGCGTCAATTGAATGCTGGTATATTTTATATGATGAATATAACTAAGCAAAATGAAAAGTTAACGAAAAAAACTTATTTAGAAATGATGGAAAGAGAAGAACTCGAAGGAGATTTGACAGCAATATTTAGCCGTTTAAGAAACACAGAACAATATTGGAAAAAGCCTAGAAATGAAGTTTTGTGTATGACGAGATATTATGGACCAGCTACTTGGTTCTTGACTGTCAGTCCATCAGAATGGAATTGGACTGATCTTGGGCAATATATTAAAGATATCAATAGCCCTGATATGGCCAAAAAGTCGATTAGTGAATTAATTGCTCAAGATCCCGTAGCAGTTTCAAGATTTATGGATCTTAAATTTAAAGCATTATTAGATTTTCTATGTTCAAAAGGAGAACCTTTAGGAAAAGTTGAACATTATTTCTGACGTCGTGTGTATCAATCCAGAGGATTACAACATTTTCATTGTATGTTGTGGATAAAAAATGCACCTATACTTGAACAGTCTACCGTAAAAGAGGTGGCTAATTTCATATCAAAATATGTAACGTGCGTTATTCCAAACAAACAAAATTCACCACAATTACAAGATCGAGTTATGAATTATCAACTTCATAAACATAATAATTATTGTTTAAGGAATAAAAAAAAATCAACTGGCTATATTCGCGTTTGCAGATTTGGTTTTCCACGTCCTGTAACAGATCAAATGAAAATAATAGGAGTTACAGAATCAGTAGCAGCAAAGAAAACTCTATCAAATAAGAGATTGTACAATATACCTAGGACAAAAGAATCTGTTTATATCAATGACTATAATCCAGTAGTACTTTTAGTGTGGAATGGAAATATTGATATTCAGTTCATTGGTGAAATTACTACAGTATTGAATTACTATATCACTAAGTATACAACAAAGGGCGAAAAAAGTCATGTAACAGAAATGTTTGAAATTATAAATTCTACAAAAACATTAACGAGTCGACTTTTTAATGTTGGTCTTCGTGCACTCAATAACAGAGAGTGCGGATTACTTGAAGCAAGTGATACTTTGCTCGGTTTATCCCTTTATGGAACTGATCCTGAAACTATTTTCAGATGGCTTGACGTGAAAATACATCGTAACCGTAGAGTTAAATCTAAGAAAGATATAAACAATTTGCATCCAAATTCATCAGATTTATTTTACAAATCATTGATTGATGATTATTATCCAAATAGATCAGCAGAGTTGGAAGAAATGAACCTTTATGATTTTGCCAGATGGTATGACATTGTCGATAGTCGTCCTGTTTATAGTAATGCTGAATATTATCAAATTGGTGACGAAAAATTTTTAAAAAGAAGAAAACTACCATATTTAATCAATCATTATCCACTTGATATTAAAAAGTATCCAGAACAATATTACTTTGCAATTTTACTTTTGTTTATGCATTGGCGTAATCTTGTCGAATTAAAAAAAGGGCAAGATTCATATACGGAAGCTTTTAATATAGTTAAAGAAACTATAAACGATGGTATAAATTACGGACAGCTGCAAAATGACTACAGAGAAAATTTGGAAAAAGCATTTGAAATGATCGAACAGAAAATAACTGAAATACAAGAGAACAGGCAAAACGATGCAAATGAACATGATGATGATGCAATCGAAAATCCAATAGAATTTGAACCAGTACAAGCAATTAATGCAATGGATGATTTTCGATTAATTAAAAATATATCAGATCAAGAAATGAAAGAAATGATTGATAATTTAAATTCAGACCAAAAATGTATATTTGATAAAATTCACGAAACATTGGACAAAACTTCGAGCACTCTTAGACTTTTCGTGAGTGGTACAGGGGGTACGGGAAAAAGTTACCTAATAAATACAATAAAACAATGGGTGTCGAAAAATTTCAATAAGACTGTGGCTGTCACTGCGCCCACTGGGATTGCGGCGTTTAATGTTAATGGGCTAACTGTCCATAGGTTATTATAACTACCAGTTGAACATGGATTAACACCCAAATATAAACCGCTTTCAGATCAAGTTTTAAAAGTATTACGAGCTGATTTATCGAACATGATGCTTATAATCATAGATGAAGTGTCAATGATTTCCAACATAACTCTTATGTATATTCATTTACGTCTAATGGAAATATTTGATACCTCTGATAATGAAAATGGCTGGTTTGGAGGAAAACATATTTTGGTATTTGGGGATTTGTTACAACTACCGCCTGTCAGAGAACAATCACCTTTTGAAGATATATCAGCTAAAAATATAAATAAACTGATAGGTTCATTAAGTGTTATTACAAATTTGTGGAAAAAATTATTTAGTTATGAAGAACTTTGTATTAACATGCGACAAAAAAATGATAATGATTTCATGAATCTGTTGAGTCGATTACGATTAGGAGTTATAACAATAGAAGATTCGAAATTATTATCTTCCAGATTGCTGAAATTTAATTCCACTTCTGTTAATGACAGACTTCAAGAATTGACAGTTCACCTCTCATCATTACCTGAGAGCACAGTTTGTTTACTGCCAACAAGAAATATGTGTGCTCAACTTAATGGAGCAATGTTAAAAAGAATTGAACAACCGGTCATAGAAGTAATTGCTATTGATGAGGCTGAATGTCGAAAATCATTTTCTAAAAAAGTTTGTGAAATATTAGATAAGTATGAAGATGATTCATCTATGACAGCAGGTTTGGAGAGAAGAATAAATATAAAAATTGGAGCTCGTGTAATGCTTCGAAGAAATGTCGATCTCAGTTTAGGACTTGTTAATGGTTCAATTGGTAATGTGGAGCAAATCTTTCGGGATATTGACGACATAAACAAAATTAAGAAAATGCAAAAAATTTACACATGGCTTGGTACACGATTTGGAACCAGTTAAAAATAAATTTGAAGTTTTCTATCACGCGTTTGTGTATCGTGAGCAATTTCCAATATGTCTTGCTTACGCTATCATTATTCACAAAAGTCAAGGTTTAAGTTTGGATAGTGCACTTTTGGATATAGGTTCCTGTATATTTTCCTGTGGACAAGCATATGTTGCGCTATCTAGAGTTAAAAATCTTACCGGGGTTCATCTTATTAATTTTGATCCAAGCCAATTACAATCACAAAAGAGTGCAATAATTGAATACAACAGGCTCAGAATGCTTTATCGTCCTGATTTATCGAAACTACCATTCAAGAAAAGTCATCTGCAAGATGTTACAGATAGAGTGTGGTCTAAACATCCAAACACCACAGCAGTTCAAAAAATAGTTGAATCAATAATGGATAAAAAAAATCCATCTAAACGAAAACAGCCTACATCCAAGAAAACTTCAAAAAAAAAAAAGAAGTTTGATTGTAGTAATTGAATAAATGAATAATTGTGACTTTGAATAAATTAAAATAATGTGATGGATTCAATTGTTGGAAATTTGTAATTTATCGAGGATTTTGGATTATTTAATAAATGATTTTATTGTAAAAATCAATGCGATTCTGTTAAAAAGATTGATTTTCGAATATATAAAATTTAATTTTTAGATAAAATTACTTTTACAAATTATGATTACGTTAAAATTCATTACGAGTGTAAAAAACAAATTTATTAATACTAATAAAATGAAAAATTGAAATTGATTATCCTTTTTATTATACTGAACAATTAATCTGAAATTTTGCCGATTATTGATTCAATTTGAACAATATTTTGTACATTAACAACTTTATGACGATATAAATTATTATTTTAATTTTAATTCAAAACTTAATGTAAAGTATCATGAACAGCTGAATAAAGTACTCATCTTGAACAGGAATAAAATTAACGACATTCAGAAATATATAAATATTGTCGTTTTGAAAAAACTGTCAAATGTTGTCTTATTAATAGCTAGTTCAGAGTTATCACAGAGTTTTTGTATGTCAATTGAATAATAATAAACGTACTCCGAATTTATACGTAATGTACTCTATATTGTTGTATGTACATCAATAGCGAAGAGGTTATAAATTAAATCAATTGTAAATATCAATGTATAAATTATTTTATTATCACATTAAAGATTTTTTTTATTTTAACTAAGTATTATTAAATTTATATTTTTCATTTTAATCACATATCATTTTTAATTATATATGAATTTTAACATAAATAAATACATAATTATAATAAGATAACAATTATTGAACAATTGAATCCAAATCATCACTTATAATTGTATTCAAATGTTATAAAGACGAAAAAATGAAATAAAGATTTTATTTATAAATTTCGTACTTAGAATTACCTGCGAGAAGTTTCTAAATTCATAAAAACAGCAATTGGTTTGGTGTTGTAGGAAAATGTTAAAACAAACAAACAAGCTAAAAAAAATAAATATATCGTCTATGCAGTTCAAAATCGGAAAACAACTATTTCAACATCAAATATAATATATTCATCGAACAAACTGGCCTCCCCATAGGAGGCCACAAAATAATTTTTAATAAGAGTAATATATTTATTTATTTATATATGAGTAATATATACATATACATAAATATACATAAATATATACGTATTGGTCAACAACAACAACAACAAAAAAAAGAGATGTATTAAAATATCAACAATAATTATCCATCAAGTAAATCCAGTGAGTAAAATCGATCGGTAAGTCATGTCTACATTTATTATATAACAACCATACTATATTCATGTTTTAACCTTTCAAAAAGCGAGCAGAGCGAGTTGACGTTATATAACGCGAAGCGGTCTCCCTTGTATATGTGAATCTAAAAAGAGTAAAGTATCGCGAAGCGTAAGGCAACGCAAAGTATACGCGAAGCGTAACAAAGCGCGTAGCGTTTTGTGCGAAGCCTTCGGCTTCGTATATTTAAGCCTTTCAAAAAGCAGTGATATCCGACCAAAAACATAAATGTAAGAAAGGGCCGAGTTTTCGGGAAAATCCTTAATGTAATAGTTCCTTCTTAAAAAGTGATGATATGAGAGTAAGGACCGAGCTATTTACAAAGTAAATATCTCTAGACTTTACATAATAGTTCCTTCTTAAAAAGTGATGATATGGAAGAAAGGACCGAGCTATTTACAAAGTAAATAGCTCTAGACTTCAGATAATAGTTGCTCTTTGAAAAGTGATGATATCCCATTAAAGAGCCGAGCTATTTACATAGTAAATAGCTTGGTAAACTATTAACTAAAAAAATTAATGAGGGATAAATTTATTAAATGTAAGAAAAAATTTTGTTCAAATTTATTTCATAAGTTTTCTCTTAGTATGATTTTAAAATTTTATATAACGCGGCAAGTTTTTTTTTCTGATGATTTCAAATATTTTAAAACTTGCCGCGTTATAAAATTTTAAAATCATACTAAGAGAAAACTTATGAAATAAATTTGAACAAAATTTTTTCTTACATTTAATAAATTTATCCCTCATTAATTTTTTTAGTTAATAGTTTACCAAGCTATTTACTATGTAAATAGCTCGGCTTTTTAATGGGATATCATCACTTTTCAAAGAGCAACTATTATCTGAAGTCTAGAGCTATTTACTTTGTAAATAGCTCGGTCCTTTCTTCCATATCATCACTTTTTAAGAAGGAACTATTATGTAAAGTCTAAAGATATTTACTTTGTAAATAGCTCGGTCCTTACTCTCATATCATCACTTTTTAAGAAGGAACTATTACATTAAGGATTTTCCCGAAAACTCGGCCCTTTCTTACGTTTATGTTTTTGGTCGGATATATTATTCTATTGATTTTTTAATTGTCAGTTCATTACGTTTTCATTTACTTTTTTTGTTTAACTTCATATTTTTACTGTAGAAAGATTTTGTATTTATATAACTGTAAGCTCATATACAAGATGGTCCATCAAAAATGAAAATGTTTCAACCATGCTGAAAATAACTCAAATTATTTGAGCAATGCAAGGCTTTTTTAATACAGGCTGTTTCAAAAACCCTAAAGACCCACATAGGAACGGATGTTACATGATGAAGTTTAATTGCAAATCAAGAGTTTTGATTGTTGAAGCCTAGAGTGTAAAGTAGTCCATGGGCTTATCACAGGAGCAATATATTTTCACCGAAGGAAATTCCATCAAACATTTAGTTTAATGTAAAACGTCTTGTTCTGCATTTTAAAAGCATTTGTTTTAATTTGATTACGTGTCATTTTTTCTAATTTTTGAAAATATTGTTAATTAGGTCATGACTTGCCGTTAAAGAATCTTGATTCAGAGATTAATGAGAAAAAAATAAAACCAAATGCTATCAACTTAAATCTCTTAATTTGCAACCTGAAATACACATTTTGTACGAGGTAAAATGTTGACTAGCCTCGGCCGAGGTAGAATGTTGACTAGTCTCACCTCGGTTGGGTCAGCTATCATCCTCGGCCGAGGCGAGGCAAAGTGAGGGAAAATTATTAATTACTTTGACTTATTTTGCATGAATGTACATAATGTGGTAAAAAAAACTTATATATATATATATATATATATATATATATATATATATATATATATATATATATAAATTTTAGAGACGATGATTTTCGACATCTCCTAGGTAGGATCGATGGACATTTAAAAAGTATTAGCAAAATTTTTACTTTGGTACGAGACCAATAGCTCTATTTCCTTTCTAGAAATTCGCTAAAATAAAATAAAATATACAAATTAGAGAGAGAGAGTTGAATAAAATGCGCTTATTGGCGTGACAAAAATACACTAATATAATCAATAGAAATCTACATATTAAATTACGTTTAGAGTTGAAAAAATAACGTAAAGAACTTTTTTTTCTCTAAAATAAAAATATGCAGTCGACCAACAAAATAAAAATAATACATTTACTTTTCTTTATAAAATTTGTAAACCGGCGATGAACAAATTTATGATTATTATTATAAAAATTAATCATGGCATACAATTTATTTTTCCTTCTATTGCTTCATGTTTTTTGTAAAAATACATGTTACTATATAATTTTTTTTTTTAATTTACTTTTTGTGGCGAGGTTTTTGGGACAATATACCTCGCTTCGCCTCGGTTAGTAATTTTGAACCTCACCTCGCCTCGCGCCTCGTAACCGAGGACCGAGGCGAGGCGAGGTTACCTCGTAGCCTCGGTGAAACACTAGTAACATGACATTATTTAAATTAAAGAAAAAATTTCTGTGATTTCTGTTGTTACAATTTAAATGCCAAATGACTTATATTAGGTTCATACTTTGTTACTTTTAGCAGAATGCAAGCTGAACTGGTATATGGAGTCATCTGACAAAATATTATTTAGATAGCAAAAGCCCCGTGTGGCTCACACCTCGTCACTTCGTAGCTAACTTCTGGCTAACTACCGGCAGCTCCGTTCACTTGAACTTTGTTACTATAGACGAAAAAATAAATTTTTTCAAACAAATACCTAAATTCGTTAATTAATCTCGTGTCTGAATTCTTTTGTCGTGTGCCATTGGTTCTCCATCGTTGTACTATTCTATTGGTTTTTAGGAGCTATTCATAAATCACGTAACCACGCATTTTCTATACTTTTCGACCGCTCTCTCCCACTTTGTAGATATTTAGTTTAATCTCCGCTCCTCTCTGGATTGTGTCACGTTACTTTTTAAATCAGTGAAATGTGTAAAATAGTAAAATTATAGAACCCGAATCTGTGATAGAAAGATGATAGAAGAATAAGAGCAGTTTTTCAATGATAAAATTTATTAAAACTTTTACTCAATAATATATATTTAAACTTTGTTGGTCAATGTTGGACATAGAAAGCCACTCAAAAAATATTATATCTGTGTTATGTGACACAGAGTAGTGAAATCTACCTTACTCCCGTACAACATTACATAACATAAAATCATACCCTCACAACACATAAAAATGTTACGTGATTTATGGAAGCTTCCTTAATAATGTGTATTCACCTCGAGTATATGAACCTTCAGGAAAACCTGATAAGCAAACTCCTGGGCATTACCAAGAAATGAGAGAAGCGTATCCCGTCAGACTGAAGTAGAAGGGGTACCACAGTGAGCCACAAAGTCGAAGTGCAATATCTTTTATACCCCTAGATATATCTTTCTTATTAATGTTAATAAACATAGAAAAATTCTTCATCATTATCATTATTTTATTTGGCAACCAATTTGAATATCGTTGAAATGAGTTTTCGGGGTACATTATTTAAGGTTGAGGAAACTTTGGAAAAAGCAATTCCAACGATCAACTTCTGTTTTAACCCTAGACACTTAAATATTAATTAAAAACTGTATATTTCCCGATTTATTGCAACACAATTACTGTATAGAGAAGATAATATTTTGACACCATATGGCTGCCATATTCGTTTTCATGGCACTTTATATCGCTTCTCGGTATCAAGACGAGTCTAATATTACCTCATTTATAAAAATATATCCAGTCGTATGTGACCAAAAAATTATCCGTTCTTTGTAGTGTTTCACCGAGACTACGAGGTAACCCCGAAAAGAAAGGGGGGTTTAGAGGAAGATGGGGAATAAAAATTTGAATTTCTCTCTTAATATTAGTAAAATAAAAATTTTGTAAGAAGTATTAAGCTGTAGTAAATATATATTACTATTTTACTTTTTTATAATGGTTGCAGAAATATTTGCAATTTAAATAAAATACGTAAAATCCTGAATTTCAAATTAAAAAAATTTATAGTAAATAAAGTTATAGTAAATCAATTTTATTGCAACTTTCGGTATCTTTGAAATACCAAAAGCATATTAAATTCAAAAACATATTTATTTGTATGTGTCAGTAGCCACTCTAGCGGTCACGGATCGACATGAACATTAATAAGATAACAGTTAATTAAGAAATATTCCCAAAACAGAAGTGATGTATTTATTCTGACAAAATTGACGAAACTCCTGCGTAACGAATTTTTTTTAAATTTTGATAACTTTTAAACAGCTAAGTAAATCGTTTTGAAATTTTCACAGCTTTAGCATTAAGTGAGGAGCATTCTACTAAACTTTCGTTCGTGAGTGAGGTGAAAGTTTATATCTAACAACTAGAAAACCCACAATATGATTGAAATTGTCCATACAGAGTATTCGTTTCAGTAGCCACCTTATATATACCCTTTAGAGTTAAATAAATAATTTATGGTAGGTATATAAACAGTAGATATAAATAAATCAAATAATTAAATATTTAAATCGTAAATATTCAAGAATCAATCGATACTTTTATAATTTTATGAATTGCGTATTGAAATATTTCTTATGTGTTGTATACCCAGACAAGCAAGCATGCTGCTTATAAATAAGCATTCCGCAGTAAGTAAGCTGTTTGAAATCTGTCACAGAAGCGGTTCTACTTGAATGATTTGTGAAAGTCTTACAAAATAATTAAATGTATAGAATGTATTCGTATGTTAGAAATTATATAACTTATGTATTATGGTAATATCTGATATTTTGGTTACGAAAGTATAATACATTATTATCTTTTATCGATTTCCAAAAGTAGGGGAGGAAAATCAATTTACATGTACACTGATAGAAGGAATTTCTATAACCAAGTGAATATGTTTTCTTCAAAATAATATTCTCTGAGAAAGAAATCCTTGTTTTCATTCAAGAATTTGTTAACTTGAATTAGTATCTTCGAGTACACAAACTATTGAATAAAAACAATGATTTCTTTCTCAGAGTATATTTTATTTTGAAGAAAATATATTTACTTGGTTCAAGAAATTCGTTCTATCAATGTAAGTATGCATTTGCTTAAATATGTTACGGATAATGTGTCGTTTCCAATAAATTTTTACTTCAAAATATAGGAAAGAATGTGTTAAATAGAGATATTTGTTTAATGCAGAAAATTATATTAAAGAAATTAAATTAAATTAACTTTACGACATTTTTAATATTCTTTATTTATTAAATTAAATTATTGAATTGGATCCATCTTGAACACACACACATATATATATATATATATATATATATATATATATATATATATATATATATATATATATATATATATATATATATATATATATATAGCTTCATTTCCTAAGTGGCACAGCGGTACAGTTTGTCAGTTAAAATTAATGGGTCGGTTAATTCACTAAACTGTCGGCGTATGGACAAGAAAGAAGTAACCGACCATGCTTTTCAAGGCTTTTGCAGTTTCACTGCACGAATTCCAGATGAATATCGGCATTGTCCCTATTAAAGTCGGCCGCAACCGTACAACCAACATATTCCCTGCATTCAAATTTCTTGTGCTTCACTTGCATCATTAATGTATCATTAAAATAATTAATATAGGTAAAAATAATGATTTGTGTGTCTTCTGTTAGAGACCATAGAGTGTCAAAATCGGAGGAAAAATACCATTCTTATTACTTAAAAAAGCTACATTTTCTTCTAATATTCGCTAAATAACAATATTTAAAAATATTTTTACAACAAGATACGAAATATATGTGTATTTTCTTTCCATATGTTGGAAATTGTTCTCTCAATAATACATATGTTTAAATAGGATTATGATTTATAATTAAATTCCACTTTATGTCCCAATTTCCTAGATCAAAAAAAAATTTTTTTTTTTATCTAGAAAACAAATTTTTTTTTTTTGATCTATGAAATTGGGGCAAAAATCGAAATTTAATTCGAAAAATCTTAGAGTTCTCTTTGATATTATTTATATGATTTATAAAACAAAATGCATATGACATCTTTGATAATAGTTTTGAATATTATAGTAGCCAATAAAAATTCGTTGAAAATGACATAAAACTAAAAATACTATTTACAATTCATTGATCTGTTAAAAATTTCATTTATGTTACCATATCCATCTGATTAAATTCCAAGCTCGAATTTAAGATTAATTTTAGACTTCGTCTGTTTACATAATAGTACCGTTTATTCACTCTTAAAGTAGTCCGGTCTTGGATAAATTTATGTTAAAATGATCATAAAATTTATGGTAAGCAATATTAAGAACTATTTTATTGACAAAGGTGGAAAAAGGACTCTTATCGCGTTAAAGTTTAAATAATTTTGTTTTTAAAAATAAAAAAAACAGTTAGCACGTAACCTTTTACTTTTTAGAAATACGATATTTTATTGTAGATAATAATGAAATTGTGAATTTTCTAGAGCACGGTAGTGCGACGGGCCGAGTTTAAGGGGTTTTTTGCACTTACAGTATACTATTACTATTATTACTACACGAAATCAGAGCAGATTTGACCCCGAAATATCTTCTGAACGAAACGAGCAATAGTGCTGAATTTTCGAATATAAGCTATTTAGGGAATTATAAGAGACTGTTTTTTCAATCACCGTTAAGAAATAAGCGGTTAAAAAGTTATTTTAGTTCAAAAATCGTAAAATAGCGGGTACGCCCACAATTTTCATTACAGGATATAAACGTAGGGCCTACTATCCCTTTAAAGATGATATTTGGCATACAGTTAGGTCTAGTACCCAAGGCACAGGGAAAATTATGAAATCACGAAATTTATATCGGGAAATGGGAAAATTTTCGCATTTTTGTTTTGATAAAATTAACATAGGAAATATTGCTGGTCTATGATTGGTCCGTATAATTTATATTTATACTAGAATGTAGAACGTACCACTTGTGATCGAAAAAATTCAATTTTCCCAACAGAAGATACGAAAAAAATGGAAAAAACAAAAAATTTATATATATATACTATAAAAGTTTTACATCACACTACCATTGAGAGGTCTGCACGATTTTTAAAAACTTTGTTGCTCCACTTCCAGAAATGCTAGAAGGGTGAGGTTTTTTGCATTCAACACGGAATTTTTGATACTTTAAATAAGAATCTTTGGGAAAATTTAATTTTCCCAACGGAACATATGGAAAATCAAAAATTTATGTGTTTAAGATTGAAAATTAAATTCCTTAATATCTGTGTACTCATTAGAGCTAGAGCAAAAAATGATAAGGTGATGAATTGTAGCAAACTTGTAGCAAACTTTTCCTACAACTGTATGCCATACGTATTTTTCGATTGTTCTAATATTAAGAGAGATATTTTATATTTTGCGTTTGTATATTTTTTATATGATTTTTTATAAGAAAACCGATCTTACATGATATATGAATGCTGTCCGCTCATTGGTCTATGACATTTCTGTAATACCATTAGTTAATATCTAACATATGATAAATTATAAATATTATAAATTAATTGAATAATCTTAACATTTTAACATTGTTGTACGAGAAAGGGCTTGATGAGTGAAAAAAAATAACTAAAGTGGCGTCATTCCAAATCCAATATGGCGGCCGCCGCAAATGGCGATTTATAATTTCCACAATAATCTATATGATGTGGGTATCAAATGAAAGGGCTTGATGAGTGATAAAATTTTAAAAACATACTAAGAGAAAATTTACGAAATAAATGATTTCAACCAAATTTTATTCTTACATTTTAGTTTTAACTATTTAATTTATTAATAGCTCGGCTCCTTAATTGGGATATCATCACTTTTTAAGGAGCAACTATTATATGAAGTATCTCCCCGAAAACTCGGCCCTTTTTTACATTTATGTTTTTGATCGGATACAATTATTACAATATTATTCAACAAATTGGATTCAAATATTCACGTTTGAAATTTATATTTATATAAGTATTTTTGTGCTGTGTCAGCCATGCTCAATAATTATACTGAGCAAATCAAAGTATATATTATGTGATTAAACTGTTTTAAAACTATTTTATTGTACACCATCTGTTACCTGCCCACTTCGCTGACGCTGAGCGTAACTTAATAATTTATTGATTTTTAATGATCACAATGTAATGGCTTGTTTGGGATATTTTTTACACAAGAAATATTTTATTGATTTTTTAAGAAATGCTCCCATTTTATAAACATATACTTTCCTATGCACTGCGCCAGTATTTATACCAAAACTATGTTAAATGTATGAAAAATGTTTCAAACAAAAGTTGTTTTTTATCAGATAAACATTTTTTATATATAAAGATAGGTTGTGGGCACAGTGACTACTTACATAGGGTGGTAATATCAAGAGCATGGTAGTGCGACAGGCCGAGTTTAAGGGACTTTTGAATGAAAAGAGCTACAGTGGTGAGTTTTCGCATATAGATACTTTACGGGATTATAAGAAAAAGTTTTTCAATTATCGCTAACGAATTAATCGTTAAAAAGTTATTTCACTTCAATAATACATAAATAGCGGGAAACGCCTTAAACAACCGTGTATAGTATATCATAATGTTCTCCTACTTCCCGATATCCTGTAAAATTGATATTTGACATACAGGTAGATCTAGTACTGAAACCAACGGGAAAATTATGAAAACTAGAAATTTATATAGGAAAATCGAAAATTTTTGCATTTTTGTTTTGATAAAATGAATATTGTAAATCCATATACGTCTATCTGATATCTGGTTGGTTCTATCTTAATCTAACTTCATTCCTATTGGATGATGATATTATTGTCATTAATATAAGTTAAGTGTTTTAATTTAACCTACTTCCGGAAATGCTAGAAGGATGCGGTTTTTTGCATACAACGCGAAATTTCTGAAACCTAAAATAAGAAACTCTGGGAAAAATTAATTTTCCCAACGTAACATACCAAAAAATGGGAAAAACCAAAAACTAAATTTAAGTGTTTATATTTAAACCACTTCCAGGCATTTTAGAAGGATGCGGTTTTTTGCATTCGACGCGGAATATCTCAAAACCTGTATGTAAGTCGCAAAATCGGAAAAAGTCAATTTTCCAAACGCAACTTCCGAAAAACTAAAAAAAAACAAATTATGCTTATAATGTAACATTTATATAACATTTATTTAAATATTATAAGCTTTTATTTAGTTACACCTGTCATGGAATAATGTGTATGTAATGGAATATTGCAGTTAAATTTTACCTACTTCTTCTTATCCTTAAAAAATTTGGTATATCTATCTTAATATTGAAAAATTCCAAAGACACATAAGAAGTAAAGTTGTAGAAAATTTGTTTTACTATATTAGGTTTCTTATCATTTTTTTTATTTCCCTAATATTTACAGAGATGTTGACGGTCGGCCGCCGCAAAATGGCGATTTATAATTTCCACATTAACCCCTATGATATGGGTATCAAATGAAAGGTCTTGAAGAGCAAAACACAGTTAGTAAAGTGACGTCATTCTAAATCCATTATGGTGGCCACACCAAAAAACTGATTTATGTTTCCCATATTAACCGCTATGATATGGGTATCAAATGAAAGGGCTTGATTAGTAAAACACAGCAAGTAAAGGTACATTTATCCACATATAGCGTTTTGTGCAAAGCATTCGGCTTTGTATATTTAAGCCTTGCAAAAAGTAATCATATCCGATCAAAAACATAAATGTAAAGAAAAGCCGAGTTTTCGGGAAGATACTTCATATAGTAGTTGCTCCTTAAAAAGTGATGATATCCTATAAAAGGAGCGAGCTATTTACCAAGTAAATAGCTCTATAAACTATTTACCAAGAAAGTTAATGAAAGATAAATTGATTAAATGTAAGAAAAAATTTGGTTGAAATTTATTTCGTAAGTTTTCCCTTAATATGTTTTTAAAATTTTATAACGCGTCAAGTTTTAAAATATTTGAAACAACAGAAAGAATAACTTGCCAAGTTATAAAATTTTAAAAACATACTTACGAAATAGAGAAAACTTACGAAATAAATTTCAACCAAACTTTTTTTTACATTTAATCAATTTACCCTTCATTAACTTTCTTTGTAAAAAGTTTACATACCTATTTACTTGGTAAATACCTCGGTCCTTTAATGGGATATCATTACTTTTTAAGCAACTGTTATTTATATCTCCCAGAAAACTCGGCCTTTTTTACAATTATGTTTTTGATCGGATGTACAATAATCGAAATTGCAAGCTGTCAATTTTTAGGAAGTAACATTTGGTCTTTGCACTATTTTCTCTATGGTTTTAATGATAGATATTTCCCCCAACTTGGATGGTGGGGGTTGGTTGGTAACATCAACGAATTTGCGAGGTTTTTATTTTGAAAGAAGGAACGTTTTTGTCCTTGAACTTTTTTCTATTTCTTACGGTTTTAAGGATATATATATATATATATATATATATGCTGTGGGGGAGGTGGGTGGTGTAAGAGACAATGAGCGACATTGCAAGTTGTTTATTTTTAAGATAGGAACATTTTTTAATTTTCTTCTATCTATTACATATTTAAAGTTAGAAATTTCCCCACCCCTTAGTGGTGATGGGGTGCATAGGGCAATGAACGGCTTTGCAAGTTGTTTATTTTTAAGGAAGGGACATTTTTCAGGGACTCGGAGAAGTCCTCAAATTGCCAATAAAAATCCCATCAAAATCCATTCAACCGTTTCGGAGTTTAGTCCGGTCAAACAATCAGACAGACAAAAATTTAAAAAACGCATGTTTGGGTTTTGTAACAGTTAAATAACCATATAAACTAAAAAAAAAACTTTATTTCGAAATCACAGACAGGTACTTCTATTTTATTTGCGTATAGATGTATAGATGTATAGATTTATGTGTAGATGTAAATATTAATATTATCAAAGTATTCTTTTAGGAATTTTAAAGTATAAAACATGTTTATTTTAGATATTTTTTATTTAATTGCTGATTTGACAATCCTCAAAGGTCGGCCGGACTACCGTAAAAAACACATAAATGTTAGAATGTAACATCATATATATCTTTGTAAAACAAAAACGAAAGAAGACATGCATAGTAATAGTAAAATCATATTCAAAACATTGTCATACCCTACATGTTCACAAAGTGAGTAAAAAACAAGTTGAAATCATATTTGCATTTGTTCAACCAAAAGGGTAGATTTGTCTACTTGATTTTTTTTCTATATTTGCAGTGAACTAAACGTAATATTACATTTAAAATTTTGCCCCAATTCCTAGAACATTTGTTTGTATAAATACGTATTTCGACTACAATGTAGTCATCATCAGTATGAATTAGCTAATCGTAACTATCTCTGGGATATGGATTCAGAGATATGTTGCTTGTTGCTAATTTCATGCGTGTCTCACAATGATATTAAAAGAGTTCTGTCTTTATACGATTTGAATGAGGATATAATCTGACCTGAGGTTTATTTGAGTTAACTGACTATCAGATTAGGTGTGTGAAAATCACCTATTTACTGTCGGTATCTTTTTGTGACTATGCGGCGTTGTTTTTGTCATTTAAGCGAGTGTATCGAAGCTAACCTTGATATTCAGGTATAAGATTTAATTATTTGAAAATGGTTTAATTTTATTAAATCAGAATTTGGAGTTAGGCCATTGTCTAAATTCATTATGTGTTCGTATGCATCTAATTTTTTGGGGTTTTGTACCGATTTTAGTGGTATTATCACAGTAGTAGGATTACGTGGGGTTTTACGGCAACAATATTACGATCGCACATGTGTGCCTTTTTTGTTTCGCTATAAACTCTTCTGCTTTCTCAGCAGCTCACAAAAACAATGATCTCTGAAAAGCAATGTGGGGGTAGTCGATCGGAGTTGAATGGTAAAGTGCGACATCGCTTTCAAGTGCGACAAAAAGATGCAGAGATTAATTTCCCATTATTTATCATTTCTCATCAGTACAATGGACTCGTACTGATGATTCCGACAGAATATTTGAACTCTGTCAGTAGATGTTCCTTAGAAAGGGCTCCAGGGCCAAGGGATATAGTCCCTTTATAGCTGTGATGGACCTTATAGGCTGTAGTAGGTCAGGTTTTCAATGCGTAGTTCTCGTTAATATACGAAATACGCATGTTAGTTTGCGGCACTCGCATTTTAATAGAGCAGGAGTCAAAGGCAAACGAACTAAGTTTTGTCACGATTTTTTGAACCATCCATTTCAATTAAAAAAAAATTCATTACGCAGGAGCTACGTCAACTAAGCGAATTTCCTTACAATACATAAATATCTCTAGTCACAATTTAAGTCTGATCAAAATGAAATGTCGTATCTGATATCATTTTAGTATTTTCAAGACAAATTTATTAATAAATAGCATACGTCAAGGGGAAGGGGGGGGGGCATAATGATAAAAGAAAACACAAAATATAAAACATCTCTCTTAATATTGGAACAATCGAAAAATGTATAACGAGTAAAGTTGTAGAAAATCAAGTTCGCTACAATTCATTACCTTATCATTTTTCTCAAACTATAATGTAAACAGAAATATTTAGAATTTTAACTTTCAGTCTTTAATTGTAAATATTTCTGTAAATATTAGTGCAACAGAAAAATTATTAGATACAATATTACAGTAAAACTTAGTACCTACAACTTAACTCCTGATAGATTTTCGATTTTTTTAAATATTAAGGGAGATATACCAAATTTTGTGTTTCCCCCTCCCTTTAAACCCCCTTTCCCCTTGTCCGATTTTACCCATTAACGAACTTGACCTTTAGAATACCAAAAACGCCTCAAATACCAAATTTCATTCCAATCGGAATAAAACTATGGAATTGTAATGGAATATGGAATTGGAATTGTAACTTATATAAGTTACAATTCCAGTCGTGATTCGAGTGTTAAAAAAAAAAATCTTTATTTTTCTTCCAAATTCACAGTTTTAATACAAAGTTGCAAAGACAAGTTTTATTTTATTTAAACGATTTGCTTTTAAATCGCAACAAAACAGCCATTATGTTCTTTGTTAGTGCTGTCACCATTCCTACACATTATCTTTCTGTAAATAACTCGATATTTCTGGGAAATGGATGCAGGATTGAATTGGAAAACTCTTATTGATACCCTATGTGTTAAATTAAGTAGAGCCTGCTATCAATTAAGAGCTTTGAGAGCAAGAGTTGATTTCAAGGCCTTACTGTCAGTTTATTATGCTAATTTTGTTTCAGTTATGACATATGGCATAATAATATGGGGTGCATCAGTGAATGCCTCGAAAATTTTTAAAATTCAAAAAAGAGCCATATGAATTGTTTTCAATTTAAAAAAAAATGACAGTTGCAAAAGCTATTTTCAGAATAACAAAATACTGACGTTTTATTCTCATTTTATTTTGGAAATCTTTAAATTTTTTATCAAAAAAAGAAATGTTTTTGAGATCAATAAAAATCAGGGTAATCGTTATATGATTCGTAATCCATTTGAATATGTGCATCCCAGGTGTAAATATTCATTTTTAGAAAAAACTCACGGTATCTCGCAATTCTTTTTTATAATAGAATCGGTAAAGGGTCAACTGTTGGTGACATTATGAGAGATAAGAGAATGACTTTAATCAATGCAGCTCGAATGTATATGCAACAATAGTGTTTCTATTCACTAGAGGAAGGACTAAAAAGTAACTTCTAGTTTTTTATCTTTTGACACTTTTCGTGTGTAGTGTATTTTTTATCACCAGAATACGAAAAATTATATAATATATTATAAATTACTGCAACTGGTAATTAACACAAATACTATTATTTCAAACTTCTTTTAAGCCTTTTGACTTATGTGTATATTGTATTTTATATTATTGACTGTATTTTTGTACCAGGGCTAAAAAGTTTTTTGTTTTTAAATCAAATTACTTATTTATTTGTATTTTTAAATATTTTAAAATTTTACATAATTTAACATCTTAATTTTTTTTAAAATCATTTGATTATAAGTCATTGGCTTTTTTTATTACACTTGACTGTACTGTTAATACAGTACTACTATTCATTATGTTATTTCTTTAAATTGTTTATGGGACGATGCAATTTTTCAATTTTGATCAATTTTATTGAAACCATCAAGAGAGACTTTATATTTCTATTTTAATTAAATTATTTTATTTTATTTATTGATTTATCTAATTTTACTTGCTGTTCCGTTTGTGGTTTTTTCATGGCTTTTACACAAACTTTTAAACATATCATTGTATTTTGGAATAGCCCCTAAAGTCGGCCATGAACGCAAATATTGCGTTTTCAATTCGTGTTTATACAGGTATGGGAAGCGTCATCCCTTCGATTAAATTTTTTTTTCTCTTTCTTTTTTTTTGACGCATTCAATACAATTGTAAATTGTTTATTTTGCATAAAGATTATTATTATTACAATAATTAAGTAACTTAAAAATATGGCGATTATTACTCTTGCCTAAACGTGGAACGTAATTAGCGAACTCAGGTTAAAACTAATAAGATAACGAACTCAAATAAATGATCAGTTTTCATACTATTTCATAAAGAAACGTTTGGCCTTGGCAGTGTGTAAATATTTACTTAGGTAGGCAAAAATGACATTGTGTATTTATTTATATTAACAAATTTTTGCTTAGCTAGTCTTGTTGATATTAACCTTAATTAGATATAAACAAAATGGTGTATGATAATAAAATAAATAAGTAAGTCGCCATTATACTATACATTTATTTAGGGTGCCCTACCAGAATAAATGACTTCAAATGTCCATCGATCCTACCTGTTAGAAGTTAAAAATCACTTTTTAAAAATTTTAGCGATAATGATTTCTAACTTTTAACAGGTAGGATCGATGGACATTTGAAGAAATTTTTACGAAATTTCAACATTGGTGCAAAAACAATAGCTGCATTTCCTTTGGAGGAAATTCCCTAAAAAGTAAAGGTATTTTAAAAGACAAGAATCCTTATTTTGTGAAAATTTCAGATTTTTATAGCTTCTCTCTTATGAAATATTTCATATTGAAGGACTGCGTAAGAATATAATGGAGCTAGACTAACAAATAAGCTAGAACATTTACCGGCAGAGCTTTTAAATAGCTCAAGATTCGCAAAATTTCCTGTATGCCTGCTAAAATAACCGAACATCTAAAATAATTAATAATTGCTAATTTAATAAATATTCCACAAATTTGTGTGTAAACATTTTTTTTAATCAACGACCTTTTAAGGCCTGAAATTTGAGAATTTTAAGTAGGGTTTTTTTTATAGACAATAGAGAGAGTATCACCCAAACAAAATTAAAACTACAAGTACTGTAGTTTTAAAATGTTTTCAAAACACCATTTTTATTTCCAATTGTTTAAATCACTTTTTTTTCCTGAATGAAAGCATTCGTGTCTACATGGAAAGTTTTATGTAAGTAAAAAAAATATGTTTAACAGAAATTTTAACTTATACAGGAACACAAAAACCGTCTTCTCTAAGTGGAAAAATATATTTTAGACCTAGCCATGTGTTCTATACCCAATTAATTAGTTAACAACAACTTCTTAACAGCTTAGAAAGTATGAAGAAGTTCGCTTAGAAACGGATGGTCGAATTAATTTCATGGTAATTAATTAAAAATCAATGTTTAATGAAAATTGCAACATAAGTAGGTACATAATTATAATACAGTGTAATGGTGTAACTAATTCCGAGTATAAATCAATAAATGGTTTAAAAATAAACGTAGTACAATACAGACATCGACATAAATAATTAAATAATAGAGTTCATTTCTCATGTAGAGAATTCAATGAATCAAATTGAAACAACGCAGTTCCCGCAGGCGAAAGAAATACTTGAATCTAATAAAATAGTTCAATGGAAATACTATTAATTTACTTTTATACAACATAAAAGCTTCAACCAAACTGTAAAGCAAAAGTGAACTGAGTATGCTTGACATTAACAAACCTAACTGAGTTTGAATTTACTTTCAAAGTGTTGAAGACAATCTTTTAAAGCAAAGAAAAATACTTATTTTATGTTTTACAATGTGTTTTACATAGAAAACATGTTATTCCTTAGTTTTTCAGGACTCCGTATACGCAAAGCGTCAGAAACTGTCAGAAGCTATGTTAGCCAAGAACAGATTTTATTCTACACATAATTACGTACTTTTTTAACTCATGAGATAAGATAAACGAGATGAGACGAGAACAAGTCAGCGATAGACGAAACAAAAATTATAATCCTGATTTTTGATAAATATTCGTGAGACAGTCGATAGTACTTTCTTTCAATCTCTGTAGATATTTAATCTGTAAAATGTACTTATCACAAAGCAGCAAATCATTTTGGCTGTAAATTATTTAGCTTTTTCTAACCTTTATTGTTAAATTAAGTTAATTAGAAAAAAAATGCACTTTATTTAGATAGAAAAACAATTTAAAGTGGTGAGTTGTTTTTTAATTTTTTTTTTTAAGAAAATCTTTAGCTGTATAAACGAGAAGAGACGAGACGAAAGCAAACTTTTACAAGTCAGTACAATACAAGAGACATGCTACTCTCATTTTGCCTCATCACACATTGCTTTTCATGGCAATGCGGATATAGCAAACTGAAACTATAATGCTCTAAAATGCTCAGTGTAATTTGTAAATTATTAGTGGAGGAAATATACGCAAAAAATCAGATCATTTTGAAATGATATGCCAAAAATTTCTCCGACTTCTAGAGTAATTATTTTTTATCAATATGAATTACTTGTCATAATTGTCATAAGATCCATCTCACGGGAGTTTGTTCGACAAGGAATTTCTTAACGTATACGTGGATCCAAGATCCAAGAGAAAGAGAAAGAAATAATCGATGGCTTAAAACGACGCATGGTAATGTGTTTAAGGCCGGGTACACACGTTACGGTATACCGGAGAGGTATACCTGTACAGGTCACCTGCACAGGCAAACCGGAGCGTCTGTACCAGCCGCCTGCACAGGCATAGTGACCTGTACAGGCGACCGGACAAGAATCGAAATTCAGTATTGTCTATCTGCGCAGGTATGTAAACCTGAACGTGTGTATGAATCACTCCGGTATGCCTGCACAGTTTTTATGTTTTTAAACGGTTTTATTATTATAACGATTATAACAGTGTTATTAGTTGCGTCTAGTTTCTTGTTGACAATAGAGTGAATCATTTTTAACCCGACTTCAAAAAAGGAGGATGGTTCTCAATTCGTCTGTATTTTTTTTTTCTTTTTTTTTTTTAATGTTTGTTACCTCAGAACTCCGTCATTTATTAACCGATTTTGAATTTTTGTTTTTTGTTTTAAAGAGTTTGATTCCCGATTGGTCCCATTGTCACCAAATCGCATTCTGATGAGGGGATCTCCGGGAAATCGAGGAAAACCCTCATTTTATATGTGATAACCGATTTCTGCGAAATTTTTTTGTTTTTTCTAAAGGGTATACTCATTCATAATGGGAAAATAAGAAAATTTTTTTAAAAACCGACTTCAAAAAAATTTTTTACAAAAAAGAAGCCGAAAAAAAAATTTTTACAAAAAAAAACCAAGTTCCTTGTAAAAAAAATCTGTTGTAAAAAAATGCACTAAAAATTATAAAAAAAAAATTCGTTACGCAGGAGCTGCTTCAACTTAGCGAATTTCCTTAGAATACATAAATGACTCTCTAGCGGTCACAATTTTAGTCTGATCAAAATGAAATGTCGTATATGATTTTACTATTCGCAAGTCCAATTTTATTAATAAATCGGACGAGGACAGGAGCAGCTCCTGCGTAACGAATTTTTTACTTTTTAGTGCATCTTTTGTTATAGAATATTTGATTTTAGAAGTCGGGTTTCCATTTTGTCAAAATAGGTTTTATTGTATTTACAATATCTTTGTGTGTGCATAGTAGACTTGTTCAACATTATTACGTGTACAACAATAGACTTTTGTGATCATCATGTCAATCCGAAAACGTAGCCAAGTGATTGAAGAGTTTATTGATATATATAGGTCGGAACCTTGCCTGTGGCGGGTTAAGAGTAAAGACTACCACGACCGTGACAAGAGAGATGCAGCCTATGAAAGACGTCATAAAATTAAAGGAGGTAGAAGCCGATGCTTCAAAAAAATCAGTGTGGGTGCTCTAGGCCGTAACGTATGCGTGCTCTAGGCCTGCACACAGCTATACCGTAACGTGTGTACCCGGCCTGAGAGTAGATTAATTTCATGAAATTTATAATCATTTGCTTTTGTTTTTCAGCCACATTCATGTTGACTGAAAAATTAATATATCTCTATGATAATTAAACAATCAAAGCACAGTTGTTTATTTTTACTCGGATGTCAATGTCAAACACTGCTATATTCATAGAGATAACTACTATATTTTATCTATGATGTCAAAGTACAGTCTGAGAAAAAACAATATTCCATTTCATCTAATGCAGTAATTTCGTATTTTCACTACAACCTTACAGAATCAGTCGAACAAACTCACGTGAGATGAAAATGCGAGATGTGAGCAATCTCACTTAAAATACAGAATTGGCTGCCCGAATGTCAAAATAAGCAATGTTAAGAAATAAGTAATAAGTTTACTAAAGAAATAAGAAATATTAATAAGCTAGTTTACTAGTTTCTTCACGTTGGTTATTTGACATTCAGTCCGAAAAAAATGAGTAGTTTAAAATGAAAAAGTCTGACCAACATCTATGCTAAAATATCATTCTTTCTAAATAAAACAGTAAAGTTTATTGTAAATAGTACCAATTAAATTTTGAATAAAAAGGCTATCACATCTTTTCGACTGCGGAGTTATAAAAAATGAAAAAACAAATTTTTCAAAGTTTTCGGTGACTTACATGACCGGTAGTTGTATTTTGTATCAAAACATTTTTTACACAGTTTATAAATTTTCATTTTTTTATACGGGCGAAGCTTTCAGTGTCAGAGTTCAAATCGCACTTGACCAGTTTTTTTTATTGTTAAGTATATAAATATCTATCTTACAAATAAAACTAAAAAATCATGAACTATGTTACATTATAGAACATATTTTTTCAAAACTTTCTCATACAAACTTTATAAATTGATTTTTTTTTTCTGAAACATCCTGTTTATACTGTTTTTTTTAAATTCATATTTAAATATTTAAGTGAATATAATGAAGAATGTAAGAATTGTTGGTCGTATTGCATATAGAAAAGCTTTTATTTAATTAAATTTTTATATACATTTTAGTTTTTTTCTAATATAATAAAATATTAACATTGGACTTATGTTCAGACTAAAGAAGAAAGGTCGGGTGTGAACGTCACAACACCTCTGTGTACAGGTTAGAATGCTAAAAAAAACATATGAAACTAAAAATAAATTTGGTACACATAGTCGTCACAAACGTAGCTCATTTTTCAAAATTTTATAATTGATGTGTGTCTTCTTCATTCGGCTTTCGAAAAATGCTTTTGCTAAAAGTTGTTCATTATACTAACAACTTTTATTCGCAACATTTCCCCAAAAACCGAATAAATAAGGTACAAATCAAATTTTTTTTTAATGAGCGCTACTTTTGTAGCCCATACGTCATAGTACTACTAGAATTAGAGTCTACGATGTTCAAATTGGTTTACGTCTTACCAAATCTTCTATACAATGTTTGCCGTATTTAAAACTATGTGATATAGTGTTGAGAAAAATACACAATAATTCGTAAATATTATATTGATTTAAAAAACAATCAGTATATAAATAGTTGGGATATAAATGAAAAAAGCTTATTTATAAAACCTTATTCTTGTTAGTACACAGGGCCACAAAATTAGCGCTCATTTATGAAAATTTTTAATTGAAATGTGATTTATTCATTCGATTTTCTAAAAATTGCTTCGAATAAAATTTGTTCAGTATAAATAATATTCTAAGATTTCTAAGTATTATTCGAAACATTTTCGCAAAAACGGAATGAGTAACTTTCAAATCTAAAACATTTTGAATAAAGAGCGCTACTTTTGTGGCCTATAGTACCAAGAGAGTGAAGCCAAGTCTACAATAATAATAATTAGATTTTAGTGATGTTCATAATTGTTGACATAATAATCATAATACCAATAGACATAATAATATAAACTTATGCTTATATTGTTGTTTGAGATAAAATTTGATTATTGTTGTGGTTGCATGACCATTTATGTTTATTTAAACTTCAGATTCAACCTACATTTTATTAGACGATAACCACATACCTTATAATACACACATGGACAAAATGAATTTTTATCTTGAAAATATATTCATTTTTATTTAATTGAACGTATTGAAGTTTTATTTAAGAATGATAAATAGATTGTAGCGGCTGCCCTGAACGGGCTACACTTCGACCATAAGGTCCATTGTGATGCCTAAGGATATGAGGATGTGAGTGGAGTGGAAGGAATTTTTGTGTATAGACTAGGAATTGGCAGGATATGCGGCTGCAGCCAACTATGATAAGAACTATGACAATATTCATCTGGAGTTCGTGAAAGAAACTGCAGAAAACCTTCTCAAGCTTAGCCGGGTACTTCTTTCTTGTCTATACACCGACAGTTTAGTCAATTAACCGCCCTGTTTTTTTCTTAATAATTAACAAACTGCCGATCTCGGGATTCGAAACCATAACCTCCCAGTTTCTAAGTAGGCATACTGCACAGACATAACGCGTTAGACTGATCGGCCACTTGAACTGGTGAAGAATGATAGTCAAGAACTAATGTTAAACAAGTGAAAATACAAACTAACTGAGTTAATTGCCTAAGAAAAAAAAGTTTCAAACAATAGTTGATTATTTTTTAAAAAGTAACTTTTTTTTCTGTTAATTTTCTCTTTCGGTTTCATAGATGGATTTTGTCCCCTAGCGTAGAGAAGCACGGTAAGATTTTTTTCATTCATGAACTTGACCTTTGTGGCTCTTAAACATACATACAAAATTTTAGCTTGTTATCTATTTTCGCTTTTGAGTTATTATGTCCACAGACGGACAGACGGACAGACGGATAGACGAACAGATGAACAGACAGAAAAACAAAGTCAGAACTAAGCTTAATGTACCCTTGCATATATCATACATACCGGCTATAAAAACTATAAAAAAAAAACTAAAATTAAAACTAAAAGCCCGCAATAGCTAATAGAATTAGCTTTTTCCCGATTAGAATTTCGATAAGCTTTTTATTTTGGGGACTTTTCTGACAACCGTTATGCCTTGAAACTGAATGAATTAATGAATTAGTGAAAAAATGAGCTAAATTTTTTTGCTAAATTGTATATAATGAAAATGAATCCGGCATCGAATCGTGAATCTTTTAAACTGTGAATCACCGTCAACCTATACTTTTTTTCCCTTATTAACGATAATATCATTTTAATATATTTGTTTTAGATAATTAAGTCCGGTAGCCACTGATGACTTTGTGTATTGGTAAAACAATGTCTACGTCATCAAAGAAACTTACTAATTTTTTTACGGATATTCTTATGCTATATTTTCGTGACGGCGCGGAGATGCGAATGAAAAGTAAAAAATGAAAACAAAGAAAAAAAATGAGGGCAATATCATTCAAACAGCTGGAAGAGCAACACAACAAAAAGCAATATAACAACATTATGCAAAATGAAATGAACACAAAATATAATGAAAATTTCAATATAGAAGAAAAATGAAAAGTATAAAATGAATAATGAAATAATCGTGGGGTTCAGATCAAGAGAAGATGGGAGGAATATATCAGAGATTTGTTCTATTAAGAAAGAGAACTGACCCATAGTACTGAAGATTATAATAAAAGAAGAGAAAATCTCCCAATACTGTTGATCGAATTGGAAAAAGCCATTAAGTACATTGATAAAGGAAAATCAGTTGGAGATGACAACATACAAGTGAAATATTTAAAAATTATAAATAATAAAGAAACTATGAGCCAATTATTGCATGTTTTCAATGATATCTATCACGCAAGTGAATTACTGAAAGACTATGTTCTTTATATTTACTATCCGTTATCAAAAAAAATCAACGCAAAAAGATCAATGTTAAGATTACCAGACCATCAGCATTTTAGTGGAGGAAATAATTACAGAATACAATAGTTAGTACTAATGGGAAAACTTCAGTCAAAGAGAGTTCGTGGTAGAAAAAGAATTACATGGCTGGATAACATCAAATCAAATACAAAAATGAGAATCATTCAACTAAACACAGCTTCCAAAGATAAACAACAATCGCATAAAGTGGTCTCCAACATCTCCTAAGAGATATGGAACTCATCATCATCATCACTTGTCTTATTGCAAAAAGTTGTTTGCAATAAATATTTGCTAAAAATGTGTTTAAGGCACAAACTTAGATTGTTTAAAATAATTTTATTTAGTTTTGAATTAAAACGATTAAAGCGAAACGAATCTACTCACTTCTAATAAGACCGAAGTGCAGTACTTCAAAACTGGAGATATATATATATATATATCTCCAGTTTTGAACACAAAAAAATAAATACCCCCCAGGATTTGTGTGGTATTGGCGAAGGACCAGAACAATGCAGAAAAAATTTTTTTAAGCATCGTATAGTAAGTATATCTAAGAAACATGCTATTAAAACGTGCCTAAAACTAATTTCTTGGTATATTTTCGAAATAAATAATTGAGGTATCCAAAATCGTCTAGGTGGTAGTATATTTGTGGATGCGTAGTACCTCAGGTATCCAAAATGGTGAATCAGACTTGGTGAGTCGAATTTATTCTTACGGTTAATTTTTCTGCCACCATTAAAAATCGGTGAATCTGGTTTTCGAACATCCATGCACGGTGTTGCTATAATAACTATGAAAACTAAGGTTTTACTTTTACTATTCACATGAAATTATCTAAAGTGGTTGATACTGTGGGTGAACTCGTAAGTGTTGTATATAAATATAAAATAGGATTACTAGACATATATTAATTAACAAAAGGAGCGTAAAATTATATTTTATTCTCTTCAATTAAGTAACCACTCTCTTTAACCATGTACACAAAGTTTATATCATGGTAAACACATTAATAAGCTTAAGGTTTATATATGACAAGATAATAGAACTAACTTTTAATTACAACAACCATTTTGTTTACGAATAAAATGTAAACAGTAAATTTTTAAAATATTCTTTAGTAGTGGAACAAATAGACAAATATTGGTTTGAAGATTGTATAAAATAAAAAAATGTATGATTTCTTTGAAATAGAGTTAATATTAACATAAAGCGCTTCACGCTTTTACAATGTATTATTTATAGAACGTGTTAAATGTAACGTGTTCGATGTTAATAAATTTTTCATATTTCCCAGCTGACCTCCTAGAATTGGTTACAAAAATGCATACAAACAACCTGTAGTACAGTCCTAAATTTGCATTTTTCTCTGTTTAAAGAACGATATGTATTTTTAGTATATAAACCCAAAAGCGCAATGAATAAGATTAAGCGCATTAACATACATGTAAGTACGTATATGGTATGCATAGAAACCCAAAGAATACAATAGAAATAATAGAATACTCAAGACTGTATCCGAAAAATGGGTCCATTGTGTGCAGATTGTGTGGCGAGGAGGAAGAAACATCCAGCCACATTGTCTTTGACTGCGAACCTCTGGGTTACAGCAGATATAGGATATTCGGTGCATCTCACCCCGAATATATGCACCTTCAGGAAGACCTGATAAGCAAGTTACTGACTACTGCCAACATATGGGAGAAGCAAATCTCGTCAGACTGAAGTAGAAGGGGAAGCACAATAGTTTTAGACACCAATCCATCAATTGTATTAGAAAAAGTGAATGCTATATAAGGTAATGGTATGACACCTTGAACAACAGGGTATTAAGAATACACTCAAGTAGAGTATTGATTAAATACAAGAGTAGGTATGTAAAATTTTTTTGTAGTGTTGTTGATATTGTTATTCATTGTTGAAGTATAATAAATTCATATATAGTTAATGAAATTTTTTATTTCTGACTACACGCAAAAATAGAACATACATAGACATCACAAACCTAATAAAAGCGTGGTAAAATTATCATTTTATAACTAATTGAAAAGTTTTCATTGGTTCTAGGTTAATTGTTGTATTGGTTCTATGTTATTTGTTGTAATTTAGTCTTCTTATTGTTTTTTAATATTTTTGTAAAAAAAGTAAATTTCATGAGCAGAATAATAATTTCATGAGCAGAAATTTTCTGATACCAGATAATCAGTCGTAAATTTTTATGCACACTCCCGTTCAAAAAAAGTGAACCAACCTGAAATGTTAATTTTCTTACATTTCATATAACTCCCCACTTTTGTAACTCTCTGTATAATGTATAATTTTATTATTATATTCAACAAATATATTTTATCCCAATATAAGTGTTTGTGTAATATTTAGCACAGGTATAATTGGCGGGTATAATTTAGCATGAGTATCAAAAACTGTTCTGTCGCAATTCTTTTTTATCAATCCTTTCTACGTGCTGCACTGATTGTACATATGCATTTTGCCATCCAGAACTTTGGTCCCAATTTTTTACAGAAAATTTTTTTAAATAATTTGAAAACATTGTTTTCGAACGGAATAAACTGTTTTCATATTGTTTGGTTAGTAAAAAGTGACAAATTTGACCATTTTCTACCCATTAAACCGTCCAGGTTATTTACAAAAGAATCCATCTCTATTGATTGACCACCAATAACACCTTTTTATTCTTGATAAATTTTATCTAAAGATTATGTTTCTCAAAAAAAGAAACCTTATACTTAATTAGACTTAATTACTCAGTTTTAATGTTTTCGTCAGCTTTCCGATTTTGCCAAAAAAAGGCGCCCCTTTGAAAAGTTGATTTTCAAATCATCTTGAAGGTCCTGGTGTTAAAATTCCCTTGAAGATATAATCATGTACCTTGTTTAAAATTAGCATTCTGTACAAATCTCAAAATATGAATATGATATGATTTATATTATTCAAAATTTCGATGTTGTCTTGTTATTTATTGTATTTAATATTAATATCAGTTATTATATTTTTTTAAATGTAAATAAAATGAAATAGAATTTAGGAGAACAAAAATTTTATATAAGCGTGTGTATTAAACAGACTAAGCCTATAAAAAATATATGTAATGTAAATACATATAAAGTATATCTCTAAGAAATAAAAATTAAATGACAAGTTGTATCTGTAAAAAACATTTACGACAAGAATAATCAAAATTGAAAGAGACTGATTCGGTTCAGGTCAGTTCATTTTTTTTGAACGGGAGTGTACACCTTTTTTCTACGTATAGTTCTTTCTGCATGTCGCCTATTCTTGAAGTTTCGATAACTATAGAATTCTATAAAAATATTAAGAAAACACATATTTTCAGCCTTTTAGCGAATTTCCTGAAAGGAAATAGAGCTATTGGTCTCGTACCGACTTCAAAATTTTGCAAAAATTTTTGCAAATGTCCATCGATCTTACCTAGTAGATGTCGAAAATCACCATCTGTGAAATTTGTATATATATATCTATGGACATATATATATATATATATATATATATATATATATATATATATATATATATATATATATATATATATATATATATATACATATATATATATATGTGTCTGTAATCACTCTAGCGGTCACAATTTTGATCTGATTGGAATGTCATTTGGTACTTGAGGCCCTTTTGGTATTCAAAAGGTCAAGTTCGTTAATGGGTAAAATCGGATAAGGGAAAAGGGGGGTTTAGAGTGAGGGGGAAACACAAAATTTAACATATCTTCCTTAATATTCGAAAAATCGAAAAATTTATAAGAAGTAAAGTTTTAGGCACTAAATTTTACTGCAATTTTGTTTCTTATCATTTTTCTGTTACCCTAATATTTACAGAAATATTAATGGTTTAAGACTTCAAATTAAATTCCTCAATATCTCTGTACATATTACAGTTTGAGCAAAAATGATAAAGTGATGAATTGTAGCAAACATGATTTTCTACAACTTTATTCCTTACGCATTTTTCGATTGTTCTAATATTAAGAGAGATATTTTATATTTTGTGTTTTCTTCTTTTTTTATGCCCCCATTTCCCCTTGACGTATGTCATTTATTAATAAAATTAGCCATGCAAATACTAAAATCATTTCAGAACGACATTTCATTTTGATTAAACTAAAATTGTGACTGCTAGAGAGTGATTTATGTATTCTAAGGAAATTCGCTAAGTTGAAGCAGCTCCTGCGTAACGAATTTTTTTGTTTTAGTCATTGGCATCATAACAGAGATGTTCACAAATTTCATAAATTGAAGCTTTAAGTAAATTTTTTTTAAAAACCACTTTAATAATTATTAAATATCTAACATACTTTTTTTTTATATATTTTATTTATATGTATTCAATTATTTACGTATTTACTAATATTATCTCTGTAGGTATGTAATACTCTTACCTACTATAAAAATCAGAATTTACTCTTAAGGATTTTCATTTTCACGTCAGAAAAAAAAAGGAAAATAATTTCACATTTTTGTATTAATAAAAAAGATATTTTATTTTTTATCTTTATACATTTTAATGTTAATAAAATGTTTTGCTAAAAAATACTTCATACTGACTCAACTCACCCGACTTCCATATTGATATTTCCTGTATGAATCTTTTCGAAAATTTAAGAATCATTCTATAAATACTTTGATATTTAGAAGTCTGCATATTTTTAAGAAATAAATTTAATAAACTCGGCCTTACGCACTTGGTGCTCTAGATAAATATTATAATCAATTTGTCAAAAACGTGATTTATATGATATTCACAATATAAATTACACATGGATGGATAAACTTTTAGCTTCTAACATTTGTTAGCCGTGAAAATGTATTTAATTGTCAGTTATTCATTGTGATCGATATAGATCTACGACTTTCTCTCTCTCTCCGAGAGAGAATCTAAGGGTAAATTCTCAAACTCAGGAATTTTCAAAATCAGGCAGTCTGAGACATGGCAAAGTAGATCGTTGCATTTTTGACCAATGCTCTATTGATTGAGGTTACTGATTTCTCATAGTTTTTCATCTATTTACATCTTTATGGATTTCAATTTTTTAGCGAAGATATAATTATCTTAACTAAGTAAAAATTGAAGTAAAATTAAAGAGGTAAGTTTCTCAGATAGTCCATAGAATCCGTAAACAAAATTTCAAAAAAATATTTTGAGCCGTTTTCGAGAAAGTCCAGAAAAACCGAAAATCATTCAAGTAATCTCCCGTATCCGATAAAGATATCTCACCAACAACCGTACTGTTGCAAACCTGCATTATGAAAATTGGATATTTGTCTTTTCGTTTTTAAGAAATCTTGTTTAGATATGCTTCCATTCACGCGAATATCCAGAATAAACAATTGTATTAATGGTATTTTTGAGGTCAAGGAACCTCATCATGTTAAGATTCGGTGAAAATCAATTTTCATCAATTCAATATCAATTTTGCATAGGAAACATACTAGCGAGATATGGGCTTTATAAGAAGAAACAATTTTCCGTTTTCATTTCAACATCTTGGACACAAATCATTGCGCATCTTAATTCAAATTAATTTCTGTTTATAATTTGATTAATACTACCGTTCTTCGTAGTCATGAAAACATAATTTCCCGAATCCACGTTCATATAACATTTCGAATCCAAGAAACCTAACAATTCACCCTGTATAGTTGGAAAACTGTATGTTAAAAGATGGCGATGTGTATGCTATAAACTATTTAAGTTTATAAAAGTAAAAAAAAATGTAAAAGCTAATCAGAATTTATGGTATGCTTTCATCTTAATCCTATACATTTACGTGGTTTCTGTTACCTAACCATAATATATGAAAATAATACACACTTTAACCCTGTGTTTCTTATCATTTTGATAAAAATTATTATTTATTTCCTCGTTTTCAGAGAACTTTCTTTCTTAGAAGGAAATAACATTCAGCTATTACGATTGCCAATTATTATAGTGAGCAAATTTTAATGTGATTTGACACATTGGATATAATAAATATAGAAATTCGAGTTTCAACAGTTTTAGAAAATCAATACATATAAGGGTGAAATAAGGGGTGCATTAAGGCTATAAATCATAAATGAAAAATGAGAGTTTGGAGAAAGCGTTTTTAGAAGGTGTAAAAGCGGGCTAGAGTTTGTATGTAAAGTTAGAGACATGAAAATTGACAAATAAAGATTATTAAAATAATCAAAGAGAACTCTAGATTTTTTGAAATTACATTTCAAATTTTGCCCCAATTCCTAGAATATTTATTTGTATTTTATCAATACGTATTTCGACTACAATGTAGCCATCATCAGTATGAATTAGCTAATCGTAAGTATCTCTGGGATATGGATTCAGAGATATGTTGCTTGTTGCTAATTTGGTGCGTGTCTCACAATGATATTATAAAAGTCTTTTATATGGTTTGACTGAGGGTATGATCTGACCTAAAGGATTCTTTGAGTTTGCTGACTAAAGAATTTGGTGTATGAAAAACCGCACCTATTTATTGACGGTATCTTTTTGTGACTATGCGGCGTTGTTTTTGTCACTCGGCCTCACTCGTTTTTAATATCATTGTAAGACACGCACCAAATTAGCAACAAGCAACATATCTCTGAATCCATATCCCAGAGGTACTTATGATTAGCTAATTCATACTGATGATGACTACATTGTAGTCGAAATACGTATTTATAAATTACAAACATATGTTTTAGGAATTGGGGCAAAATTGGCACCGTAATGAAAATTGACATTAAGCCTATTAATAATAAGTGAAGAAATACGTGTTTTAGCGTTTTAGGAAGTCTTTGACGAGGAAAACCATCATGTTACTCAGTGATTAAAATTATATACTGAGCAATATATGAATTTAGCAATTAAAATTTTCGAAAAGCGAAGCTGCGACAGGTAATGCTAATCTATCTTTCAAAACATTTCATCAAAATCTAGACAACATTTAATTTCAACATTTAAGGAGCTTTAATAAAAACAGGTATTTTCTTAATTCGCGTTGTGCTCGTATACTGTTTGTATGGAAAAAATGTATACGAAGAATGATGTAGCTACATTAAAAATAAACAAAATACAACGGATTCACGTTTCTATATAAATAAAAAGTGCTTTTAAAATATCGATATAATAAATTTTTGTAAATAGTATAGAAAATAAAGTATAAACGGATACATATTGTATACCTGTGTATAGAAGAAGATATTTGATGAAAGATAATATTATTTAATCGACCGTAAACCATACATAGTAATTTCCACAATTTCAAATAAAAAAATCCTTATAGTATGTTATGTTTATAATATTTTGAAGGGTGGAAATATTTCTCAATTATTTTTCTAAATTTAGTGGCTATGGATAATTAGGGATTCACCGAGGCTACGAGGTAACCTCGCCTCGCCTCGGTCCTCGTTACGAGGCACGAGACCAGGCGAGAAAATTTTAATCCTCGTTACTAACCGAGGCGAGGCGAGGTATATCGTCACAAAAACCTTGCCTCGGCCAAGGCGAGGCAAGGTGTATCGTTACAAAAACCTCGCCTCGGCGAGGCAAATTTACAAAAAAAAAATTTTTTTCATAAAATAATATAGTAACATGTATTTTTAAAAAAAAACATGACCCAAGAGATGCATTTTAAAGCAAAAGAAATTTCATGCCATGATTCCTTTTTATAATAATCAAAAGAAACAAGAATAATAAAAATTTTGAGGGTCTGTTCATTTTATATATAATGCTGTAATACTATATTATATAACGTATGTTTTCATTATTGTTATTTCAATGAAAAATATATAATTAAACTAATTAATTTAAAAGAATTGAAAAAAGTTTAATTTCCTTTATACTTACAGTAATTTGTATATGAGTTTCGCATTGGAAATCGTGGAAGCATTTTGAAGAACCTCTTATATAGTTCTTAAAACACCACGGGATTTCATCTGTTCATAATATTTTTTTAGGCCAAATTTTTTTGAATTGAAGAGACTTATATTCCGTGTTTTAAAGACATTTTTTTTCTAACATGTTTTTTTAACCATATTATGTACAGTCATGCAAAATAAGTCAAATTTAGTAAAAATTTTAATTCCGGCGAGGCGAGGCTAGGATGATAGCTAACCCAACCGAGGCGAGGCGAGGCTGGTCAACATTCTACGAGGCGAGGCGAGGTGATACCAAAACCTCGCCTCGCCTCATGCCTCGTGAAACACTATGGATAATTTTGTTTGTACATATTCCATATTGTGTTTATTTTTAAATGTCTATGGAACACTTTTATGTTTATAACTCTTTATCAAATAATACTGTCACTTTAACAAAACCTAATTAAATAATTTCTATTTCTAGTGAATTGTCTTTCCAAAGACAATTGACCTTATGCCGTTTCATAGCTAATAATTTCTTCATACAAAAGTATGGACAGTATTTTCAAAACCAAATACTGTAGTAAAAAAATGTCAGGTACAATTTGTATTCAAAATTTTCATCAAAATCTCTCTTTTTAACCACCCAAAATGCCTCCCGATATTCCTCCCACTTTGACAACAAATCCTATTTGGAAGAGAAGGATTCAATGAATGTATGTACCAATTTTTATTGGTTGAACCATAAATGCAAAGATCCATTTTTATTTGTCGCTCTGTAATACAATTAGTTAAAGAAATTACAATATTTTCATTCATTTATTTATGGGAATGGAAGGTTTAAGAACAACGATCTTAGAAAGGTATTGATATACCAATCGGTCGGAACCATAATCGAAACCATATCTAGGTATAACTGAGAGACAGGCTACCTCTGCCCTTTACGAATGTGTGAATAATTCTATGAACAGGAAATGTAAAAATACAGCAGGCTGCAGACAAGCCTTACAAATGATTGCTGTGTCAATGCCGCAAGGTCAACCTGGCTTATTGGCAAATACCGAAAAGAGGTAAACTTTCTGGTAGGGGTGCTTAACTGTCATTGCAGTAGATTCGACAACGAGCACAGGGCTAGCGGAAACTTAGAAGGCGTGGTATAAGAGGTTGATGGGAAGGGTTCCATAGGAGTCGGTAAAAAAGGCCTAGAAGGGCTTACTTACCAGGCTTCGGCAAGTAGGCTTTTACTACTACTACTACTATCAATCGATTGTCGGAATAATCGGTTTTCACTATATATTATACTCTTACATATTATTTAAAAAAACAAAAGAAAAATCAACATTATTTATCATTATTTCATTAAGTTCTCTCTAACATGAAAATTTTTCCATTTAAATTATTAAATGAAGTTATTTTTCATTTTAAAATCCCAATGGATTGTTCGTTTGTTGTTGGATTTTCCTTTTATACATATAACATTAACATGCAGTGAAGATTTTGTTCACTGTTTATTGTCGAGTTGAGATAACAGTTGAATGCCATTGATGTTCGAGTTATTGGTGGTATGCACACAAATATACTGGGTGGTCTGATACCTTTCTCATGTAAACCATATTTTAAAAAAATAAATAATTTTTATTTATAAAAACTTTTATTAAAATAAACTTTTTTCATCAATTTTTCACATGAAAAAATGTCAATGTTTGAAAAGTTTATATATAAATTTAAAACTCTATTAAGGGAAATAGAATAAATGACACGGTCTATTGCGTAATCGTTTTAGGTTTTTATACCGGTCGAAATATATAATATAATGAAGAGTTTTTGAGAAAAAGTTAAAGATTATTTATTAGCTCCGTATTAAAATTTGGCATAAACAAAGAAATTATTATACAAATATACGCGTACAGTACGTGTTAGTTATAATCAGTTTAAAAAGTCCAACTGCGATGAACCAAGCAAAACTGTAATAATTTCGGCCTTCGATTACGAGAGAATATTTACAAGTCTTTTCAAACTTGTTTCGTGGTTTTTTCGTAGTCGGGTCTGTGAATTAAATCCATTCGTTAGATACAAAACTCGAAACATTTGTAAAATTTTTTGTTGTTGCTTATTCGCCATGTTGAATTTAATATGACATCACAAAGCCTACGACATGCGGAACTCTAAGACGAATCTAACGACATCTCATTTGTCAAAATATGATAAGTAGCTAAAAAGCTACATGAGAGCAGATGAACATACTAACGTCCATACATAAACTGTTAAAATCATAACCCTCCATAGTCGAGTAAAAATGGGGAATTATATTTCAAATGATCGTTGATTCAAACGACTCGTTTGTTAATATTTTTAAATTTCCCAACATCGTGACCAAATTGTATGCATTTTTGTGCTTCAATTAACAAGCCAAGTCTCAGGCGTCGGCCTCACTCGTATGGTTTAAGGTCATGTTAATTCGGTAAGGTAAACCTTTCAAAAACTGCAAATATACATATTAGTTGGTAGGTTTGTGGATTTAACCTTACATTCAATTTTGTTTGGAAGAAATTTTGCTCATATGTAAGTGTGCCAAAATAACTTTTAGGAAGTGTACAATATTATTATAATATCAATACACGTCTCTTTGGTACTATAACTTGCCGCTGGTAGGTCAAATCAAAATGGTTCTAATTTTTGGTGGTGTAATTTAATTTCATATTATACTGAAATTTTTCTTTACAATTTCAAATTCATTTATTCCTGAAACACAGAAAGATATCGTATTCAAAGTTGCTGGGCGAATACGAATGGCGAATGGATTATTGAATCTAATCTTAAAAGTTTTCATAGAAATTGTTCAACAAGATTCATCTAGATATTTTTAAAAAGTGGCAGAAAATGTTTTATATAAAAATAATAATTTTGTCACATGTTTTTCAAAAGATTTTACAATATAGATTAATCGTTGCGTTCAAACATAAAATACTCGCCTCATGTTATTCTCCTATTTCCAAGACACTAAATTTATGAATAGTAAAAACAAAACAATGTGAAAATCTTTATGAAAATCTTTAGATATAAATTAATTATAACAAACCATTTAATAAATTATTAAACAGAAAATGAATTAAATTAATAGATAAAATTAATGAGACATTAATGAAGTATGGTATGTTTTATAAATCATAAAGAATTTAGTAGATTTTTATCATACAAACGGGTTTAAATTAATAGAAAATTCAATTAAGTTGATGAAAATAAAGTAAAATTTTAATAACTTGTAAAACGAATAGATTAGAATCTGAATTTGTTTACTTTAAAATAAATATAAAAATATGAAATTAAATAATTCAAATATATGTTATCATAAATCTAAGGTCTAGAATCGAATTCATTTGTATTGGACTTTATATGCGCGTAAGAGGAACTTATTTCAAAGTAGAAGGGCAACTTATTTAAACCATATTTTAATCATATATTTAATACTTAGTATCAAATATATGTTTCCTCCCATTCATTTTAAAAATAGACTGATCCACTCAAACTGTGACGATATTCGAGAGTTCTTACAAATGAACTTAACTCTATGTATAACCAAAGAATACAATATACATAGAAGCTCATAAATATACATAGAAATTGTGAATTGTGAGCGTGACCGCTAGATGACAATAGCTGTTCGATTTCGGTATTTAGTGCCATTAGCAGCACAACCAACTGTATTCTTTGTGTATATTGTATTCGACCAAAAACATAAATGTAAGAAAGGGCCGAGTTTTCGGGAAAATCCTTAATGTAATAGTTCCTTCTTAAAAAGTGATGAAGTTAAAGAACAATAATGTGGTTGGCCTCTGATTTAGGTTGTGCCTCAGAAACGTAGGTGAAACTTCATTACTCTTATTATTATTATTATTGCAATTATTATTATAAAATTAAGTTTTGCATACCGTGACAAGCGGTTTAAAATTGAGCTTTTAAGGATCAGTTTTAAATTATCCAATTTAAACATTATATATTTTTCCACTAAATAACATTTTAAAAATATATAAACTACTAGCTGACCCGACAGACGTTGTCCTGTCTTAACTATGACTATTGAATTCGAATTGGTATAATTAATAAATAATAATAATTATTCCAAAAACATATTGTGATACACAACATTCTTAGTTTTATTTTCTAGCGACTTCATCAATTGGTGGCCCATTAAAACGTCTTGCGTGTTGTTCTGCAGGCGTCTTATCGGCTTTGATGACACTTTTGTGGTTATCAGTTGCGGTGTAATGCGGTCGTGAATAATGCAAACAATTCGTTGTGCTAATGGAAAAACATTTGGAGTTGTTCCACAATTGGTCTTTTCGCCGAATTGTTGTGTGCACAACGCTGATCGACTTGTCTTGATGAATCGCCCAGAAAAGAAATTATTTGTAGTCACTATCCCGCGGTCGCAATAAGGAACCTGTTAGATGATATATTTGACCCTGAATCTGCAAAAGTAAACAGATAATAAATAGATGTAAAGCTGAATTAATTTGTTTTGACTATTATATGCGCGTAAGGGGAACTTATTTAAAACTAGAAGGGCAACTTATTTAAACCATATTTTAATCATATATTTAATACTTAGTATTAAATATATATTTCCTCCCCGTCATTTTGAAAATAGACTGATCCACTCAAACTGTGACGATATTCGAGGCTTCTTTACAAATTAATATACTTCTAATATAGGATATTGTATAGCGAATTGTTTGTACCATCACGTGGCTCTTCTATGTTGCTCTCAAAATTAGTTCTCAGCACTCCCATTCCCCCCATCATATTTTTTAAACACACGCACTTCTTTTTGCTTTTGGCAATTTACCGAGATACAAATGTACTTTAAGCCATTTCAATTGATACACCATTTCAATTGAAAGCTGCCAACGTATTTTGCACCAGACACGTGGTGGTAAAAGTTTATTGTTTTTCAATATACTCACCTTGAAACTTGGCTTAAATTTTTCTCGAATAACTTTTGCTGCGACAAATGACGTCATTTGAAACCAATTATTTTATTGCTCGATATGAGTCAAAAAGCTTTTATTGCTCGATATGAGTCAATTTGACTTGACCGCTCGTGCAACACAATCCAGGGGCTTCATTTTTAAACTTAAATGCCTTTCAATATTGAAACACAACGTTCATTGGTCCAATAGCAACGATTTGCTGTGAACTGTTATCGATTTCCACATTATAATTAAATACAGCTCGATAGGGGTTAAACGCAACATTTCTATGTTGTTGATTTCGATTCCATCGATTCCGTTTGTCCAACTTCATTCCGCATTTCGCGTTGCTCGCCAGTTTGGCTTGTTCTTGTAGATCTTTCACTTCTAGCTTTTCGAGTTCTGTGACTTAAGTTTGTACGTCCAATTGCTGGCATTTTGAAAACAAAAATTCATTAAAAAAAAAATTCGTTACGCAGGAGCTGCTTTAACTTAGCGAATTTCCTAAGAATAAATATATCACTCTCTAGCGATCATAATTTTAGTGTGATCAAATTGAAATATAATATCTGATATGATTTTAGTATTTGCAAAAATTAAATGTATTAATATCTAAAATAGAACGATATAAAACGATTATTGTTTATAGTTACTATGGAAACGACAATCAAAAATGACATTTCAAAATTAAAACAAAATTTTAATAAAATAATTATATAGTTATCTTATTGAAGTAGAGTTTTCGTGGAAATGACAAAATCAACACAAATTTTAACCAACTCCAAAAAAAAAAATTTGGTCGTTAAGTTTTCTTAAATTTGCAATTAAAAATTATTTAGTCCATAATTCGAAATAAAAACAATCCTATGCCTCAAGTTTGACCAAATTACACACAGTTTAGAAAATTTCATCAAAATCGGTTAAGTAGTCTCGGAGTCATTCACCGTAAATATGTGACACGAGATTTATATATATATATGTATATATATATATATATATATATATATATATATATATAATATCTTTTAAATTTGGCCAAACAATATGAAATTAATTTATTCCGTTCTATATATATATATATATATATATATATATATATATATATATATATATATATATATATATATATATGTATATATATATATATTTTACAGAAAATATATTACCTTTCTGTTTAAAAATTTTTGAAAACATGAAAATTAAAAACCTCATGTGACTTGATATGAGTACAAAAGCTTATTAATAAATGTGAAGTATGATTTAACGCTATACGGATGTTTATCACACCAGCGATGTGTTGGATTATAGAATCCAACTATGAATTGTTGTTGAATTTCATTAATACCATTACCATCCTAGCATAAAAATAATATACTACGTTTTTTTTAAAAAAAACATGTTTTGTATTTTTTCGCCATTCCATTAACACAAGGTCGTGTACAGTGGTTATTATTATTTAATGTATCATCGATACCAAAAACATTTTTGTTTTTTGCTGGGATATCAATACTTGTTGTGCGCGAAAACTTGGTAACTCTCACATTTCAGAACATTTATAGAATACAATTACTGTCAAAAATAACACAAAAAGCGACAACAAAATTGGTTTTGAAATGTGAGAGTTACCAAGTTTTCGCACACAACAAGTATTGATATCCCAGCAAAAAACAAAAATGTTCGCCTTCAAAACTAGTGAAATCTATGTAAGGACCAAGTTTTATAACAAAAATGAGATAATGGTTGGTATACATTTATTGGGTAAGTTAATCAGGTGCAGGATTTCATATTTATTTAGCAAGTGGTCAGATTATTTCTTTGTATATTTAGTGTTATAAAATCTGCTCACTTGCCAAGTAAAATTTGAAAACCCAATTTGAAACTTACCCAATATATATACCAATATACCAATAAATATACCAATCACAACAACTTTTGTAGGAAACTTTTTCATATCTATTACAGTTTTCGATATCTATATATCTTTCTCTATTTCTTTTATCATTGTAATAATTATATTTCATATTTCCTTATACTTCCCTAACTAACCCTCTGAAACTAGGTTTCAGAGAAAGTCTCGCTAAGTACTACGTTTTAGAGAAAGTTTCGCTGTGGTTTATACGTAGTGTTACGCCTTGAAAAAATATTTTATTTATCTAGGTAGCGTAACTTCAGGTGTTGATGAGTAATCGTGCTAGAGTATACGTTCTAGACACCTTCGGTGTTTGAGACATATACTAACTTAACGATTTACATACCGGACCATTTGAAGAAAGAAGCGTCAGGTGTTAGAGACTATTGCAAACATTGAAGAACTAGAGTAGCGCTTAGATTTAGAGCTAGTTTCGGTGTGCTATATTTCACAATATATTATTGAAAAAATGTTCTTTTGGGTAACGTATCGCGTTACGATTATTTGACGATGCGCGTCTTAATGTTACGCAGCGAGAGCCGTTACAAATAATTTTTCTATATTACCGTTGCAAATATTTATACTTGGGTATATTATTGTATAATATTTCCGTAAGAGTGCATTAATGCAGCGTAGTGTAAGGTGCTACTGATTCGTATGCATATATATGTTTATATATATATATATATATATATATATATATATATATATATATATATATATATATTTATATATATTTATATATATATTTATATATATATATATATATATATATATATATATATATATATATATATATATATATATATATATATATAAACATATATATGCATACGAATCAGTAGCACCTTACACTACGCTGCATTAATGCACTCTTACGGAAATATTATACAATATTATAATATTATACCAAACTCCGGAATTTGTACACACATAACATGGATTCCTTAGTATTTGTTTTATTATTTTATTTTTACTTTTAACATTTGTATACCCGGTATATATATAATATATTGAAAGTTGTATTAAGGCTAGTCTCGACAATGCAATCATTGAAAATATTGAGGCAAACAAAATGTTGGTATAGGTGTTCATTAAACAATTTTTTTCCGCACGTATATATTATATATATGTATAAATATATACATATATATATGTATATATATGTATATATATATATATATATATATATATATATATATATATATATATATATATATATATATATATATATATATATATATATATATATATTTATATATATTTATATATATATTTATATATATATATATATATATATATATATATATATATATATATATATATATACATATATATACATATATATATGTATATATTTATACATATATATAATATATACGTGCGGAAAAAAATTGTTTAATGAACACCTATACCAACATTTTGTTTGCCTCAATATTTTCAATGATTGCATTGTCGAGACTAGCCTTAATACAACTTTCAATATATTATATATATACCGGGTATACAAATGTTAAAAGTAAAAATAAAATAAAAAAACAAATACTAAGGAATCCATGTTATGTGTGTACAAATTCCGGAGTTTGGTCTACCCACTAAACATTTAATTTTTGTCTACTATATATAATAATTAATTGTCCATGTTTGTTTGAACAGAAATTATGATAAATCCATTGATTTTATGAAACAAAGCTTCAAAGAGAAGTTGTTTATTTAAAAAATATTTAAAAAAAGGGAAATATTCAATTTGGTGTAACGGTTGAAAGTATTGATCGTCAAAAAACTTAAATAACAATAAATATTTGTAAAGAAATATAATATTAATAATAGTCATAGCCTATCCGTTTTATACTGCAGAATGTAATTGTTTGCCAAAAAAAAATATCCACAAAATTCTTAGATGACTACCGTGCAGTTACATTTCTTATACAGACAGTGTTGGAATGCTTTTCCTATAGAGAATCAATGTTAAATATTATTCATTACTGGCAGGCCGTCTGGTTACAGTGCGGAGTCAGTCAGTAGTTTGTTTGTCATTTAAGAGTGTGTACTGACTCATTGACTGCGTGTATTGTGTGTACTGACACATTTAAGAGTGTGTACTCATTACATGTGTACTGACTGACTCCGCACAGTAACCAGAAGGCCTGCCAGTAATACATAATATTTAACATTGATTCTCTATTGGAAAAGCACTCCAACACAGTCTGTATATATATTATACGGAATAGAGAACTATTGCTATTGGTCGTATTTTTACTCATAACTTATACTTGTATGTATTTTTTATTCTACTCAAAAGCCGAATAGAAAATATTTAATAATGTGTTGTACGCCATATCCAACCACCCATAACAGTATTTTGACAAAAGGTTTTTTTCAAAATTTTTAAATATTCATTTAATTCTGCTTAAAAATTTTGGCAATTTCGGTTCTCAATATCCAAAAATTCGTTTATTATATTCATACCGAACACATATTGTACCGAATTTTTCTTGTTTTTCTTGCTCTTTTTGAACAACATAAAATCTAAAAAACCGTGAGAAAAAGAATTTTGCCGATTAAAAAAATTATAATTTCATGAAAAGTAACTTAAGTAACTTAAAACAGAATAAAAAGTTATTATTTATATACGTATTTTTTCTCGAAGAGAAAAAGAACGTCATTATGAATCACAATGTATCATGAATCATTATAAAACTTAATAGGGTGCTTTTCCGACAAATAACAAATTGATGAAAATGAATCATGAAAATCGGCTAAGAATTGCGACATAAAACGCCCCCACATACATACATATATACGTAAAAAAGAATTCAAAAAAGAATTCAAACCATAATAAATATTTGAAAAAATGGTATCATATTTTAGAGTAAGATGCACTTTTTCCAAAAAGGGCATCTTACTTTTCCAAAAAGAGAGCTGATCTTGCACAAAATACCTGTACAAACTTTCAAAAGAATCATTGGGCTGGTTTTCATCATCCAACACGTAACTTCTATCGTTGTACTCTGTATATAGAGGTAATAAAATGCATACTCCGACTTTCTAGACTATAATAGTGGCCAAATTCTAATTTTTTTGCAAAACAAAATATTCAGATCTATGCGAGAGCCTAGATCTGTTAATTCTTCGTTAGAACCTTGGAAACTATTTAATGCTTAATAACGAAAAATTCTGAATATGCGTAGTGAAACGTTTTCGAAAAATCGATGTAAAGTATGTTTTTGGTGGATAAAACTAAAACACACAACTTTTTGTATAGCTGCAACGTGTTATGTGTAAAAATAAATTCGGACAAGAACCGAATTCGTCTTAAAAAAAAATTTATCAATCATAAAAAGGTGTTATTGGTGGTGATATTGCATTTTTCATTTCCTTACAATAGAAATATTCGGGATTATGGGTTTATCTTTGTAATGTTGAATCTAAAAACCCTTTGTTTTAAAAACGCATTTTGGTGGATGGTTAATGGATAGAAAATGTCAAATTTGTGATTTTTATAAACTTAAAACTTATACATTCCAAAATATCTATTTTATATTTTAAAAAGTCGCAAAATCTTTTATGTTTAAATGTAGCCAAACAATATGAAAAAAGGTAATTCCGTTCAAAACCAACAATGTTATCAAATTATTTAAAAAAATTCTTTAAAAAACTTCGAACCAAAGTCCTGCATGGCAAATATATATATATACATATACAGTATGTGTTGGAAAGCATTGCTAATAGAGAATCAATGTTAAATATTATTGACTATAATAACTATACACAATGCTTAATAAAGATTTAAAAATAATGGGGGTAATCTCTTGGGTTTTTCCAAATGTTTGCAACTGTAGAGTTGCTTAGGCCCAATTCTTCACCAACTTCTCTTGTCGATTTTTTATCGTCAATAAATAATAAACTACAAACTGCGGTATCTCTTTCTTCATTTTTTTGTGGGGCTTCATCATCTTTATCTTTGTGGTAGTCTTTGCAACTAAATATACATCCCCATTTTTCAAAACAGCTAATCATATGAGTAACTTTTCGAATGCTTGGCGATTGCCTTATCCTCAAATGCCACAATAAATAAATTGACACATTTCTGTGCCGAATGTCCCCCAATGAAGCATTTAATAATTTGCACTCTTTCTATTATTGTGTAATAAATAACCCATTGTTGAAATACCATTAAAACACACAACCAAACATTTCCCATGCATTCACATACTAATGATTAATATTATCAATTATAATGTGCATCACAACATCCCGACTCTTAAATGACATCAAACAAACACCATACGCCACAAGCCTATAGCCAGATGTATGTATACATGTGTATAGTTTTATACTTTATAGTAAATATTTTATTTATTTATTTAACATTGATTGTGTATTAGCAATGCTTTCCAACACATGCTGTATACATTGATATCAAAACAATAAACAAATTACACTAAACTTTAAAAAAATATACTCTTGGGATGCAATATATTTATTTGGTGAATATAATAATAATATTATAAATTAAGTGAGAAATTTTATGAATAGTAAGAAAATTAACAGTTCAGATTGGTCAATTTTTTTGAACGGTGGTGTATATTATATATTTTTATTTATTTTGAAATTCTTCCGAGAAAACAAATTGTACTAACATAGACAATGGAGATAATTCTTAGAATATTTTGTTGTAAAATATCTAGAAATTATTCAGTATGTGTATACTAAGTGCAAGTATGTGAATATCATCATTAGCCTTAGACCCACATGAAAAGGTTTAGTGTGGTTTCAAGCTCTATTTATCATCTTGATGGGCTTGTGTATATAACAACACACAAACATACGTATAATATGTGACTATACAGGACCGAATAACGATGAGTTTGATAAACCTTAACTAATAGAGATAATATAAAACAAAAAATTACCTAAAAGCAGGATATTTTCTAATCGTTTAATAAATGTAACGGTTTTGCTTAATGTAAAGTTAAAAGGTTTCGATATCTGTTTATAAAAAAATTGATAACAATGGTATTTACCGACGAAAGAAGGAGGTACTCAATTTAACCTGTATATTTTTTTTATGCTTTGTTCTCGCTACTAAACACGTCACCAGCCAAATAGCCGAGCGGTCTAAGGCGTCATGTCTGCGCAGTATGTAGTACTTGGAAACTGGGAGGTTATGGGTTCGAATCCCGACATCGGCAGTTTGTCAATTATAAAAATTTAAAAAAAATAGGGCGGTTGATTGACTAAACTGTCGGCGTATGGACAAGAACGAAGTAACCGGCTATGCTTGAGAAGTTTTTCTACAGTTTCCTTCACGAACTCCAGATGAATATCGGCATAGTTCCTATCATAGTTGGCTGCAGCCGCATATCCTACCAATTCCTAGTCTACTCACAAATTCCTTCCACTCCACTCACATCCTCACATCCTAAGGCATCACAATGGACCTTATGGTCGAAGTGTAGCCCGTCCAGGGCAGCCTTTACAATCTACCTCTCTCTACTAAACACGTCAGTATAGATGGCTCTAATGTATGCTTCAATTTGGCCTTGGTTTTTGTTTTTACGGCATAAGGAACTGTCCATATGTACACTCATGTTTAAAAAAAATGTACCAACCTGAATTGTATTAAGTATTAAGTAATATAGTGTACTTTGTTTATTGTATTGATATCAGTGTATATATATCCTTCTTTAATTTTGAAAAAAGTGTTTGGTATAGATGAGTCAAAAACTGTTGTCGCAATTTTTTTCTTAGTTCTTTCTACTGTTCCTTGTTCTTTCTATGATCTTTGTACTGATTGTAGATATGCAAGTTACCATGCAGATCATTTATTTCCATTTTTTTAATGAAAACTTTGTTAAGAAATTATTAAACATTGTTGTTCTTTTAACAGAATAAACTTTGATCATATTGTTTGGATACATTCAAACATAAAAGAAATTTGTGGCTTTTTAAAATAAAATTGATATTTTATAATGTATAAAATTTTAAGTTTAAAAAAGTCAAAAATTTTACCATCCATTAACGCGAACGGTTTTCAGATTCAACATTATAAAGATAAACCCATAATCCCGAATATTTCTATCGTAAGGAATATGAAAAGAAATTTTCCGTTCGAAAACAACCATTTTTGAGAGTATTTAAACAATTTCGCTTTAAAAAATTGGGATCAAATTTCACTTTGCAAAAATTACAGTTTAACAATTTTTACAATACTGGACTAAGTGGTCACATATAAATTTAAAAAGCCTGTTTATATATATTAACAAGTTTTTATGAGTCAGTCAACTGATGTGTATACTGAATTGGTATATCAAATATTAGTAATGATGGTATATTTCAAAATTTAAAGATTCTAAAACTTTTTTGTTTTCACTTTTTAACAGGGATACGTATAGGGTTTTAAAGAACTTTTAGGGACTCGAAACATATTTTTTAATGTGTTCTGTTTCCTTTTCTGTAACCAGTTTTAATGTGTTCTGTTTCCGTCAGCTCTCCGATTTTATCAAAAAAGGTTCCCCTTTAAAAAGCACAAGTTGATCTTCTTAAGTTGAAGTTCCTTCTTAAGTTGAAGTTCATTCAGATTATTTTTACCAAAAACGAAATAAAAATCTCCTTGAAGAAATATTCAGGTGCCTTGTTTAAAATGAGCATTCTGTATAAATCTCAAAATATGCACGACTATGAAATATATAATTTAAAATTTTGATGTTTTTTTGTGTGTTATTTTTATATAACAAAGATAAGTATATTTTTTAAGTGTATAAAAAGAAATGGATTTATTAAACTGTATTTATATTTTTTTAGAGAATAAAAATTTTATATCGTGTGCGTGATAAATAGGATAAGACTTTCAAAAATATGTGTAAAAATATATAATATATAAAAATATATAAGTAAAAATAGATTTAAAGTGTTATATCTTCGTCTTACATATACAAATTAAATAATATGTTGTATTTGTAAAAACATTTAATAGCGTGATCACCACTAGTCAAGAAATTTAAAGAGAGTCGGACATTGTGAAATTAGTAATTAGTAGTATTCGCGCAAATGGTCAATTAACAAACGATTTTTCGAATAAAATAATTGGCTTCAGTAACGGTATCGATTTTTATTTTGTTATTTAAAACGGTAACGGTTCGGTTTGATTCCTTGCCCAAAAGCAACAGTTTATCTCATTCATTTTGTTTAGAATAGAAATTCGGGAAAAGGGTTTTTTGGGAGAAATGGAGATTTCTATAGTTTTATAAGGAAAATGGGTTTAGACTAATGAATATGAAATTTGCGGATTTTAACCATTCCTGAACTTGAAGTCACATTAAAATTCACATTCTAGAAAATTTCTGTTCATATATTTTCTCTTTTGAGTTAATGTTAGAATTTGCCAGTAACGTATAATGTTAACTGGTATTCAATCCTTGATAGTATGAATGAACATTAATATACACAGAAGGAGAGATAAACTCAAAGAACAATGTTCGTTATACTTAGAATGTTGTTAATAATCCTTTTGTTTCATATAAAAAAGGAAACGAAAATGCTATTTGAATATCTTTAATGTATTTCGCACTATCTATTTTAAAATACTTCGAGACTATCGATAACAGACAAATAAGATTTGAGTTGAGTTCAAAGAAATAATTTCTCTTTTCACGGATTTCAATATTCAAAATTGGGTAGTTTATTTGCTTAAAATAAAAAAAATACTCTTTAAATCCTGCTTACGGTTCAAACAATAAAAATGTATATTCAAAGGATATCAATCATACCTTCGGTGTAATTTTCGATATAAAATGGCCTAGCCTGCTGTATAGAGTATTTAAACAATTAGCTCAGTTATATTTTTTAGCGAATTTCCTCCAAAGGAAATGCCTATCATCGATCCTACCTATTAGATATTAAAAATCACTGTCGCTAAAATTTATATATATATATATATATATATATATATATATATATATATATATACATATGTACTTTTTTTAAATGCCCTGTAGACTCTCTAGCGGTCACAGTTTTATTCCGATTGGAATAAAATTTGGTATTTGAGTCGCTTTTGGTATTCTAAAGGTAAAATCGGACGAGGGGAAAGGGGGTTTAGAGGGACGGGAAAACACAAAATTTGACTATCTCCCTTAATATTTGAAAAATCGAGAAACTTATCAGGAGTTAAGTTGTAGGTACTAAGTTTTACTGTAATTTTGTTTCTTATCATTTTTCTGTTACACTAATATTTACATAAATATTTACAATTAAAAATTCGTATGGACGAAGAATCAAAAAGTAACCGGCTATGTTTGTGAAGGTTTACTGCGGTTTCCTTTCACGAACTTCAGATGAATATCGTCATAGTTTCAATCAAAGTCAGCTGTAGTCGCACAACTTACCATTTCCTAGCCTGTATAAAAAATTTCTTGTATTCCATCCACAGCCATAATATATAGGTATCACAATAGACCTTCTGGTCTAAGTATGTCCCACCTTGGACAGCCGCTGAAACCTATCCTAAAGTTACAGTTCCGTTTTCCGTAATCAATGTTGAGTTTTCATCGGATTTTTAAGTTCTGAGGTCCCATGTTGCCAAAATTACATTATTTTGCCATTATTCATTTGTGGATGAACGGATGTGAGTTATATTAAATATATTTGGTTTACTATTGTGAGAAACTTGGTTAAAAACTGTGAAAATGAAGAGTGACTTTTTAATTTATGTCTTGACTTGTCCTTTCAACATCTTAAAATATTCAAAATCTCTCTAACAAATTTAAAGACCACTTCCTTTTAATTGAAATATAATAAAAGCAAAGCGATCAGAGTATAATTCCTTCTAGTTAAACTTAAAAACAATCTGTCTAATTGAGAAAAATGAATTAAGTGTATGTGAAAAAATTATGAATATGCTTTAATTCATTAGAAAATTTATTTCACATTTTATAGAATGTCCTAGATAAGCCCATCTGGCCCGGTTGACTTGGAATATGTTAGAGCAGTGTATGCTTTTGACAGAGCTGGTAAAACTTTACAAGGTGTTTGCGAATTCTTTTAAAATAATTGTAGTAACTAAAGGCAATGAATGCATTTACATTATTTATGCATACAATTTAAGGTCGTTCATGCGTATTAGCTAACTAAATATTACTAATTTAACTAAATGAACTAACAAACTGTTTTTGTTTGCATGGGATATAAAAAACTTACTTTAACTTATCTTACCTTTAATTTATGAAACATGCTATTAAGGCGAAAGTTTATTGAAATTAATTTACAATGTTAAACTTTATATTCTTAGGATAATATCAAGTAGGCCTCATTACGGGCAGTAACAAGCGATGGCAAAAACGTCGTTAAAAAACGAATCCAGAATAATATCAATAGAATCCCCCTTGCTTCCAATGATAAAAAGCATAGATATTGATAAAAAGCATACTCATTAGGCAACAGTACCTTAAAGGTAAATTGAAATAACACACTGTATATTAATTTTTATAAATAATAAAGAAGTTTGATCATAACAAAATTGATTTGATAAATAAATCAAGTCATATATCATGTTCTATTCACTTTATTATTCTCATATATTTAAGTGAAATATATACATCTGCCAACCTATTGTGAGTATATGCAACGACATAAAATCAATCTACCTGTACGACTTGATACTCACTTATAACATTAAAAAGCTCTCATTTCCAAGTCATAATACTACTCTGAGTTTTATTGTAAATGGATTCAATTGATAGAAGGAGCTGGGTGTAGCAATAATATTTAAATATTTTTTAACTCACGGTTTTGATTTTCTTTGAACCTTTTTCAGGCCCACCAAGGATTAAAACCGGAATTACTGGGGTGAGAAACTATCCAAAAACATATATTTGTCGGTGCAACTTTTGAACGAATTTTACTTTACCTTCTATGGTCATGTATTTCCGAAACAAAGCCAATATTTCGCAATATTGATTAAATGAGATAAACCTTTATAGTAAAAAGTTTAATCATAGCTATGTAATTTTACATACACACTATTTACTTTACTTTTAAACATTTCATTCCATCCAAAAAAATTTATTTTGTATAGTTTTCAAGGTCATGCATAAAATGATTTGTAATGAAATCTCTAAGACTTATCACACTGTGCGGTGTTAAATTGGAATTACCGTTCATTCATATTATATTATCAAATGGTAATTAATGGGAACTTTAGGTTTTTGACATAAAAAGTCAAATTCGGCCCAATACCTAGATCAATTTTTGTATTATAAATACGTATTTCGACTGCAAAGTAGTCATCATCAGTATCAATTACATAGTCGTAATTTACTCTTCGACAATTCGAAAATCGAAATCAATCGACAAAAATAAAAAATAAAAAAAATTAAACAAAATAAATTAAAATATATAATAAATTTTATTGAAATTATTCTTGTTAAAATTGCTTTCATTCAAATTTACTCTTGTTAACATCATTCTTATTAAAACTACTCTTATATTGTCTCAAGATATGTTATTCGTTGCTAATTTGGTGACAGTTTGACGACGTATCTTGGTTTTGCTTAGCTTATATATGTTTGACCGACGTTTAACTCTATTTTAGGATCGCACTTGATTGGTGCTAAGTTATGCGTTGTGCAGTAAACGGGTTTTTATATTTTGATATCTTTAGAAAGAGAGTGGCGGATATATGGCGATTAATTTATCCGTAAAATTTTGATTAAATCAGAATTTGGAACCGGTCCATTGTCTAAATTCATAATATTTCTTTTGAATTTCTGAATGTAAATGCTTTCGTATGCATCCAGTTCTGAAGGATTTTGTACTGCCTTTACAAGTTTTAATTTGGATTTGTCGATTTTATGGTCATTATAATATTTGTAGCTACACAGGATTTTTCTAACCTGCCGTATTTCATATGAGCCATATGTTCTTTGAAACGTATTAAAATTTGTCTACGACTTTGGCCAATGTATGTTTGTAAACACGATGGGCACTCTATGCTATAAATTCCCGATTTTTGTTCGTTTTCTATTTTGTCTTTTGGGTTACCGAAGATCTGTTTAATTTTATATATGCTCACGAGTGCTATTTTAAGACTATGATCCCCCATTTATTTTTTAATCTTGTTCGTATAAGGTGAGAAGTACGTTAGCTTGCACCATTTATTTTGTTCGATGTTGGTCCGTTCTGATGTTAGTGGCTTCTTTTTAAAATTTTGAATTTAGTTTTACGGATTAGGTTGCTATTTAATTTTGGATTGTAGCCGTTAAATATTGCAATGTGTTTATTATGCTGAATCTCTTTAATATAATTTTTCCTCGACATTGGTACTTTCAGTAATATATTTATTAGAATGTTAAATATGGTTAGTTTGTGGTGAGGTGGACTATTTGAATCAGAAGTGATGTATCTTTCTGTGTGGGTTTTCTGTAGATGTCAAAATCTAATTTATGTGTGCCCAAGTTCCTGCTGATTTTTAAATCTAAGAAGGGGATCGAGCCTCCCTTTTCGACATCTATTGTGAAATATATAGATTTCTTTATCGGTATCAAAAATCGTAAAAATGTCATCAACATGTCGGTACCAGATTTCTGGAAGTTATTGGAAGCTGTTCTTGGCTTTTTCTTCTATGTCGTTGATGAAGAGATTGCTTAGGAAAGGTGATAGTGGATTACCCATGCTCGTCCCGAAAGTTTGCCTGTAGAATTTTTCTTCAAATGTGAAGATATTTTGTTTCATGCAAAGACGTGTTAGTGTTAATAGTTCGGTTATTTCGTCTTTAGGCATATCCTGATTATTTAGCCATTTTTCCAATATCTTTATGGTTTCTGGGATTGGTACACTGGGGTTTAAAGCTTTAACATCGAATGACATTAGTAGTGATTTTATTGTACCGGTTGATCTTTGATTTTATCAATTAGTTCAATGCTATTTTTAATTGAAAATGAATTTGTTTGGTTAAAAGCCTGAAACTTAGCAACTAGCCCTTTTGCTATTTTGTATGTTGGAGAGTTGATTCCCGAGACTATTGGTCTTATTGATCCGTCGTTTTTATGAATTTTTGGAAGGAAATATAATCTTGGCATTACCGGGTTCGAACACTGTAGATGGTATTCTGTTTGTTTATTTATGATTTTTAAAGTATCTTTCACTTCTTTAAGGAACGCCGATAATGGGTTGGTCCTCTGAGTTCTATATTGCCTGTTGGCCTTTGTCTAGCATGTGAACTTTTTGTTAATAATTTGTTTTATCCATTATTACTATTGAATAGCCGTTCTCTGCCTTTAAATAATGAAGCTCTTTTTGTTTTTGTCGTCCTTGAAGCATCACCAGTTTGACGATACTGAACATTGATCTGTAACTCGGGTGGCTGTCGTAATTTAGTAATCGATTATGATTGTCCCGAGTGATTAATCAATTAATCAATTATTGTTTAACTTAACCTCAAGAGAAATATTTTGAGCCTGTAGTGACTGGTATGCACCCCAACTAGGAGGCTTATCTCTTTTTGGCTTTTGCCAATGAGACAGGTTGACCTCGCGGTATTATAACCAGCAATCATTTATTCGGTCTGTCTGTAGCCTGCTGTATCCTCCCATTTCCTATATATGATTCTGGTGTCTGTCATGAGTATGCGGCTTCTACACAGGCGAGTTCGTCGATGGCTGTGTAAAATGTAACCCCTCATCCCCCCGCCATGGACGAACATATTCATCTTAAAATTCGGAAGGGTTTAATTATACAAACATAAACCTTTTTTCATAAAATGAATAGTTTCGCTACAATTTAAGCTCAAACATCATTAATTACTTGTGATGACAAAACCATATAGTATGTCAGCACCTTTCTACACTACCTGCTTTTTTATTCATACTGGTGCGTGTGTGAAAAACATGAAACCTATTTTGACAAAATGGAAACCCGACTTCTAAAATCAAATATTCTATAACAAAAGATGCACTAAAAAGTAAAAAAATAATTGCATATTCTTGTGCCAATTTTAGTTCTTGCACCAACGCAAAAAATTTTAAATATATATGTAAAATTATTATTTTTGGAGGCGGTATCAGCATAGAGAAATTCACATAACTTTTGGACACCGCCTCCAAAAATAACAATAATTGTACATATATATTTAAAAATTTTTGCTTAGGTGAACTAAAATTGGCACAAGAATATGCAATTTTTTTTTTACTTTTTAGTGCATTTTTTGTTATAGAATATTTGATTTTAGAAGTCGGGTTTCCATTTTGTCAAAATAGGTTTTATTTCTCGCTTTTTAGTGACTTTGAAGTTCTATAACTGATTTTATTTGAACACTTTTTTTTTATCCGTTTTTTTTTTTTTTTAATTTTTAGTGCATTTTTTTATAACAGATTTACAGTTTTTTTTACAAGCATTTTGCTTTTTTTTTTGTAAAAATTTTTTTTTTTGGGGTCGTTTTTTTTTTGTAAAAAATTTTTTTGAAGTCGGTTTTTAAAAAAATTTTCTTATTTTCCCATTATGAATGAGTATACCCTATAAAAAAAAAAATTCGCAGAAATCGGTTATCACATATAAAATGAGGATATTCCTCGATTTCCCGGAGATCACCTCATCAGAATGCGATTTGGTGACAATGGGACCAATGGGAAACCAAACCCTTTAAAACAAAAACAAAAAATTCAAAATCGGTTCATAAATGACGGAGTTCTGAGGTGACACACATTAAAAAAATAAAAATACAGACGAATTGAGAACCATCCTCCTTTTTGAAGTCGGACTAAAAATAAACAGTTCATGCTTTGTATATGTACTACATTGCATATACACAAGGTGTGTAAGATAATAATCGAAGGAACTCATTTGACTGTGGTATATCGATTTAAATTTAATGCAATTTACAAAAGAAAATTGGAAAGCAAAATGTACTTGACCTACATCAATTTTATTGATTATATCCCATTTCTATTCAAAATGGCAGTGTGGCTATTCAATGGTTTATTAATAGAATATGATTACACGGCTGATAATAACATTAAAATATATTATTATCATATAAACGAAAGCGATTTTCGTATGGAAAATAAAGGTAATCTTTCAAAAATTCGTGTACCATTTTCGTTAATGTTATAGATAAGAAAAAGTTTAACTTTAAGCCTAAAATACATTCTCAAGAATACTTGATAAATACTTTCTTAATAAATGTTTGAATATGAAATTTTATATAGTTTCTTTAAGATAACAATAAATAAATGGCTTATACTGTAAACGTTTATCATACTTTTATCGAAGTGTTCCGTGCAAAGATGACACCAACTTGAAATACATTTTTATTGTTTGGTTATATTACTATAATATATTAGATTAATTTAATTTTTATACTAAAGATTCTTTTTGGTTGTAATTATCAAACTGATAATGGTAGCACGGTCTAATAAATACTTCCGGCACCACTAAATAGAAATGGAACCGGTAAAGAATACCACAAATAGGATATAGGTCTAACCTGGGGCGTGTTGATTCCAATGCCAGTTTATGTAAGTTTATGCTACCGGCTTCATAAAGGGTAAACGTCATTTCATCTCGTTTTCGGAACAACTCAAATTATAAAATTAAAAAAAATGTACAACAAGCCGTGTGTAAAAACTGTTTATTGTTGTGTGTAAAAACTGTTTAAATAGAAATTTGCTGTGTAGATAAATATTGGGAAGAAGTGGAAGCGGTGGGAAATTAAATTGAATTTTTCAGTGTTAACAAAAAATAAATTTAAAAACATAACTTTATTACAATTCACTTTAAAACTTTAATAAAATTTATGAATAAACTTTTTTTCAAAAGAATTAAACATTCGAAAATAAAAGGATTTCCCCGAGTCGTATTTGTAGAAAATTGTATATAAAAATCAATCTATTAGACTATATGAAAGTGGCACAAGGGTTCTATTCTGATGGATAACGAATCACTAAAAAAGGATGATCAAAATTGGTTAAGAATTAGTGTTTTCTCTTATATACATATTATACGTACAATGGTCGTCAAAAGTTGATATTAGTTTTTAATTAAATTTAAATTTGATAATTGATTTGGGCCATATTGATTTGGTTTTCGAAGAAATGCTTCCGATAAAAGTCGCTAATTAGAAATAACAACTTTTATTCGAAATTTTTTTTCGAAAAATGAATGAATAAACCACAAAGAAAGTATAAAATTTAAAAAAATAAATCAATTTTTGCAGCCAATTTTACAGGCCAATGGACGGATATGTGTGTCATTCTATATAGCAGTTAAAACCATAATTTTTGTTTATATAAAAAAAATGGTATACTCATGTAGAGTTAGATGCCCTCTATTCAAAACGATATGTTAAAAGTTTTTATTTGTATAAGAGTTAATAATTACTTCGATTATCGTCGAAGTTTGAGGGAGACGCGCTATTCGATAATACTGCGTGGGTGTGCAATTTTATATTTAAATAACATATTATGTCATATAATACCAATCATTTGAATGTCGTAATTTGAAAATTTTACGTGTGAACATTTAACGCTTTATTTTCGTTGAACAACCGAAACGAAAAGAAAAAACAACAAATGAATAACAACAAAGAGTTCATTTAGCTTTTAAATGGTGGTGTAGAAAATAATAATATGTTTCGTATGTGTTGCATAGTTAAACAAATAACTCTTTATTTAAAATGAAGTAAGAGGAATTCTAGCTTAACACAATAATAATTATTATTAGCTTTGTAGATCTAATAACTATCTACTACTGTGTAGATTGTGATTAATGTTTTTAAAACAAACACGAAGTATTTCATTTTTAATTAAAACACACAGATACATAATTAGATTTATCACTAGGGTAGACATTGATTCATACTTAATTAAGCAGAACGATGTTGTGCTGTTTGTTTTTTTTTATACTTATTTTATTGTATACCGGTAGCAGGTACGTAAAGCATGTGAATGTTTAGTATATACTAATGGCTTAGTAGTGAAATATAGGGAAATAAACTCTAGATTAGATTCGATGCATCGTTACGTATCCATGAAAGTTTAGTGTATAGTTAAAAAAACTTTGCTTTCTTAAAAATAAAATTGGTATTGATTTGGTTTTAAAAACATCAAAATATTACTAAAGGTTGTCAATGAAAACTTGAGCTTTTTGTTGAAATAAAATTTCAAAAGTTGCTATAATTCTTGATCCGGAACAGATGTTGTGTCAGGCTACAACATCTGTTCCGGATCACTTCCATCAGTTATTTTCTAGTTAGGAAGTTATCAAATATAATAGGATGCAAAAACTCAACACTACAAGAACAAAATCAGAACAACAGACAAGATCAAAACCAAGACTAAGTCTGTTGCTACGAGACCCAGAGTAGGATCAAGTGTGCAAGATAAATCAATACCACCGGAACAAAACATACGCCGCATAAAAAAATAACAATTGAAAACTTGAAATGGAATCCTTTAAACTGTCACAAAGGCCAAGAAGCAATTGAAACAATATTACAAAAACAGGAGAGTTCTGAGTATCAATCCCTGGAACGTATAATATTGCAGACTGCTTCGTCAGTCGGCATGCTTCAAATCACAAAAACAAATTTAAACTCAGGAAAGTTGAAAACAAATATAAACAAGATATGGTTTAACGATAACTGCAGAGAACACAAAGTTAAAACAAACAAAAAATGCTAAGATTGTGTCAGAACTGTACTCTTTTCAGAAGAATCAGTACAAAAATACCTGAAAATAATAAAAGAGTATAAAGAACTTCAAAAAATCAGCAAAGAACAATACTCCTTGGAAATAAAAAAAAAGTTTGAAAACGCTAAAAACTCAACAGTGTTTTGGGAGGCTGTTGAAATGTTCAAACCAAAAGGGAAACACACAAACGAAGTAAATATAAAAACCTGGACAACAATCTTAATTTCTCAGACTGTAGACATCCATATCTTGAAAAAACTAATGAAAAATCCAAATCACCGTGGTTCGATAAAATAACAATTGAATTTTGAAAACATTTGCCCAATGTAAGAATTGTTTATCTGCTAGATACATTCAAAAAATGACGTGTTTGAACTGGAAAACATCCCAAACAACTGGATGAAATTTTTTTAAATAAGATATATAAGACGGGACAATACAATCAATTCGGAAAATTACAGAAGCATTGCAATCATAAATACCTTGACGTGTGTGTGAGCCGAAAGTAATTTAATAATTCTTGAAGAACAAAATGCTTTTAGAAAGAACAGAGGAACAACTGATCACTTTATACTAGATTGCGTAGTAAATTTACATTCAAGACGGCCAAAATATAAACTTTTTACTACCTTCGTCGACGTTAAACAAGCGTCCGATAAAATAAATCATGAAATGCTATGACACAAACTGTACAAAATTGGCATAGACCAAAACTTATACGCATAATAAAAAACATGTACAAACAGGCAGAATTAAGAATCAAACACATTTGGGAATTCACAAATAGTACGAAAGCAAATTATAGGAGTAATGCAAGGCAACTGCCTAAACCCATTGCTGTTTATACTCTTTATATCAGACCTTGAGGAATGTCTAACACAATTTAAATGCAAAGGAATAAATTTGACTTCCTACAACGAAATACAGTACTGCATATGCTAGCAAATGATTTAGTGCTACTATCGTCCTCCCAACATCATGCTCAAACTCAATTACTGGCTCTGAAAAACTTTTGTGAAAAAAATAAATTCTATGTAAATACTGAGAACTAAAACTATAATTTTTCACAAAGGCAGTTTGAACAAACCGTCCAAACCGTCCAAGTGGCCAAGCGGTCTAAGGAGTTATGTCTGAGGCGTTATGTCTACTTGGAACTGGGAGGTTAATTGACTAAACTGTCGGCGTATGGACATGAACGAAGTAGCCGGCTACGCTTGTGAAGGTTTACTGCAGTTTCCTTCACGAACTCCAGATGAATATCGGCATAGTTCCTATCAGAGTCGGCTGCAGCCGCACATCTTACCAATTCCTAGACTACACACAAAAATTCCTTTCACTCTACTCACATCCTCACATCCTTAGGCATCACAATGGACCTTATGGTCGAAGTGTAGCCCGTTTAGGGCAGCCGCTACAATCTATCTATCTATCTTGAACAAACAAAAATATGAATTAATGTATACCACCCAAAAAATAGACATTGTGTCAAATTTTACCTATCTCGGTATAACATTCAATTTCTCTGGCTCATGAGCACAAACAGCACAAGAAATAATGAACAAGGCCACCAAATAATCTCCGGTAGTAAGAGATATCTGCGTTAAAGCGAAGCTAGACACTTGGGAAGGTAAACTCCAAATGTACCAATCCATGGTGACATCTTTTCTTCTATACGCTGGTGAAAAATTGGCTTCAAATTACCCACACACAATTGAAAAGGTTCAAGTGGGTTTTTTGAAAAGTTTACACTACTGGGCAAGAAACACTCCAGGATACCTAGTCCACCTCGGAACAGGTGTCAGTAATTTGAAACTACAGATTTTCAAAAGAGCTTTCAATTGGTGGACAAAACTACTTAGAATGCCTGAGTTTAGACTACAGAAAATTTGTTATAATTTGCTACTGGTTTTCAACAGAAACTCTGAAGCCACTAAGATGAAGTACAACTAGGCGTCGACATTTAAAAAAAATTTTACCTTCATTGGAGAGGAAAATACTTGAAACAAACCAGATCTTAACCAGGCCACGAAACGATACAATGAGTCCGAAAAAAGCTACGTGCACAAACTTACGCCTCAATGTTGGGAAAGGGTACTTAACTCAAGTTTTTGTAACATGTACCAGGACATTAAAAGTAGTGCAGGCGGAGAAGAATATCTAAAGTTCAAGATTAGTTTTGACACCACTTCGCACCATCTTCCACTCCGTTAATAAAATCAAGTTTTCATGGAATATTTACCATCATGGTCCTATCATCAAGGTGCTCCCAAAGTGTCAACTAATTTGTTTCAATACTTTAGAAGCAAGCTGGATGACAAAAAATTTCAGATGGCGTACGCCAATTTCTACATTTCTACGCCCTAATTGAGAAAATTAGTTTGTCGGAGGGGGGGGGGGAGTTAATGGGAATGGTTTCAACACAAAGTAGAGTGGTCAAGTAGAAATCAGCGGAGATAACTGGGAACACTCATAAGACTAGATAGCACTATGCTGAAAAATTATTCCTCTTCACTTTTTTAACTAGCTTCACAGTTAATTTTTATAGAACAGAAACAGTATATTCGAATTTTTTTTTTTTAAAAACCTAATTAGAAAAAATATATGATTTTAGTCGTTATCATAATTGAAAGAAAACTACACATTATATATAAAGTTTATACTACTTGACAAATTTTCAATGACTGACTAGTTAACTCTAATATAATAACATTCTTTGTTGTTATGGATATGGAAATCTTACATTTCAGCTATTAAAAAAATCATTTTTTTGCATTTTCAAATAGAAATAAAAGCACTTTAAAAGAAAAAAAAAAAAGAAAACATGTCATTGATACTGAATTGAAAGTAATTTATAGAAATATCGTGCATATAAAACAGTCTTATGTATGTCGCACCTATTTAAAATTGCTGTATTAAAATATAGTTGGTTAAATTATAACAAAATGAATGTTACTGGATTCTTTTATAATATTTTATGTAAAATTTAGATTTTGAAACTTATGCTAGACCCGCTCAAAACGTTGAAAAAGTTATATTTTTGACAAAACAACATAAGAGTAGTATTGTTAAAGTAAACGTGACAAAAGACTCTGTATTTCATATACATAAACAAACGGCACCGAGCATTAGTACTATATTTGATATATAAAGCGAAGTTTTGAAATATCTCGTAAATTGAAACTTTTCAAGAGTTCTGTCCAGTAAAGCTTTTGATCAGGATTTGTTTTCAACAGTGGCACTCTAAATGAAGTAAATTCTCAGTTTAGCTACTTTGCATTCACTGATGCCCCCTAACAAACAGGGCCACGTAATTTGCGTAATAATCAGAACTGAAGTTTTTAGGCCAAATTGAACAATACGGTACCTACTCACTTCACAGTATAATTTCCTTCCACTGGACTTATGAACTGAACCAATAATTTATAATTTAAAAAAATGAGAACAATTTGTAACAAGTATATCTAAATCAGGTGGTCCGCTGCGAAAGCATGTGCATATATTTTAGATAAAATAAAAGGAATGATCTACACGATCTAAAGTCTTAGACAGATATAAGAAAACAATAGCCACTTGAATTGTGACATTCGATGAAATTGACACTATTTTTTTTGCAATATATGTAGACTTATTAATATTAAGCTACTTTGACCGTATATGTGTGAAATTTTTTACACTACCATAGTAATTTTCTTAGTAAACGTTTAGGTAAAGGAAGAAATAGCTATACAAGAGTATCAGAAACTTCAGAAGCTTTAACTACATCAGTTATGCAATTAAGAATTCGTTTCTTGTTGTATAAAAGGAGGTTAACTGAACTTTATAGAAATCTCTATGGAAAAGAACGAAGTATAAATTTACTTAGTTATGGAAATAATCTTAAACTTTCAATATTTTACATAAAGTATAGTCATTTTTATTTTTTATATAGGTAGTACTAAAAATTATACATGGTGTTTCTTTTGACGCTATGCCCTTCTTTCGATATAAGACACATGTACTACGGAGATAGATTAAACGACAATTCGGAAATAATTGGCCACAATATGTTCCCCTTTGTTGTTGATAGTCTTTATCAGTAAAATGTGGTGGTGTATTTTTGTAAATTCACACAAACCTACTCAAAGAAATGGTTATATCATCTTACATTTTTACAGCTCCTGCGTAACGAATTTTTTTATTTTAAGTTATGGTTCTGTCAAAACTCAACATACGGATATACATGTAAAAAGTCAATTTTATTTTTATCTATAATAAAAAAATAATTATTTACAATGCCAGTGATAAAATTGATGAGCCGCTTCCAAGAAGTATAATTAGATATTTTAAGAAAAAAAAATTTCTACACGTACAAAATTATGTAATAGTTTTCATGTTTCTAATTTCTATGAAGATATTGTAGTCAATGATTCTCGGCGAATTTTTGGTACAGGATTAAGAAAAACACCTGTGGGTACTGAGTGACAGTAGATTTCAAAAATTATATTATAAACTATAGTTCAGGGCTAATTTTAAACTATTTATTAATTCATGTGTACACTCTTGGTGAGTGTATAAAGTTTTAAATTATTATTATATTCACCAAATATATTTGATCCCATGAACATTTAATAATGTTAATAATGTTGCTACTCTGTTTATTACTTTGAAATAATATGTATGTATCCTTTTTCAAATGTTATTTTAAAAAAAAATGTGTTTAGTCTAGATAGACGAGAAATACTTAGCACATGAGTGTGTAAATTTGATCTCAATTTTTTAAACCGAAATTGTTTTACTAATTCCAAAACCTTGTTGTTTTAGAACGGAATAAATTAATTTCATATTGTTTGGCCAAATTTAAAAGATATTATATATATATATATATATATATATATATATATATATATATATATATATATATATATATATATATAAATATATATATATATATATATATAATATATATATATATAAATATATATATATAAATATTATATATATTTATATATATTATATTATATATATTTATATTTATATATATATATATATATATATATATTTAATGAAATTTTGAAATACAATGTTATAAAAACAAAACCCAACAAAATGAAAAAAAAAAATTTGAAAATCGGACCAGCATAAACATTCTCATAACTTTTTCACTTTTGAAACCACTATTTACTTAATTAATTTTTCCAGATGTAAGCATCATTAAGTATTTTATCGATTTTCTCAGAAATTATAAATTTGCCAAAACACCAAAGTTAGTTTTAGTTTTAATCTTCTTGTTACAAGGATTGAACGGAACTGGTGCTCGATCAAAAATTTAAAATTTTTTAAAAATACAGAACATCTTTATATACATGTGTGTATGCATATATATATATATATATATATATATATATATATATATATATATATATATTATATATATTACTCAGCCCAGTATGAGCCTTGGCTTCCGTCTCGCAATTCTTTACCATCCGTCACGATCTCTAGCTCTAATTTTCCAGTTTGTCACCTTCAGGATTTTAAGGTCACGCTCCACATATTGTATCCACCTTTTCCTTGGGCGACTTGTTTTACGGGTGTGAATGATGGTACTATATAGCAGTTTTTTTGGTTGCCTATTCTCTGGCATTCATTCAATATGGCCGAGCCATTCATATATATATATATATATATATATATATATATATATATATATATATATGTATATTATATATATATATATATATGTATATGTATATATATATATATATATATATATATATAAATATATATATATATATATATATATATATGTATATTATATATATATATATATATATATATATATATATATATATAATTAAAAAATTCATAATATTTAAAAAATTTAAAAACACATTTTCAGCCCTCTATAATAACACAATGTTTATTTTGCAAAAACAATGAAAACATGAAAAACACTGTGTAAATTAATCGATTGATGTTCTTTTCGAATGCTTTGTTCACGGTCATTAATTTTCAAGAATATATTTTTTAAGAAGATGTATCATATAAACCATATTTTGACAAAATGGAAACCCGACTTCAAAAATAAAATATTCTATAACAAAAAATGCACTAAAAAGTAAAAAAATAATTGCATATTCTTGTGCCAATTTTAGTTCACCTAAGCAAAAATTTTTAAATATATATGTACAATTATTGTTATTTTTGGAGGCGGTGTCAGCATAGAGAAATTCACATAATTTTTGGTCACCGCCTCCAAAAATAACAATAATTGTACATATATATTTAAAAATTTTTGCTTAGGTGAACTAAAATTGGCACAAGAATATGCAATTTTTTTTTTACTTTTTAGTGCATTTTTTGTTATAGAATATTTTATTTTTGAAGTCGGGTTTCCATTTTGTCAAAATATGGTTTAAATCTCGTTTTTTAGTGACTTTGAAGTTCTATAACTAGTTTTATTTGTCTAAATATGGGTAGACCTACTAAACGACTTACTCATTTTTAGTGAATTTTTTAAAACACATTTTTTTTTTACCCGTTTTTTTTTTTTTTTTTTTAATTTTAAGAGCATTTTTTTATAACAGATTTTCAATTTTATTTACATGCATTTTGTTTTTTTTTTGTAAAAATTTTTTTTTTTGTAAAAAAATTTTTTGAAGTCGGTTTTTAAAAAAATTTTCTTATTTTCCCATTATGAATGAGTATACCCTTTCATAAAAAAAAAAAATTTCGCAGAAATCGGTTATCACATATAAAATGAGGATTTTCCTCGATTTTCCGGGGATCCCCTCATCAGAATGCGATTTGGTGCCAATGGGACCAATGGGAAACCAAACCCTTTAAAACAAAAAAAAAATTCAAAATCGGTTCATAAATGTCGGAGTTCTGAGGTGACACACATAAAAAAAAAAAAAAAAAAAAATACAGACGAATTGAGAACCATCCTCCTTTTTTGAAGTCGGGTTAAAAATGAAATAATTCGGAAATCTCTGTCAGGAGAATACTTTAAATATTTTTTATGATTTATTTAAGAATCCGTTATAAATTTATATATATTTTGGGTTAAAATAATGATTTTAAACGTCCTTCTGGGAACAACTATTTATTTTCGAGCATGATTTTAATTTTGAAATACCATTAATTTTGAATGTTTGAATAATACGTAGAATATATAGAATATATACGTAGAATAGTTCAAAATATTTGTAGTGTTGGTATATAAAAGTATGAAGTTTCATAGGGAAAATTTTCAATTTCATAATAAATATTCCCAAAATAGTTCTAACTAGTTATAACTTGTATTAAAGAGATATAGGCACAAAGTTCAAATTAGAAAAGTAGATAATAGTTCACAACTAAAAAAATAGTCCTATACTGGTTTCTACTAGGGGCTACTAGATTCTGAAAGAACTTGCAATAACTGAAAATAACAATTTACTGAGTTTATTAATTGTTTAAATACCCGGTATATACTGAGTTCATGAGAAAGGCTCAAACCAAAGTTGTTTATTTTTAAAAAAGAGACATTTTTTGTCATGACATCTCTTAAGGTTTCAAAGATAGACATTACCACCGTTTCGCTGAGACATTGGAGCACAAATTATGAGAAATCTAATGAGTTTTTGAAAACAAGTTTCAAACGAAAGTTGATAAATTTTTTGTTCGATAGCCCTCCCCTGGGGGTGGGGTTATAGATTCCGTCCGATTTGACAATTAAAAACCTTGACCTTGCTTTTTAGCACTGAACACATATACAAAATTTCAACTTATTATCTCTTTTCGTTTTTAAGTTATCGTGTTGACAGATAGACAGCCGTTACAAACTCGGAACTAAACGTAATATACTCAGCTGTATATTATACTAGCTTTTATCCGCTAATAGAGAAAAAATTATCTACAAAGTTTTTCTATAGACAATATTTTTCACTAATGTATTAGTTGGTGCCAAAACCACCAAACTACTGGGCTGCCTAAGCATGAGCGAGCTACGTAGAATTGCCCGTGTGAGAAACAGTTTTCTCTCAAGTCTATTCCCACAAATATTAGTGTCTGCCATTGAAACCTGTTTACAGTCATTGCAAAGCAAACTTAGAGGGGAAACTGTAATCGTTTGAATTCGAACAGAAGCTCATTCGGAATTAAAGAAATTCGTGGTACAAATACAGTTTCCCCTTGCGCACACCCAGTTAAAATTGTGGCTTCCACTACATTGCGATGTAACGCTTTGACATTCAGTCTGGTCCCGTCGCACAGTCCATATTTGCCATTGCTTGTATGTTTTTTTAATTTTTATTCATATACTATACTTGCTTATTGATATATATCTATTGTCGTAATAACTTCCCTCACATGCATTGATATATTTTCAAAAAATTATTTTCAAATTTATTTACGATCTAACTACTACCCATAATACTCAAGGAACAATTACTCATTGTTTCAAACTAAAAAAATTTTTTTGGTATGCAAATTTTTTCGTTGTGTGATACAAAAAATTTGTTTAAACAAAAAATATTCATTCGAGTCGAAAATGAGCACAAAATACCCCTACAACAAAACTTAAACACAAAGCAAATCAAATTCCAAGTTCAAAGTTCAGAGTTTACGAAAGAGAAAATCAAAACCAAACAACTAATTTGGAACAAGAAACAAATCTTATTTTATTTATTAGTCATATTCGTTTGTTCGTCGATAAATATATCCGTTAACACTGTATAAAGTATCGTATGTGATACAAGCTGAAGCGCCCATTTACCACCGGATTTTAAAATACTTTTAACGCCATCTATCCATACTTATTGGAACTAAATTTGTTATTTAGATCACTACAAAATAAGAATAAATTAGGACTTTTTAGAATTTTTTTCTTGTTCAAGCGTAATAAATTACAAAATTGATGACATTTGCATTATCAACGTCCCGACAATTCTTGAAAATGACACCCTTGTTGATTTTTAGACTATGTACCTTTGTTCATCCTCTGAAGGAGTTTTTCAAAAAGCACGAAATATGTGTTTATTTGTTTGTTGACAGAACTAATCCTGCGAATTTTCGATTTGGTACATCTACTTTATATGATTTCCCCATACAAATTTTGAACCTCCCCGTTACACTCCTTTAGAGGTTGAATTTTCAAAAGTCTGTTCTCAGCGGATGTCTAAGATATAATAACTATCTGTGTGCCAAATTTCTGCCCAATGCGTTCAGTGGTTTGTATTGATAGATCAGTCAGTCACGGTTTCATTTTATATATACAGAGAAGATATACCGGGTATAAAAATCGGCCAAGTGCATATGCCTTGCATTATAAGTATTCCGTGAAAAATATTATTTATGTTTAGTGTAGCATGATTTTTTAACTTTTTAAATTTAAATTTCATTTCTGATATTTTTCTTTTAATTTATAATTTATAATTTATTATCTATATTCATTATTTTATTGATAGTTTTATCGTTGAGTTTTTTTGTTTTTTGAAGACAGCAAAAAATTAAAAATGTTGAAGCAAATTAATTGAAAAAAATGAAATATACGGTTTTGAAATGATGCTTCCAGAGTAATTTTATTAATCATGTATTTTGTAATAAGGATATTCTTAGCCGGGCAACGCTGGATATTTCAGCTAGTAGATATACTACTGCTCAGCAAAAAACAGTGGCACAAAATTCATTTCTTTTATTGTAATACTCGCTATTAAAAATTTAGTCCCGTTTAAAAATCTATGAATAAAATGTTTTTTTTTTTTAATTGAGAAATTATGGAAATTTTTTTAATACATTTTTGTTTTTTGTTTTACACCCATTTTACCCCCATATCAACACAAACAAATACAAATATATAAAAAAAATGTAATATAAATTGAAAGGAAACAATATAAATGAATTTTTCAAAGTGCGCCACTTTCTATGCTGAACAGCAGTGTATATTATTTAGTCGAATGGAAACGGATAGAAATGTGATTAAGATATATTATTTAAATGATAAAGGTTTTTCATTCGTATTATTTTAAAATAATATAAACAATTTTATTTTACTACTTCCCTCATATTTCGATTTCATTATTTTTGTTTCAATATAATTAAAACAAAGTGTAGAGGTTTATTGTTTTGAAAACTTCCTATACACATTCATAAAATATTCTATTTTCATTTTATTGTAATGCTTTTAGAAAGGGTGCACAATCATGTTTTAAGTTGTTAAACAAAAGAAAAATAGTTACATTAAAAGTTTCATTCAGAGATAAATACAATTTTTATACAAGTTTACATCTTCTACAAAAACGAATATCCATATAATATGCAAAAAGTTAAAGTAGCTGAACTACATGTTTCAATATTAGTAGCAATCGATATTATTATATCCGCTAAATAATATATAGCAGGGTATATTCATTTTAGTTCCAACTTTGTAATGGTTGAAAATATTGAACACAGAAAAAAAATTTGGTATTGGTGTTCATAAAATGTCTTAATTAGTCCATTTCTACAAAGTTGTCCGTCCGCCCGTAAACACGATAACTCAAAAACGGAAAGAGATAGCGAGCTGAAATTTTTGCAGCTAAAAAGTAAAGTCAAGTTCGTGAATGGGTAAAATGTTTGGGCAAAATGGCCAAAATGCCTATCTTTGAAACTGTAAGAGTTAGAACAAAAATTAAAAGACCTATTTTAAAAATAAACAAGTTTTGTTTGAAAATTTTTTTCATAAATTCAGTATATACTAGGTATTTAAACACTTAACTCACTTAGTTGTTATTTTCACTTTTCTTTATAATAATTTTGATACGACTACTTATAAAGAAATATACTCAGGACGGAGAAGCAAAGCCGGTATCAAGCTAACAATAAATAATTGGTTTATGGGTCAATTTTCCGGAGAGTGGCTAAATTATTATTACTAAAAATATTTTTGTATCCAGATAATATATAATATCCAATATATACCCACTAGCCAAAATTTCATCCACGCAACTGCCAAATCTTTGTTTAGATATTCCTGTGATAACCTCTTCCCGGAGATCAACGAGTCGTTTCTGCACACATATTTATTTTTATAAGTTAGTTTAAGGGATGGATTATCCATCCATTCAGATTTAATTAAAATGAATGATATAACTTTTGTAAACGATAATGTGTTATAGGTAAATTATAAGTTTATAGTTTTTAAATTATGTGAATTTTTTGTAAAATTGATGATTTTAATAAATTTTATTCGTTCATACTGTGAATCGTCAAAGTAAAATTATAATCAATGGTATTTTAACCCGACTTCAAAAAGGAGGATGGTTCTCAATTCGTCTGTTTTTTTTTTTTAAATATAATTTTCCATTTTAAACTATATTTATAAACAATTTATATATTTTTTATCGTATGCAAATGTATTGAAGAAACATTCAGGTGCATTGTTTAAAATGAAACATCCTGTATACCACTTTCAATATAGTCATTAAAGAAAAAGCATCAGCAATATTAATATTACATTATTTTCTACTCGGTTGTGTTCAAGAGTCACACTACTACATATTAAACAAAAAAAGTCTTTATCAAGCATTTCCTTTCTCTTTACCACAAAAACTCTTCTTTTAAATAGTGTTTTCTTAACCTATGTGAAGTTGGCAACCCATTTAACGGTAGAAGTTTTTTTTTTATTCGATTGTACTCGATTTGTACTGGATTGTACAACCTTAATTTACGTTTGTACCTTAAGGGATTAAAAATTAAAAAAAATTTTAATAAAATATTTAAATAAAAATTCTTTTTTTTTTCATATCTCGGTTAGGAATAAATTATATTTGATAACGTTTTTGTAGAGACAATAGTTTTTTCCACACATTTGGTCGAATGCTTATTTCATTTTTATCTCGTCTAAGTACACGACGATATCAACAGTACTTACAGTACAATTACACAATTAGTACAAACAGGTACAAACATTTCCTCGTTGGTACAAATGAATAGAAACGTTTTGTCGGTGGTACAAACAGGTACAAACGATATAAATGTCAGTATGAGTGGGTACAACCTATTTGTCGGTTGTACCGACAATAATATCGTTTGTACTGTTTTGTACCATCGACGAATCGTTTGTTCCCACTCGTAATCGTTTTTGTCCATTCGTACCGACAATTATATCGTTTGTATTGGTTTGTACCACCGACCAATCGTTTTTACCCGCTCGTAATCGTCTGTACCTATTCGTCCCGACAATTAAATCGTTTGTACCGGTTTGTACCACCGACAGATCGTTTGTACCCACTCGTACCGACAATTTTATCGTTTTTACCGGATTGTTTGTGTTTTTTTGTTTTGTACCTGTTTGTACCACCGACAAATCGTTTTTACCCTTTCGTACCGACAATTATATCGTTTGTACTGGTTTGTACCATCGACATATCGTTTGTACCCACTCGTAATCGTTTGTACCCATTTGTACCGACAGTAATATCGTTTGTACCGGTTTGTACCACCGACAAATCGTATGTATCCACTCGTACCGACAATTTTATCGTTTGTACCGGATTATTTGTGTTTTTTATTTGTACCAGTTTGTACCATTTACAAATCGTTTGTACTTACTCGTAATCGTTTGCACCCATTCGTACCATCAATTATATCATTTGTACTGGTTTGTACCATCGACAAATCGTTTGTACCCACTCGTAATCGTTTGTACCTATTCGTACCGACAATAATATCGTTTGTACTGGTTTGTACAACCGAAAAATCGTCTGTCCATTCGTACCGACAATAAAATCGTTTGTACCTGTTTATACCATCGACAAATCGTTTGTACCCACTCGTAATCGTTTGTACCTATTCGTCTTGACAATTAAATCGTTTGTACCGGTTTGTACCACCAACAAATCGTTTGTACCTGTTTGTACACCTACAAATCGTTTGTACACATTTGTATCAACGAGCCATTTGTACCTGTTCGTACTAATTGTGTAATTGTGGTGTAAGTACTGTTGATATCGCCGAGAACCTAAACGCAATAAAAATTAAATTTGCATTCGACCAAACGTGTATAAACCATTGTCCCTACAAAAACGTTATCAAATATATTTTATTCCTAAACTAGACACGAAAAAAAACGAATTAAAAAAAAGAAACGAATTTAAACAAAAAAAATTTTTTTTTTTAATTCTTGTTAAATAACATCGGTACAAACAGGTACAAACGATTCTCTTCATAATGGTATCAACGAAAATCATTTATCTCAACACGAGTTGCGTACCAATTTTTCTCTCCCTTATATTTTTCACCCCCTTAAGGTACAAACGAAAATCAAGGTGGTATAATCCGGTAAAAACCGAGTACAATCGAAAAAAAAAACTTCTACCGTTAAGTGGGTTGCCAACTTCACATAGATGTATTCTTGCCGATAGTATTATGTATACTAATAAAGATATGTTTACGTTGCAGGTAAATCAATTCGTTATGAAGCTTTTTGACTAGATAGTATTATATTATTGTTGTGTAAGTAAGTTTCGGAGCTTACGCAAATCATTAGGTAATAGTCGAACACAAGTAAAAAACTACAGTACTATTAATCTCAACTGAAACTGAACAGTTACGTTTAAGCCTCAACAGGACTTCTACCACGCTTGTTAAAGCAGTTGAGTTACTTTAATAAGATAAATGCAAATATCGCTTTCTATCGGGGATACAAAAAATTTTTTCTTTTACAAACCTTGCATATAGCAGAGAAAAACAATTGGCATAATGGAGGATAAGTAGTAACAGAGGACAACTCTTGTCAGGTTTTTGTCATCTTCCAAACATGTCAGAAGGGAGTTTTCGAAAGAATTTTCACAAGCCACCGCAAAAATATGTTAATCTTTTTGTAAGTTTCGAAACCTACTAGATGGGCGATGGAGCGCATAATAAACCTAAGATAATTGCCTTGAGCAGTACACTTCTCACAAACCCAGAAAGTGATAAAGACAAAATGCAAATCAAACGGTGGGTTGAAAGAGCGTCTCATATCTATTAAAAAATGAGGACCCAGTGAAACTTGTTACGGGAGAACAGCATGTTAAAGTTTAAAACGACGTACAAGTGGATCTGTCCTAGGACAAACAGACAGGCAATGATTTGCTCGATTTGGAAAGCTCACTGGACGATTTCTGAGGACCGCAGGATCACATAAGAATGGTTTTGTTGACTCCGTATATTTTTTGGTGATAGTGGACGACTAGACATCAAGGGATCAGTTCCGTACCGGTTCCAAACCCTTGGTGCCCGATCCATTATGATCATAACGTCCTTTATTGTTAAGTATGCTCCATGACCACAAAAGGTCAGCTTCTTATTTTAAACAGTTCGTTATCTCTCATTTGAATTCACTTTTTTCAGCGTTATAGCTAATATCTAGCCATTCAATTTTATGTCCGAAATCATTGACTACGACATATTGCGACCAGTTTATATATGTACCTCTTGAAATAATAACGTAATAGTATGTCCTTTTTTATACAGTAGATATATATATATATATATATATATATATATATATATATATATATATATATATATATATATATATATATATATATATAGGTCTCATTTTATTTGGTTTATAAACTTGATGAATTCTTTATGTAGTTCATTATCTAAATATATAGATAGGATCAGGATTGGTTGCCTGATTTTTACCATATTAGAGCTCAGAGGAAATCATTTATCATAATGTATGTTGTCATCGATTAGAGTAACAATAGTTTCACAGAAATCACTAGTTTTACCGAATGTGTAAAATTACGTACAGTTTGAAACAACTATCATATCATACCTTAATTATGTAAATTTTTCGCTAGTTCGTGTACATTATTGAATTAATGATAGTTTAGACAGAAGGAGGTATTTAACCGGAAATAATAGAAAATATTATATTAGCCTATTAGGTTTTCTCTAAACGTATGGAAAAATTCCAACATAATAAAAAAATTAAACCGTTTCCGATCTATTAAATTCTCGAATACAGTGAAATCTGGATAGCACTAATCTTGTTAAGTAGAATTCCTCAATAAGACGAAAAATAGCTATTCTCGTCTACCTGACCCCTAAATACTCAATATCTAGAATGGTTTCTTACTCAAGAATTTTTTACCCAAGCTCAAACTAAACTTTATAGTCCTGCGAGATATTGATAACTATAATTGTATTTTATAACTCGAAGATGAAATAGTGGACCATACAACAAAATTAATATACATATTTTAAATTCTATTTTTAATCGCGTTGAACAAACACAGTAAGAAATAGTGACTTTAGACGCAAAATTTATCTAAGAAATACTCTGTATGCCTCTCTGTATATTGATAGTAATCGTTAAATCATACAAAATAGAAAAATTGTTGTTCAACATATAATTTTCAACAAAAAGATTAGTTGCAGGTTATGTAAATTAATTACAATTTAGGGGTGGTATGTTTAATAAAAATAACAAAAATTAAAATAAAAAATTAGTCCCTATTCCTAGATCAATTCCTCCATCAAAAATAGACAGTTTTTTACATTCTATTGATAGAACACGTCTATCGTAGAAAAAAAATTTCAAAAAAATAAAAAATAAAGCGTATCCACCATGCTCACCGCAATTAAAATATTGCTGTGCACATAGATTGGACGCATGATGTACAGCCATGGTCGACTTAAATAAAAAGGCACAAGATTAACATGGTTGACCGTAAAATTTGAGACAAAAAGTGTTTTCTAAAATAAGCAAATTTGAAACACACAAAGAAGTTTCAGTTGCATGTACTAATTATATACGTACATATAACAATATGTACATGCAAGTGAAACTTTTGTAGTGTTTAATTCGAGATTATCTGCACATTGTAATTGATTTATATCACAAATCATTTATATTATAGTTTTAAGTACGTTTTTCTTTACTTCAATGTATTTTTTGTTTTGTTTCCTCGTTGACAGTTTAGCATTCCATAAAAAAGTTTTACTTCTATCGCCGTTAGCTTTTGACTGACGCATAGTATTTCTTTTTATAAACATAATAGTTTTGTATATAAAAAGCAGCCTCTCCGTAACTCTTGAGTTTTCGGAGATATGCCGTAATTGAAAAGTGGCAAACAACCAAAACCTAAATTGAATGAATCATAATTTGCCACGGGGGGGGGGGACTTTATCATATTAAAAAATGGGTTTAACAAGTAATGTAACAACTAACTGACTTAGTTGTTTGAATACCCAGTATATACTGGGTATATACTGGGTATATACTATTGTTATACAGTTGTATAACAATAATTGAATTGTTAACAATTCTGCCTATTCGAATTGTTAACAATTCGCTTTCCTAGGAACATTTAACATTTTTTGTTAAATCTACATCGTATTATTAGGCCTCCTATTTATTTATTTTTATCTACCTCTTACGGTTTCAAAGATATATATTTTCCCCTCTGGCGGGGGAAACACGTTCGAATATCCCAATTAACGAACTTGACCTAACTTTTTTGCTCTTGGCCTTACTTTTTTGCTATTTTCATTCTTGAGTTATCGTCTCCACAGACAGACGGACATGCGGAAATGGCCGAATTAGGCCATTTTATGAACTCCCACTCCAAGTATTTATGTCAAGTATTAATATTTTCAAGCGTTACAAAGTCGGGACTAAACTTAATATACCTTGTATATTTACATATACTGGGTATAAAAATAGTATGTATGGATGCTATGTACATGTATACATACATGCCTTCGTTCACCTATCAGCTGTATTTCTCATTTTCAATTTTGTGCACAAATTATGAGAAAACTATTGAGTTTACGAAAAAATTTTTCGAATAAAAGTTGTTTATTTTAAAGAAAAAAAGGTTTTTGTCAACAAATTTTTTTTCTATCTCTTACGGTTTCCAAGGTATAAATTTTTCCCCCTGGCGGGACACGTTCCGATTTAGCCCATCAACGAACTTGACCTTAATTTTTTGCTCTACAACAAAAAAATTGTCAGCTCGTTACCTCTTTTCGTTTCTGAGTTATCGGCTTCACGGACAGACATACAGACAGACAGATGGACGGACATGCGGTAATGGACTTATTATTTTCACACATCAATTATAATATTTTGAAATGACAGCGCGACTTGTTATGCCATATGTTTAATATACGAAATATCAAGTCATATCGTCATTAAAAACATGTCTAGTAAATAAGTATATTTAATTGTGTATCGCATCGAATATCAATTTGGAGAAATTATAAAGGTTAGTGATGAAATAAAATAAAATTTCTTTTTTAATTTATCTCTTAAAAAAAATTCTTTTTGTATTTAAAAAGCATGAATAATGTGAAACATGTCACAAAAACGATTTTTTTATACAAAAATTCGGAACAGCAAAAAGAATTAAAAAATAAATTTTGATTTTATCTAGTGTTTCACCGAGGCTACGAAGTAACCTCCACTCGCCTCGGTCCTCGGTTACAAGGCACGAAACGAGGCGAGGCGAGGTTCAAAATTTTAATTCTCGTTTGTCACGCCAAAAAGCGTAGTCCTCTTTTATTCAACTCTCTTAGTTTGTATTATTTCAGCGGATTTCCGGAAGGAAGTAGAGTTATTGGTCTCGCACCAAAGTCAAAATTTTGCAAATATTTATTCAAATGTCCATTGATCTTACTTAGTAGATGTCGAAAATTATCGATTCTAAATTTTATATATATATATATATATATATATATAAGTTTTTTTTTTACCATGTTATGTACATTCATGCAAAATAAGTCAAAGTTAGTAATAATTTTCCCTCGAAGATGATAGCTAACCCAACCGAGGCCAGGTAATACCAAAACCTCGCCTCGCCTCGTGCCTCATGAAACACTAATTTGATCACAAGCCTTTATATCACATAGCGTTGGAAAGTGTAAGCATAGTACTATGTTACTATGCTTACTATGCTATACTAGCGTACTATGTTTTACTAGTGTTTCACGAGGCACGAGCCGAGGCGAGGTATTGGTATCACCTCGCCTCGCCTCGCTTTTTTAACCCGACTTCAAAAAGGAGGTGGTTCTCAATTCGTCTGTATTTTATTTATTTTTTTATGTGTGTCACCTCAGAACTCCGTCATTTATGAACCGATTTTGAATTTTTTTTTTGTTTTAAAGGGTTTGGTTTCCCATTGGTCCCATTGGCACCAAATCGCATTCTGATGAGGGAATCCCCGGGAAATCGAGGAAAATCCTCATTTTATATGTGATAACCGATTTCTGTGAAATTTTTTTTTTCAAAGGGTATACTCATTCATATTGGGAAAAAAAGACAAATTTTTTTAAAACCGACTTCAAAAAAATTTTTTACAAAAAAAAAACCGACCCCAAAAAAAAAAATTTTTACAAAAAAAAAACAAAATGCATGTAAAAAAAACTGAAAATCTGTTAAAATAAAAAAATGCACTAAAAATTAAAAAAAAAAAAACGGGTAAAAAAAATGTGTTATAAAAAAATACACTAAAAATTAGTAGGTCGTTTAGTAGGTCTACCCATATTTAGACAAATAAAATCAGTTATAGAACTTCAAAGTCACTAAAAAGCGAGAAATAAACCATATTTTGACAAAATGGAAACCCGACTTCAAAAATCAAATATTCTATAACAAACAATGCACTAAAAAGTAAAAAAATAATTGCATATTCTTGTGCCAATTTTAGTTCACCTAAGCAAAAAATTTTAAATATATATGTACAATTATTGTTATTTTTGGAGGCGGTGTCCAAAAGTTATGTGAATTTCTCTATGCTGACACCGCCTCCAAAAATAACAATAATTGTACCAAAGTCAAAATTTTTCAAATGTCCATCGATCCTACCTAGTAGATGTGGAAAATCATCGTCTCTAAAATGTATATATATATAGATTTCTATGATTATATTAAATGTATATATATATATAGATTTCTATATATATATACATTTTAGAGACGATGATTTTCCACATCTACTAGGTAGGATCGATGGACATTTGAAAAAAATATTTGTAAAATTTTGACTTTGGTATGAGACCAATCATTCTATTTCCTCCTTTCCGAAAATTCGCTGACATAAAATAAAATATACAAATTAGAGAGAGAGAGTGATTTAAATAAAAGAGGACTGCGGTTTTAGGCGTGACAAAAATACACTATTATAATCATAGAAATCTACATATTAAATCACGTTGAGACTTGAAAAAATAACGTAAGGATCTTCGTTCCTGACGGGGCACCCCGACCGAACAATTTTTTTTTCTCTAAAATAAACATATGCAGTCGATCAACAAAATAAAAGTAATACATTTAATTTTCTCTCTAAAATTTGCAAACCGGCGACGAACAAATTTATGATTATTATAAAAAGTAATCATGGCATAAAATTTCTTTTTCCTTTAAAATGCATCTATTGCTTCAGTTTTTTGTAAAATTGCTTCATCTTACTATATTATTTAAAAAAAAATTTACTTTTTGTAAATTTGCCTCGGCCGAGGCGAGGTTTTTGGGACAGTATACCTCGCCTCGCCTCGGTTAGTTGGGACAGTATACCTCGCCTCGCCTCGTGCCTCATAACCGAGGATCGAGGCGAGGCGAGGTTATCTCGTAGCCTCGGTGAAACACTATGGTTTACAAGAGCACGATTTTAAACCTCTGTGTCTCAGGAACCAAAAAAGCTAGGAAGCTCAAACTTAAAACGTAACGTAATGCCCCCATCTGACGGTACTTACTGATTTTTAGGCCTATATATCTCAGGAACCAATAAAGCTATGAAGCTACGTAAGAAATTTCAACATTACAGTTTTATAGTTTCCAAGATATTTAAGATATTTATAAATCAAAATTTTGGGGGGTCTCACAGACTCACTCGTCATCAATATTTAAGGGTACTGCCAGTTCTCTAGATAGTTTTATATATAATGATAAATTCTGTAATTGGTTAATTAATTTACCGAATCACATCTCTCATTTATTAACGATATCCAACCAAACTTAGTTAAATTTTCGTCCACACAAAAATTTTTGTTGACATTTGAAAGATTTTTCTATCATACATTCAGCATATGAAACGCGCTACACCTGAGAAACTTACACAATAAATATAAACCAATCATTTTCACAATTTTGTCAAAAAACTTGACCCTTACATATATTTGACTAATTTTGAAGGCGAACATTAAGTTGTTTTTATTGAGATATCTTTGCCCCTCTTACATTTTTGTTTTTGATCGGATTAAATTATTTTTCTTAACATTGTGTATGCATTGGTAGCTTAGTTGGTAGAGCAGTGGTTCGGAAGCCAAATATCAAGGGTACCCCATCATAAGATCATAGATCATAAATTGATGTCGAAAGTAATGTATTATTAACATTTCAGATAATACTACCAATGATGACAAACTAAGTGATTAGACTCCAAGACTAGACTTTTTAGACCCCAAGATGTATCCATCTATCTAATTGATTGGATAATGGAAAACAAACTAATTTCAAAAATGAAATTTACAAAAATAGTGTTCAAAGATAGAAATTTGCAAAGTATATTAAATTCCAAACAACATTTCGATCTGATTATAATGGGAGCATCTGGTCAGGATGTATTAATGGGAATTGGGCATAATTTTAATGCCCCAATAATTGTCACTACACTACCAGGAATGAGCATATTTGTGGATGATTTTGATGGAAATCCAGCATCATATTTTTACTGTTTGATTATACGGATTTATAAATGCCATTCGATCAACGTAGACTAGGTATGTATCCTAGCCTAGACTATGTACTTAATCTGAAATGTTTAATACTATGCTAATCCTACAGGAGAGTTGTTGTTTTGCATTAAATAACTCTCTTACCGAATTTTTTTACAATTTTGTAGGAAATATAAATGCTCAATAGTTTAGCTGAAAATAGCGAAAATTAGAAAAAATTATGTACTAAAAAAACTCAAATTTTTAAAAAAGTATCAGGTGATTTTTTCGACAAAAATGTATGAAATTGTAGTAAATCGAAGATATGGAGGGGTAAATTTTAATGCATTATACTGATTTTTAATATGTTTATTTCTGAAACGAACTGGTTAACATTTGTATTCAAAATTTGAAATAAAGTATTTATGACATTTTTTCTATTTTAGCTAATATTGCCTGAACTATTGGCGTTATGAAAAAAATATAATAACAAAAAATGTGTGAAGGAATATTTTTGGCTAATATTGCATAAACTATTGAAAAAATTAATAAGTAAATCAAATGGGTGCATTTATTATCCCTACAAAATTGCTCTAAACAACTTTTTCAATAAACTGAACGGCTGAGAATAAATGAAGTAACCAAAGATACTTAAACCCTTAATAAGATACTTAAACCAAACCAAAGATACTTAAAAAAATGCGGCTGGGAATATTTGACCCAAAATGGATTTCTCACTTGAGGATTAACCCTTTTTACGATCCCAAAAGTCTAATTGACGATAAAATTTTATTAAAGATGCGAAAATACAAATAGCGTCAGAAGTCGATGGTTTCAAAACTTTATAATTAATTTGTGCCTTATTTATTAGGTAATACACGGCAAAATAGCGGCAAATTGCGAGCCTAATTTGAAAATTTTTTACTGAGAAACACATAGTTTTTTCGCTAAGTTGACTGTCAACTTTGCACAACAAAACATTTTTCCGTTGGATGAAGAGGCGCCTACTTTCCACTCGATTTGAAAAAGTTGTTATGCTTTGAAAAAGTTGACAGGCATCAAAACCAGTAGCTGATTTTTTTACGACAGTTCATTAACAAGTGTAAATAGTTACAAGAAAGTTTCCTCCATAAGTGGAAATTATATCCGATTAACTTGTTTACATTTTTTACAAATGGTTTAAAATATTTAAGTACTTCAAATACAATTTATCAGTATCGCACAAAATGATAAAATATTAATCAAATATTAAATATAAATATGCCATTCAAAATCGTCAATCTATTATTAGTAATATATTAGTAATATCAAAGAATAAAATATACATAGAAGCGTATAAGTACGACTTTTGTGTCACTTAAATTTTTAGTGTGTATGTTGACCACTAGATGACAATAGCTGTTCGATTTCGGTATTTAGTGTCATTACCAGCACAACCAACTGTACTTCACATCGAAACGGGGATATACTTCAAATTTATATTAAAAAGGAATCCACCAATATTAATGAAATTTTTATGAATTTTTAGAATTAATTAGTCAAAATTTTTTAATTTTTTTTAGAAGCTGTATAAAAAAATATTAATATTTGATATATTTAAAAAACTTATATTTAAAGCGTATTCTTTTAAAATAGCAACTGAAACTACAAACACAAATATAAATATTTTTTACAGCTTGTAAAAATAAAAAAATTTTGACTAATCAATTCTAAAAATTCATAAAAATTTCATTAATATTGGTGGATTCCCTTTTAATATAAATTTGAAGTACATCCCCGCTTCGATGTGATCCGGCCAACTGGTACTTAGTTCTGCCAAAGAATACAGTTGGTTGTGCTGGTAATGGCACTAAATACCGAAATCGAACAGCTATTGTCATCTAGTGATCAGCATACACACTAAAAATTTTAAGTGACACAAAAATCGTACTTATACGCTTCTATGTATATTGTATTCTTTGGCAATATTATGCCAGTGAATAATAATATCAACAGTTGTGTAACAAGTTCTAGTACACTTGAATTCGATACTATATATTACATTTATGTATTTAAATTGTTTTGTTGTGTTGAATAATGGTGCAAATATTTTGGCATTGTTTGGTATGGTTAGCAAAAGTCATACAATTGTTGGATACGATTTATGTGAAACGTTAGCAAAACGTGGACATAATGTAACACATGTTAGTGTGCATCCAAGAGGATTAAAATTACAAAATTATCATGAATTGAACTTGACTGATTCTGTGGATCCTTTTCAGGGTATATATTTGAAATATAACAATTTTATGAATAACCAAATTTTACACAAAACAAATATATAGCGTAATAGGGGGAATCGTTGTAGAACTATGTCCTTATTTCAGCCCTTTAAATCTTCTTAGAACTAGTAGTAGCTCACTTGACGAAGCTCTGACTCACTCAATGTTAGAGATAGAGCTTCTCTAGTGTGTGCTAGGTTGTAGAAGTCTGATTATGGTGTAGAAAGTTTCTGGTAATTTAGAGATTTAATTAAGATATCAAAGTAAAAGATTGTACTTTTTAATAAAAGTTACCTATCTTGCACCGTGAACAACATAAATAGAACTATGAAATAACAATCTCTAGAGTGGGGAAATCAGGAAAGAACTAACTCTGTTCGACCAACTTATAAAGCACGCATTTATTCGATATGCTGGTTCATTCTCCACTTAGATTTTTGTTTCAGGAAATATGTTTTCAAACCCACACACACTGTTAAGAAATCTGTAGAAAGAAGCGATATCATACACTTTTTTACTGACAAAAGAAGGAGATACTCAATTCAACCTGTATATTTTTTTTTATGTATGACCATCATTTTTTATTGGATAGGCTATACTTCAAAATTGGTAACATATAAATTTGAAGAAAAAAATTTCACCTCTAAGGGTAGAAAAATAGGGAATGGTTTATTTTTCACCACTGAATTTTCATCTGTGAACCGACTCTGTTGAAACTTGACACACATATGTAGTTCTAAGACACTAAAGCCACAAAAAAATAAAAAATAAAAACTTTTTAACAAAAATAGAACCGACGAAAGAAGAAAGTAACTGAAAAGGAAAAAACAACAACTTTGTAACAAAAAATTAAACCTTCGAAAAAATAAAGAAAAAAATAAAAAAGTAACTTTTTAGTTTAACTAAGTCCTACACTGATTAATCTGATTTCCGGTTAAAAGTAAATATGTTCTCAAACATATTTACAATTTGTAAATAATAATAGTATATTACGTCCCTAGGCCAGAAAGTTGGATTTCCTGGCGTATGTGATGTGATGGCCGAGGCGAAGCCGAGGCAATCATATCACATACGTCAGGGCATCCAACTTTTTGGCCGTGGGTCGTATACTATTTTTCTTGCTCCATGTACGCCGAATGTACGCGCTTTCTGGCCGCATTTTACGAATAATTGCTATGTTATAAAAACAATTGCTATGGTAACGGCCAGAAAGTAAAAGTGCACTGCAGCTCGAGAAGGCCATGAAAATCGTTCATTCTGGCGTAAAATGCGGCCAGAAAGCGCGTACATTCGGCGGGTGGAGCAAGAAAAAAATATTACATTTTGTAATATTTTGTTTGTTTGGTCCCAACTCAAAATTATTTAGGTATTAACGTTAGTGTAGGACTTACTTTTTTATTTTTTCCTTTCTTTTTTCGAAGGTTACATTCTTTGTTACAAAGTTGTTAGTTTTTGATTACTTTCTTCTTTCGTCGGTTTTATTTTTTGTTAAAAAGTTTTTATAATAGAAATCTATAGAAAGAAACAATAAAAATCATTATATTTCGTGTTCAATTTAAATAAATATACCGATTCTAGTTTGGTCTATTAAGTTATACATAAATAATTATTGTTAATATCATAATCGTAAAATATCGTTTTTCTCTAAATATCTCAAAAACGATCATATACATGCAAATAATGTTATAATGTTATTTTGATTTTTGCATTTGGCCCGAAACCATATGATTTTCGAAAATATATTTGAACAAAAAGTGTATTCTTACAATGAAAGTATGGATTCTTTAAGGTGTTGCAGATAGATTATTTAAAGAATTTAAATGTTAATTTCTCACTTATAACATATCCCCTCGTATCAGAAATTGATGTGAGAAAAGATCAATATAAGTAAAAATTTTATAGTGTAGGTTCATCTACAGGTGAGTCGTTTATCTTGAGACAATGAAGTAACTTGATTGGAACTCATTCTTTCAAAAAATGTTTTAGACAAAAGTTGTAGTATATCACCGCAGAATTTAATGATGTATTTAACAGTTTAGCTTTAACACCACCATGTTTTTTGACGGTCAACTTTGTTTTTGTTTTTTTTAAATAGAAACCCTATATTTTCCTATCGGCATTAGAAAGACAGCAAAATTTGACGTTGGAGCGCACCGTTTGTCTGAAGTCATAATTACCCTTGAGGGTCACGTGCCGGTCACAATATTTTAGTTAGAACTTGATTCGCGAAATAGGAACTGTCGGAATCTATTTGTAAAAAATTGATTGTGGAATTTAACCTTAAAGGTATTTGGGGGTAATATCGAATTTTTTAATGGAAATAATTTAATGGAAACCCCCATTTTTACCCTGAATTCAAAAAGGTATTTAACTGTCAGATATGTACATAATAATTTTCTTTTTAAATGACCTCCGCAAGTTACGTCATTTTTAAGTAGAAGGATATTGAACCAAACACCTGAATATCTCGTTAGAGGAGACACTAATCCAAAGATTACCTTTACAAAAATTAATTGGGTTTGGAGGTGGACATGGGATCATGACCTCTAATTTGACTTAGCCCTGACCTTCAATGTTATTTAAAGGAAAACTTTTTTTTTCAATCGGGAATCCATATTTTTGACCCCAGCAGTCGAAAGAGAGAAAATTTTATAATCCAGAGTGGACTTGACCCCGAGGTGAAGGTGAAAATTTATGGCTATCTTTATATCAAATGCTTTTCTCACCGGAAATTCATAATTTTTTTTACAGCAGAAGATAAAATTAAAATTTAAAACTGTTTAAGTCCTTTTTACATTTCCTCTTGAAAGCATCCACAACTTATAGCACAATCCAGGAGCAACGACTTGGATGTAGTAGTGTTTTGCTCCCATTTGGGTGCTTGTTTTTAGTGAGTCCTCTTATTGAGGAACAACTCTCATTTTTGTGGGTCTGATATAATAAGTATTTTTTATAAACTAGCGAGTTCAATGAGTTAAATGAAACTTTGCAATAAGCATTCTAATGCCGATAAAAAAATATAGGGTTTCTATTTTCTTTCTAAAGTTGACAGTCATATGACTGTCAAAAAACATGTTGGTGTTAAAGTTAAGCACATCATTAAATTCTGTATTTGTAATACTACAACTTTTAGCTAATACATTTTTTGAAATTATGAGTTTCAATCAAGTTATTTCATTGTCTCAAGTAAATAACTCACCCAGTATATAATGGATATGAACTGTATATTGAGAAACCCGACACAAGTAATGTTATTAGGATTCGATTACATGCCGTTGATAATCGAAAAACGGGTAAATGCGGGCTAACGCCACGTGAAATTATTACAATCATATCTTTGGAGCTGAAACGTCGAAAAAAAGGATTAATTTTATCTCGGTTTCGAACAATCGATGGAAATAGTGACAGTATGTTTAGGTGCAAATGAAGTCCTGAATTTCGTATCTGAAACCAGGTACTATGTATCCAATAAACCAAACGTATATATTTTTTAAACGGCCCTGACAACAGGAGACGGATCAATCTGGTAACTGGCCTAACTATCTTATAACATTATGCAAAACACCGTGATCACTGGGAAAAAGTACCGCGGCAAGAGCTCGGGAAGGTACTGCTTCAGAGTGAAACAAAGAGACTATCTCTTGATGCACTGAGGCTGAACAGGATGCAACTGCGGAGGATTACCGGATTCATTACCGGGCAATATCCCCTGCGGAAGCATCTGCACACAATGGGACTCCATAACGAGTCCATTGTGTGCAGATTGTGTGGCGAGGCGGAAGAAGCATCCAGCCACATAATATTTGACTGCAAACCTCTGGGTTACAGCAGAGACAGGATATTCGGTGCATGTCACCCCGAATATATGAACCTTCGGGAGGACCCGATAAGCAAGCTCCAGGCTATTGCCAACATATGAAAGAAGCGACTCTCGTCGGACTAAGGCAGAAGGGGGATCACAATGGTCCATGAGCTCTAAGTGCAATAGTTAATACCCCGATATCAATCAATCAATCAATCTTATAATATTACCTGTTAATCATAATGATACATTCACATACTGTTACATAATTTGTTTTCCATTACATACTATGTAATAATGTTTAACAGAATTAATATTTATATAGTTACAATAAGAATTGAATTACCAACTAGCTATATTAAGTATTTGCCTTTATGTGGCTTCACTGCAACTAATTACACAGTGTGGTTCATTAAAATTGACAGATATATCGTTTAAAGCTAATTAAAAAAACTTTATGATGTTCGGGCCGACACTTGACGATTTGAAGTTACTTACTTGAAGTTATCTGTAAAGGAACAGATTTTGTAAAGGAACAAAAGGTTTTGTTGTTGTTTATAATGATCCGATCAAAAAACTTGGCTCAGCAACGGACCACCATTATATACTAGCCGTTACTTTTATATAGAATAAATACTGGGTATTAAAAGCATACCCTTTATGGTGATCATTCGGTAGATTATATAAAGTAATTATCTATGTAGTTAAATGTGACCTGCAGGCATTGTCATGCTCAATCAGATAAATTTGATTTACTTCTTAAGGTGCCTCCACATCTACGCGCCACGAACCCCGAGCGGTGTACGCGCCGCTCGCCTTTGGTTCGTTGGAATTGTTGATTATAACGAACCTCCAGCGATCCATAGGAAACCCACGAACATATATTCATATTGCAGTGAAGTTGAATCGATCACAAAAACCCGTTATTTAAGTCTGAAAATAATCTAAAGATATTAATTAAAATGTTTATATTTTAGTTCATCTTGAAAAATGTTCAAGTTGAACTAAAATACTGCATTTCAATTAATATTAAAAAAAAACAATAATCACATGTGCGCTAAAAACAACAAACCTTTCACGAACACGTCTCCAAATATGAACTGCGAACATACAAAGTGTTCGTTGAAAAAACCGACTTCAGATGGATCGTTGTGCGACGCATGCACGCAGATATGACAAATTCAATGCGCACCAGCGGCTCGCGTAACGCGCTGCACGCATATGTGGACGCACCATTAGTGTACCGTTTGTGAAGCGCCAATATTTCATACTCAGTTGTTATAACAAACTTGTTTTAAGTTAATTTTCCGGAGATAATATCTGGGTCGGATCCGACCTAGCTTATGATTTTTTGTACTACGCATGTGCTGTCAGAGTTACACTTTTCAAATTGGACAAAGCTAGACATTGGACAAAATGATCAATTTATGGTCATTATTCCAAGAAATATGGAGCCAGTTGTTTTAAATTTTTATTGCAGCTATTTAAACAACAATATATGAGATATATCCAGAATATTCGTAATGGAATTAAGTGAATATTTGAAGCATTTTTAGAATTCAAAATATACTGGAGTCTTTATAATCTTTCTGGCAGCTGTCTTCATTCTCATCAATTATAGGTTTTCAATATCTCTATTTTATGCTGTAAAGTCTACTTTATCTGATGGCGTTCATAAAATACGATACTTAAATTATTATGGAACAACTTTTAGTTACAAAATTTCAGTCGCGAGTCCCTCAAAAGTATGAAAAATTGAAATTTATGATCCAAAGTTTTTAAATTTTCCATGGATTTTAAATAACTAATATTTGATCATAATTTAAAAAGAACGTTATTATGACGTGGGCGGTTCTTGTTCGTTATAATATGTTAAAACTAATAGTATTATAGTTTTAATTAATAGGTTTCTTGTAATTACTTCAGACTATCTAATGTATGTAAGTGAAAATTGTTCTTGCTCACATGAATACAAATACATGTAATTTTATGAAGAATTTGATGTTCAAATGGTCACGATTACTACACGGCCCAGGAAGTTTAGCAATTGGATATAGTGTATCTTGAAGGAATGCATTAGATATTTTTAACACAATATATCGAATTTGAATAGCCATTATTTCAGGAAAAATCAACCTTCAGTGTGCTATAATTTAGTATTTATAATTTCAAATAAGCATTTTTATGGGCATGTAAAAAATAACATTTACATGTTCAGTGTTTAATATTTGGTATTTGCCTTTCTTAAAATTGCAGATATTTTAGATCACGATAAGTTTACCGCTGATTTTTCAATTGGTTTTTCGCCTAGTATAAATCGATAAACAATTAGACACATCATGTTTAAAATTTTAACATTTCAAAAATTTTAATTCTAGATATTTTGAAAATTGAGTTATTAATTCACGTTTTTTGTTCTAGTTAATACTCAAGCAGGCATGGTGAATTGGGTTTCACAGAATATAATTAGTCAAACGAATAACGAACGTCTTTGGAAAGCTTACAGATAAAACAGACATCGTATTAAGTGATAGTAATTTACAACAGATTTTGCATTCAAATCAACATTTTGATGTAATTATAACCGGTGCATTCGCTCAAGAGGCATTTCATGGTATAGGACATCATTTTAATGCACCGATTATAGTAAACTACACCTCCAGGTATGAACATATTTGTAGACCATATACTTGGAAATCCAGCACCATTTTCCTACGTATCCAATATCCTTTTTGATTACACAGATCGTATGACATTTAAGAATGCACTATTAAGTATTTACATACATACATACATAAATACAATTCATTTGCTAGCACAAAATGAAGTGTTGCACAAACATTTTCCGAATGCACCCCACATAAATGAATTACTGAAAAATGTTGCAATTATTTTATGTAATTCACATGAAAGTATTACATATTCACGGCCCCTAGTTCCAAATGTTATACCAGTTGGTGGGATTCATGTGTCAAAACCGAAACCTTTGCCAACTGACTTGCAAAAATTTATGGATGATGCACCGTACGGAGTGATTTATTTTAGTTTTGGATCACATGTGAAGTGAAGAGTAGTGAAATGTCAATATATGTAAGAGATAGTTTTGTAAAGGTTTTTTCGAAACTGAAACAAAAAATATTATGGAAAAGGGACGAGCCAACAATAGCTGGATTATCAAATAATGTTCGCCTTGGTAAATGTTGTCTCAAAGTGATGAATTAGGTAAAAATGATCTATTGAACTATTAAAATTTTTTACTCGGTTAAACAAATAGCATTATAAGATGTACGTGTAACGTGTAAATACATTTTAATTTTCACATTCTACATATCCAAGCAAATAAAAATGTCTAATGACCTTATTTATATTAGATATCCGCTACTACAAGGTCATCTTAGAACAAGATCACAGATTGGTCTAAAACTTTGTATAAAGTAATTTTGACATCAATACCTACTTGATATAAAAAAATCATACACATGCAGGTAACCGAACGACTTAATTTGAAAATAAATGCCGGTTCTACACGATGCTACGAACAACTTCCAACGTTGGACGTCCGATGGTTCGTCACATCGTGTGGCCGTTTTTTCAACCAATGAGCATCAAAGGGATACCTCCAACGTTTGAAAGAAAGGGTTCGTTGGTTCGACTAAGCGGCTACACCAGTCGTTAATATAAAACGGGGGACTTAGGAAGGAAGAAGGATTCTCGCCTCACTATTTACTCTTCATTCTCGCCCAAGAACATTCTCGCCCAAGGCTTGTTTTGGTTCGTCTTTGTGTTTAGTTTTTAGTCAGTGATATTATTCATTTAAATTTAGATTTTTGAAACTAATGCACCAACTCTCGATCTTACTTGTCTCAAGCATCCGGGTCAATTTTGGAATAAGCGTTCGTAGCATCGTATAGAATCAAGTTACCATACAAATTTTAACAAAAACCCTTTAATTCGGTTATTTAAAAAAATGGAGGGCTTACACTTCCGTCTTAATATCTATCTACTAAAGAAAAATTTAGCCCTCGCATATATGAGAGAATCAACGATTATGATCGGGTACAGGTTCTTGAGGGCAATTTTGAAAAATATCGAATAATTTATTATCTCTACAGTAATATAATTGTATTATTTTTAGCACATCGAAATGTTTGGCTGTTTTTAACTCATGGTGGATTATTGAGTACAACTTAAAGTTTAGTAAGCGGAGTTCCTGTAGTTGGAATACCATTGTTTGCAGATCAATTTATTCTTATGAAAAGAGCTAATAATCTTGGCTATGGTGTAACCTTAATTTTAAAACAATTACAGAACAATCAGCTAGTGTCGCAATTAATGGAATACTTAATCATAAAAGGTAAGATACCATAAAATTTTAAATGTTCTTAATACCTTGAAACAAAAAATTTTATTTTTTCAGTTATTTTGAAAATGTGAAATAACGATCAAAGATTATCAATGATCAATTAGTGCATCCATTAGTAAGGCTGCGTATTGGGTCGAATATGTGATACGGTATAAGGGTGCTCCGCATCTTAGATCAGCTGGTGCAGACATGTCATTGTACCAATATTTATTACTTGATGTTATTAGATTTATATTATTAGTTTCAGTAGTATTATCTACAATTGTTTATTTCGTAGTTAAAAATTTAATTTCATTATTTTTAAGAAAGTTTTTTTCAGCGCACGAAAAATGGCAAGAACAGAAGGAAGAAAGAGCAATAAAATTTTAATAATTGTATTTATAAATATATACGAGTATTAATATAACAATATTCGTTTAATTCATAGTTTTAGCATTAAATTTGTTTGTAGAATATATATTTTTTTTCATTTCACGAAAATATTGATAAGTGTAGAAAAAGTCGTTATTAATCTAGATCGTTCTTCATTGGTCGTAAATATTCAACACTCTATGCTGTGCACATAAAAATCTCAATTTCTTTTGGTCATGCATACTAAGCAGAACTTCCAAACAAAGCGTTGTATGACTCCGGTCTTTCGGGTCTTGACTGATTTATTGGAGATATGTAAATAAATATTTGTTTTCATTAAAAACATGTATTAGGCGAATGAGAAGAAGTTAAAAAATGATCAAACAACATTGATCAAAGTAGATCTAGTTTTTAACCCGACTTCAAAGAAGGAGAGGGTTATCAATTCATGTGAATTTTTTTTTGTAATTTCAAAGTTTGTATAAACCAAGTGACAGTAAAAACGAAGTTAATTGCTTTAATTCCCTGTATACACGTGCACAAATTTTGAAAAAAAAGTTCCAGCTTTTAATTTAAAAAAAAAAAACAAAACATTTTTTCTTCTATGTTTTGCAACCTTAACGATAGAAACTTCTCCCCTTAACGTGGATGGAGGGATCGTATTTGCCCATTCACGACTTAAAAGTCACTTTTTAGCTTGAAAATATCAAATTGGTTTTTCTTTCGTTTTTGAGTTATCATGTTTAAGGATAGGCAGACTGTCGGAAATGGACTTATTAGGTCTTTTTATGATTACCCTATCCTATCAACCGTTATAAAAATTAGTTTCACGCTTCGTTATTCATTAAGACATGAAAAAAATATTCCTGAAAATTATTCTTCTTCAATAGTCAAACTAATTTATATGCTTTTCTTACCAAAAAAATTAGAAATCGCATTGAAAATATGGCACTTACCTGAAACAAAAACAAAAAAATATTAATACAAGTTTCATAATTTTTAAAACTTAAACTGAAAAGTTCTTTCTTGTTATTTTTAATAGATTAGTACTTAACATGCAACTGGATTTAAAATCAGAGTTAGTTGAAAATACGTGAACATTAGTTGCAATACAACGTGAAACTGAATTTCAAATTTAACGAGTTTTACGAGCGATTTTGAGGTATCTACTCTTTGACCACGACCCCAAAGAACGAAGTTGTAGAGAAAGAAAAGATCGTGAAAAGTGGCATGTTGAAACTGAAAAGTTTTTCTTTGTAAATACATTGTATTCTGAGAAATCCTCACAACATGAACTTTGTCACATTCCTGATTGCGGCCTTTTAGTTTAAACATTCATCTTTCGAAAATAATTAGGAGAATTTAGAAATATTGCTCTTACCACTTATTTTGATATTTTCGTATACAAAAAACGCATTAAAAATATCACAAATCTTTTTGAAAGCAAAATGAAGGAAATTGCAAATTTTCGGTTATTTTCGGTTTTTTGCTCATAACTTCTAAACTAAGCGGTTTTCGACCAAAACGTTTATTTTAAAGTTGAAGAGCATTAAATTTGCTACAATTTTGTATATATAAACTTTTTGTTTAAACCTAAAAACGAAGGTTTTGGCCTTCTAACTATTAATTACCATCAGTTCTATGGTAATTAAGGTAATTACTTATCAATATCGATATGCTGTAACACGGGGGGAGGGGGGGACCCGCTGGCCAAGTGCCAGTTTTTGAGAAGTGTAGTTATTTTAATGTTATCGTGGCAAGTCATCACCCTACTGTAAATACCTGTCAACCCATAATCTTGAATCTGAATAAACATAGATCAGGTGGTTGAAATTTCATTCCCTCATGTTGACAACATTCCCTCTGTTGGACAACTGAGAAATCATAATGTCATCTCAATACTTCTCCTCCAGACGCTTCTTCACTGTTTTTATGTGTGGACGGGAATCCTCACGAATCAGATCCATCAGCTGTCCAAGATAAAATTGGCATTCCTTCCCGTTTTCCTCGAGAAAATTGTACACAATTTTCATTACTTCGTCAATTTTGTCGTGGTTCTTCCTCTCTTCTCAAGAGTATTAGGTAATTTGTAGAAATTTTTAATGCACTTTCGGTGGTATTCTGCATTTACCGCAACCAAATTGTCATACCCTCCAAAATGCCAATACGATCTCTGATTCCCCCCCCCCCACTCATATCCACGCTGCCTTGCATATGATAGACTCGTACCTGCTATCTCAGGTAGAGTCACTTTACCCATAGCATTACGCCTTTTGACTGACAATTTATTTTGCCTTATTTTGTCTGTACTCTTCAGTAACCGACTCTTCGCAAAAGAACCACTTGTTGTTGAAATCAAATGATAATGCAGTTTTACTTGAGCGAGTTGGCTTGGGCGGAGGTGTAGGAGTTTGACTTTCACGAAGCAATTGTGCCAATATCATTTTCTCGTTGATATATTTTTTTGGCAACCAAGGTGAATAGCAATTTCTTCCACTCCTTCCGGCAAATGTTGAGGTTGCTGCTCTTTTCGTTTAACAGCAGAAGCAAGAAGCGTAGCAACTTCTCTCTTCCTTACTATAGACACATCCTCACATTTCAGACTTTGCTCACAAATGAAACACCGACCTATCTCTGAATTTGACGTTGAAGTAGATGCCATGTCAAATGATGAGTTGTCGTTCAACATTCAATAACAGCTCGAAGAAAAAATATTTAATAAGTGTCAATTTTAAAAATAGCAAGTATTTTTTGAAAACAAACTCGAAAACGTAAGTTTTATCAATTTATAAGAAATAGTGTTAAGCTAATTTTTGTATAAATGTAAATTTGTTGAAAAGTATTTTCTAATTTTTGATTAATACTGTTTATGTTCGTCCTATAATTTATTGTTTTTAATTTTAACAGATTGTTTTTGCTGATGAGGTGTAAAGCATACATCCACGAAACATTTTCAACCTTAATTTTTATGTTTTTAATGTTAATAGGAACTTGTTTCCACAAAATGTGTTATTATTTTGTCAATAATTTAAATAATTTACCCTTATGTTAATAATTGATTAATTTAAACAAAATTGTGCCAGTAAGCTCGCAAAAAAAAAAGAGATTACAATCAGAATTGAGGATAAAAGTGAGGCAATTTAGCTTCTAATTTCCAATAATTCATCTGAATTTTAATTCTCTCTTGCAATAAACTGTCACCTGGGAAAAAACATGTAACTCTATATTTTAATAACTACACATCACAAAAACAGGCACTTGGTCAGGGGAGCCCCCCCCCCCCGTGTTCCAGCATGTCGATATTGATGAGTGATTGCCATAGTTACCATAGAACTGATGGTAATTGACAAAATTAGATAGAGGGCCAAAACCTTCTTTTTTGCCAATTTTTGCCATTTTGAGAAATTTCCTCTAATTTTGATCGGCTATATCTCGATTAATATTAGGTTTAGGAAAAAAATTTATATTCACAAAATTGTAGCAAATTAATGCTCTACAACTTTAAAAATATACGTTTTGGTCAAAAACCGCTTAGTATATAGTTATGAGCGAAAAACCGAAAGAAGTCCAAAAATTTTGAGGTTTTTCGGCCCTCCCCAAGTTAGCACAGGGTCCTTGACGTGGAAAACTTGCCAAAGTCATCCCACAGCACCCCGAACAACCTGTAAAAGTTCCATTAACTTTGGAATTTTTTCCAGCAGACCCCATTTTTCTTGCTCTGTCTACTAGACTAAGAACTATGGATTCTCAGATTCTAGATTATATAATTGTAATGAAATCCTTGATCACTAATAAGAAATTAATTTGTTAATACCCATTTTTAAATATAAAATAACCGAATATCGACTTACCAAATAATTTAAAAATTGTTATAAACAATAAAAATATTGGTGAGAACCAACGTAGGTGAGAACTAAGAAAATATTTTTGAAAATTCATCCCCTAAGGCGATTAAATAGAGGATGAAATTTTATATGGAAGTTAGATATATGGAAATTGGTGTTTAGGCTTCTATTTATATTGATATTCAGTTGTATCAGCGTTTTTGAAAATTCACCCCCTAAGGGAGTAAAATGAGTGACGAAAGTTTGTATGTGAAGTGCATCATTTTTTAAGTTAGAAATGTAGAAGTTGGTATTTAGCCTATTGGTATTTTTACATTTGTGAAAACTCGCATGGTTCCTGAGATGTTATCAATGGAAAATCCCATCGGGCACACGGGGCTATTTAATAAAACATCAATTTAGCGTTTAATAAGACATTTAGTTCTTGGATTGCTTCATATTGACTTTTTGGATATATATTTTACAAATATTACTCATCACAAGATTTAGTTTATTCAAATACGAAAATAATTTACAGAAGACTTTTTTAAAATATACACGCCCCTTAATAAAATTGTCTAATTTTTCGCAAATCCCTGTTTTACCAACTTTTTTAAAATCTATCGGTTCATTTTGATAGTTTTCTAAAAGAACAATGGAAACAAATAAATTAAAATTTTCTCGGATATACTTTTACACATACTGCTTATGTATGAAGTATAAGAACTGTACATATTTTTCTATTTTTACCCGACTACGGCGAAGCAAGGAGAATGGTTATGTGTTTAGCAGGATGTATGTATGCTCATATGTTCCGTCATAACATCTAAGCTACTTATCATAATTTGACAAATGAAGTATTGTTGGAAGCATCCCAATCGTCCGCTAGTTATATTAAATTAAATACGGCGCCCTCTAGAGGACGTAAAGTGTTGAGAAAAAAAGAAGTAGTTTAATGAAAGATCGATTGTTGGGTATCAAACGAAAAGGCTTAATTAGCTCATTTCAAAAATATATATAAAGTTAGCTGTCGCTTGTGGCTTTGCTTGCGTGCACCCGATAATTGGGAATAATTTCTAAACCTCATAACTTCTAGACTAGTAATCATAATTTGACAAATGATGTATTGTTGGAAGCGTCTGGATAGTCCGCTGGTTTAAGGTTATGTGGTATTTTCATCTGAAGAGGTATTTTCATCAAGAAAGTATTTTCATCTGAAATTGTTATGTACAAACTATTCAATATTTATCGTCTATTAAATAAACAACTTACACGTAATATATTTTCATGTATTTAATACATATTCATAGTGAGGGTCATATGACCACGCCTATCCTCCTTTTAGTTTTTAAACTTTTTTTAATTCTATATCGTTCTCCTCGAAAACATCAAATAGGATTGATTTATTTTTAACCATACAAAATTTGATTGTCGACAAAACTGTACAAATCTAGTGCAATATCTTCGTATTTACGTACATTTCGGGAAAATACCCATTAGTAAACTTAAAACAATCAATTAATATTTCATGTGCCAGCTGCCGGTCTGCAGTTGGTTTTCAATAATATTATCTAAAAAGGATATTAGATATTATACTATATTAAATAGCTTGTTTACTGTTATTGTTTATATTTAGCAATGTTTACATTTATTTACTTAAGAATTCAGCATTGATTGTTTAGAGTTCATTATTTATCATTTTCGTTTATCATTCATTATTTCATATAAATCGAAAACATTTATTTGTTGGAGAGTTAATCATCTTACACATCATCCATCTTAACTGTTATAAAACAAACCTACACTTAAAATGAACTATTTAATACTCTTAAGTTTTATGTGTTTAAGTTGTTTTGTTAAATTACATAATGGTGCGAACATTCTAGCATTGTTTCCAATGGTATCAAAAAGTCATTCGATCATGGGATACGATTTGTGTGAAACATTAGCGAAACTTGGTCACAATGTAACACACGTCAGTGCATTTCCAAGAGGGATTAAATTAAAAAATCTACATGAAGTGAATTTAACTGATTTTGTCAATCCTTTTCAAAGTACGTATCCAATCAATATTTATACTTTCAAAATGAATTTGTCTTGCACGCTTACACGCTTTAGCGCTTACGCTTATATGCGTCAACTATTGGTATTCGTTTTGACTAATCAGTGGTCATGTTACTCAGAAGTATACCATTCGTTTTGAGCATTGCTAGTTCGTATAAGCGTCAGTTGACTTAATATGGCGAATTTGAATAATTTAGAATTTTCCCAAATTAAGGAAAATTTGTTCAAAATTACTTATGAAGACTCCGATTATAAATTTAATTTAAATTTAATTTTTAACTAACAGAAAAAACTGGATCTCTTTGCCATTTTTAACGAAATAAAAAATTATTGATACTACTCGCTTTGAGGGTTTTGAAATTTTGATTAGGTTATATATTGCAGTCTAACCTCTTTGCAGAATGTGTCTGTATGTCTGAGGTATAAGTATATAAGTAGAAGTTAGCCAAAAGTGCATTAAGTTATCGCTTACAATGACTAACCAAACGGTAAAATTACCATTAAGAGCATTGTGAGCATGTATAAGCGTCCAAGACAAATGAACCTATATAGTCCTGAAAGCTAGTGTACACATGGATGAGTAAACAAACGCACGTTTATTCACAATAAATACTAATATCTGAACATGATTTTTAATATCTGAATGAATATTTTTATTGAAATTTATCCGAAGATATGTAACGATTTGTAAAATGCCAAACAAATTCAACTGGTTGTCAATAGTAGATACATTTTAAAATAAATTTTCTTGCCCGGTTTAAAATTTTCTTCACACACACATGCACAAAACCATCTATCCTTCCAGGGCTTAAACATATAAAAAGGAATCAAACCGTGTTTCAGTCGCAATATTTTTAAAATTTTCATTCTCATAATCCTTTTATTTACCTAGAATCTAATAACCTTAACTTTATGGGTTAAAATCGTGTAAATTTAGTACAAACGTATACCCTTGTTACCTTTTGTGTACATAAATCGAGGCGGCGTGCTTTTTCTAACTCAACTGATTACTCGACAGTTTAAACGTCCACTGTATACTAGCATCAAATAGATTAATGGCAATAATAAAATACTAAAACTTGTGATACAGATTATAACCAAGATTCAGACAGATTCGTTAAATGGATGAACCAAAATTTAATAATTAAAATACACAACGTTTTTCATGTATTTGGCAATATAACAGAAATTGTATTAAAAGATAAGAATTTACAAAATATAATACATTCAAAACAAATTTTTGATGCTGTTATTATGGGAACATTTTCTCAAGACGCATTACTTGGTATTGGTCATCATTTTAATGTACCCATAATTGTAACTGCACCATCTGGAATGAATTTGTTTGTGGATGATTTCGTTGGAAATCCAGCACCTTTTTCTTATGTTCCAAACGGACTTTTTGGTTTTACGAATCATATGACATTCTATGAACGCTTGATTAATACAATTTTTGGAACATATATAAATATTTACAAATTTGTATTACATTATCCGATTCAAAATAAAATTTTACACAAATATTTTCCAGATGCACCAGATGTGCATGAATTGAAGAAAAACATTGCAATTGTTTTGAGTAATTCACATGAAAGTATTGCATATCCACAAGCATTGGTTCCAAATGTAATTCAAGTGGGTGGTTTACATGTATCAAAACCTAAGCCTTTACCAGCGGGTGTGCAAAACTTTATGGACAATGCACCACATGGTGTTATTTATTTCAGTTTAGGGTCACTTGTGCGAAGTAACGAAATTTCAAATAATACTAAAAATAGTTTTGTAAAGGCTTTTTCAAAACTAAAACAGAAAATCTTATGGAAATGGGATGAGCCTATAATACCAGGATTATCAAGTAATGTTCGTCTCAGTAAATGGTATCCTCAAAATGATGTATTAGGTATGTAAAGAAATTTTCTACAAATTTTAATTTACTAATTTACAGTTCTGTATAATATTTCAGCACACCCAAACATTAAAATATTCATATCTCATGGTGGATTGTTAAGTACTACTGAAACAGTTGTACGGGGTGTTCCAATCATTGGAATTCCAATATTTTCAGATCAGTTCATTAATACGAAAAGAGCAAGTGATCTGGGATTTTGTGTTATTTTAGATTTTTTAAACATTACAGAGGAATCAATAACCGCAGCCATCAATGAAGTACTTGGTAACAAAAAGTATGTACGCTCATAAAGACGAGTATTTTTCTGTTTTCACACACAATTTCAAAACCTGAGCTGGAGCCGGAATTTTTTCCCGAATGGAATGTGATCAAATCAAATATTTTAAGTCAGATCTGGCAAATTTGTCGGCGCTGAACTCAGCAAAACTATTCTGCGTGAAATCTAAACAGTTATCAAAATATCCTAAGGATATTTTGAAAAAATGTATCGTTAAAGAACTTTAATCAACATTTTGGTCCAACAATACGTCCAAACATTTTGAGCCTGGTATCTTCCTTTGGCTGCGTGAAATCTAAACAGTTATCAAAATACCCTAAGGATATTTTGAAAAAATGTATCGTTAAAGAACTCTAATCAACATTTTGGTCCAACAATACGTCCAAACATTTTGAGCCTGGTATCTTCCATTGGCTGCGTGAAATCTAAACAGTTATCAAAATACCCTAAGGATATTTTGAAAAAATGTATCGTTAAAGAACTTTAATCTACATTCTAGTCCAACAATACGTCCAAACATTTTGAGCCTGGTATCTTCCTTCGACTTAAATATACCAAATAAACAATTTTGACATAATGTATTAAAATGTTTCCCCTACATATGAACGCAACCATTATAGGTATGTACACTCCCATTCAATTAAATTGAACAGATCTGAACCGAATCAGTCTCTCACAATTTTGATTATTCTTGTAGTAAATGCTTTTGTTTACTTAAATTATTTACATAAATAAAAAATATAAAACATCCATTTCTTTTTTCACATTTAAAAAAATACTACTTACCTTTGTTTATAAATAAATAATATACAGAGAGTTGCGAAAGTGAGGAGTTTTATGAAATGTATGCAAATTAAACATTTCAGGTCTGTTCATTTTTTTTGAACGAGAGTGTACATTATATGTACAATATGTAGAAACAACTATCTGAAGTGAAGTGTCATACAACCTCTGCACACAGGTCTATATATATGGAGATTGTGTGATTGTGTGTAATTTGTTATAAGTTTTTTAAGTAAGGCTTTATCCATTCCCTAGCTTTAAAGTAATACAAATAAATAATGGTTTAAAAAAACTAAAAAAACACGCTTTTTAGCTAGACGAACTAAAAAGTAGAAAATAATTTTTATCGACAAAATAGTTAATTTCATTGTAAAAAAGCGTGGGGTGCTTAACATCAAATCATAATATCAAATCAATATCATTAATATCAAATTATAGTAAAAAGCACCCCACGCTTTTTTACAATCAAATTAATTATTTTGTTGATAAAAATTATTTTCTACATTTTAGTTAGTCTATTATTTAGTTTAGCTATTATTTATTTTTACTTTTTTAGTCTTGAAACGCTGTAAATATTAGAGAAATAGAAAAAATGATAAGGAACTACATTATAGATCCTAACTATATTATAATTTTCTACAACTTGACTTATGTGTTTTTCGATTTTTTAATATTAAGAGAGATATACCAAATTTTGTGTTTCCCTCTCCCTCTGAAGCCTCTTTCCCCTTGTCGATTCCGTTCATGCTTACCATAAAAATGCATTGTCATCCAAAATACATATACATACACAGTTTCATTTCGATACGATAATTAGAAGTATGTTGAAATTTACTTCAAAGATTCCGTTACATAGATACATAGATACATAGAAATAAACATATACACCAAGTTAATAAAAGCGCCTATATTTTTAAAACAGCTTTGAATTTTGATTTCGTATTAGTTGCTCAAAAAGTTAAAAAAAATACATATTTTTAAAAATATTGACTTTTTTGCAAAACGTTACAAATTTTATGTTCAAATGCAGTCAAACAATACAAGAAAAATGTGTCACGTTCAAAAATTCCTTTTTTCAAATAAATTTATGGAACGATCCACTTTCATAATCAGTATATTGAAGAAAATTACGCAAGATAGATTCTCTCGAATAGTTTCCAACGATTACATCTAGACTATCCCGGTATTTAGTGTTTTTATGTTTTAATTCTTTGGGTTTCAGATACTATGAAAATGTAAAACAAAGGTCAGAGATTATAAATGATCAAATAGTTCATCCATTGGACAAAGCAGTTTATTGGGTTGAATATGTGATACGACATAAAGGTGCTGCACATCTTAGATCAGCTGGGGCCGACATACCATTGTATCAGTATTTATTACTTGATGTTATTGGATTTACTTTAATAATTTTATTTTTCATATTGAGTATTTTTTATATATTTATAAAAAAATTATTTGTATATTTGAAAAAAAACATAAAATTTGCAAAAGGTAAACCAATTAAAAACAAAGACGAATGATGAATAAGGTACAGTTTCCTAATAAGGCCCACTTCCTAATAAAATAATTATAAAAACATAATATTGCATAAAAAACAAATGTGACTTTAGTAAAAATTATCACAATTAGTCTTCCAAGACAATAATCATAATTTTAAAAACCTTGATTGATTAGCCTTATTACGAACCGGGTCTCTTAATACGACTCATTACAACATTTTGTGTATTATGGTCAAATCAAAGTATATCAATTTTTTTGCCAAAGAGTCATTCAAATAAATACTTCTATTTTCATATTTAATATTCATATTCTTCGCACATTAGTTCAGCCAAAAATAAATTATCTGTCTCATTATATTTATTAAAAATACAAAAAATTATCATTATATTTTAATGTGTTAATGTGTAATTTTTTTTACTAAACATTTAAAAAATAAATATCGGTCTTTCATGTATAATCACCAATCTCACCCTTGGCCTTATTTTGGAGTCTTTAGAAAAATCTCTTATCTTGGTAAAAGATGGATTGAAACTGGGAAAATAAACCAGGAAACTGTTTTTTTTAATGGAATGCAAAAAGCATACTTTAATTTATCAGATCTTTTATTTAAAAAATGCTATTCAAAAGAGTCAATTTATTGCAATCATTTTACAAAAACTGTTTAATTTAATACTCTTTATAAGGTCCGGACCTTTTTGAATACCGCCAAGTGGGCTTTATTATGGACAGTACGCAATATCAATGATGTCGTTAAAAAACTAAATAAAATAGAAAAAAAAACTAGACTTGCTTCCAATAATGAAAACTTCAGACGTTAAGATCCAATAATAAAAACTAATAAATAACTTACTTCGTCGGGAATTTCAAGGAAGTTATTAACAGACTGATAAAATTAGTTTTTAGTAAGGAGCAATTGCGTTAAAGAGTTTTTAATGTTTAATATGTTAGTTGGGCCTTGAGCAACTAAATATGATAAAATCACAAAGTGCTACTAAATTCCGGGGTGCATTTTTGAGATCTATTAAAAAAAGCAAAATTCAAGATTATTACAAAAATACTTTTTTGTAAAAATAAAATTTTCCATTAAAATATAATTTTTCTCTCCATTTTTAGAACTCCAAATGTTTAAAAAACAAAGTCGAAAATTTTCGAAAAATCGCGTTTTTTAATTATTCAATAAATCACTTGTAACTTTTTAAAGAAGCTTTTTAGGTATATATGACTTATGGAGGCTGAGATATGGCCTTTTGAAATTGTTATAATTAATTTGTTATAATTCAAAAGTAATTGTAAGTGAAAAAGTAACTGAAAAAATTTTGTATATTAATTATAAAGTTTTCAATTATTCTACACGAATATTTTCAATGGCAATGTCAATGTCGCCATCGACGTCTTGATTGACATCCTCTTCAGATACTTCTGCGTTTTCGCAGTTTATTCCTGCACATTCTTTACAAAACATAGAGCATTTAATGCCAATTTTTCTACAACGACAATTTCCATGACAGCCCTTTAAACATCCACATACGGTGCAGCAGGTAGGCTTGTTTGAATTGGCATCAATCCATTCTTGGTATCCCTCCAACCCCATTCAAGTGGATTTAACAGATTTCCCTTCCACTGTTGCAGATGAAGTCAGCTTCACTCGCCTTTCGTTTTTTTGTTCCAGCAATATTTGATTCTCTTATGTATGACTTGTAACAAAGATCATGCACTTTGAGGCTTTCAACATTTCTTAAGAATTTATGTTTGTCGTCATCTCTTTGAACACTTGCATTAAACGTATCACCGTATCTACACTTTTAGATTGTAAAATTATATTTGTCTCACTCTTGATATCATCGCCACAAAAAAAAAACACGTTTCCATTATGCAGACTGTAGGTAATAATATGACACAAATCAATAATTTTATCATTAATAAGTTTAATAAAAAAAGTAGCATAGTTACAATGCCATAGTACTGTATTTTTTATACACTGTTAATTAAAGTAATTTATCAATATTTGAAAATATTGTAACATCTAATTAAAAACCAAAAATAATTTGATCTAGTATTTGACTGCCAATATTATTATCAAACAATATCAAACTGTTTTTGATTCTTAAAAAAATAAGTTTACTCGCTAAAAACCGAATAATGAATTTTAAATTTGGATACTGCTTAAATGATAAAAATGGTTAATTTTAAATGACCATATCTCAGCCGTCATAGGTCGTACAGAAATTTACCGGACGCTATTTTTTTGTATTATATTTCAATGGAAAATTTTATTTTCTACAAAAAGGAATTCTTGTAAAAATCTTGAATTTTGGTTTGTTTTTAAGTTATTTGGAAAAACTGAAAAAGTCCTATTGTTAATAGATCTCAAAATGCACCCCATAATTTAGTATCACTTTGTGATTTTATAATATTCAGGTGCTAACTAATATATGAAACAATAAAAACTATTTAACGCAACTGTTTATTATTCCCTTTGATTTTTCCATCATTTTATCAGCCTATAAGCAATGTTATAAATGGAGTCATCACTGAAAAACACGAGTTTGCCGTCCGAATTACTACGCATTTGACTGGAAGAGTTATTACATTTTTGTCTATTGATGTTTCTGCTTTTACATTGAAAGATTTTTTTACGAAAAAAATAGTAAGCACAAAATTTAAGGTCTCCTGATGCCAAAAACCGATATTTTTGCCGTTGTCTATGTAGATGCATGAATAGCAGAGAATAAAATATCTCGAAAACAACAAGTGCTAGAATATTTAAATGTAATATTGGATTTATGTATCACTTAATATATTCAGAGAAAGTGTATCACTCGAAGTGGGATTTTGGAACTCTGTTTTTTCGGAACGGTATTATTTTAGGTTAGGTTGTAGCTGCCCCGGACTGGACACACTTAGGCCATAATGTCCATTGTGATACCTATACATTAAGGGCGAGGGTGGAGCACAAGGAATTTGTATGTAGACTAGGTTATGCGACGATTTAGTAAGTTATGCGACTATAGTCGACTTTCATAGGAATAGGGAATATGCATGAAAATTTTTTTTCACTGGAAATGAAGCATGTTTACTTGACAAATATCAAGGTAAAATTACTTTTCAAATAACTTCAAAAATAAGCGAGATATAATTGATTGAAATTCCCGATTAGACAAAGAGGGTGACAGCCCTCTTGATATGTTATGTGACGTCATATTACACTTTCACCATTTAAAATACACATAAAACTCCGTTTTTAGTATTTTTGCAAGAAAGAGACAGATAATAATCTTTAAAAGCTTATAGCTTCTTTGATATTTGTCGGATTTTAATTTTGTTTTTAAATATTATTACAGTATTAACAGTATTTTCATATTCTGAAAATAAATGTGTAACAAAATTTTCATGCATATTCCCAATTAGGCCGACATTCATTTGGAGTTTGAGAAAGGAAACTGCAGAAAACTTTCACAAGCATAGTCGGTCACATTCGTTCTTTTCCAAACGTCGACAGTTAACCCAAATAACCACCCCATTCATTTAAAAAAAATTAAGTTAATTGGCATACTGCCACCATTGAGAATGGAACCAGCACCCTACTACTCGGACTGCGTTGAAATACTTGAACTCATTCATTTCTCTTGAACTTTTTCATTTTTCATTTTGTTTTTGAGAAACTCGCAAAAAAGAGGGATATGGGGTGGCTTTACTGATTTTTCACCCATTTCCCAGGATGAGATTATCCTTATTGGCATTGACGATTATCAACCGATTGTTATGCCGATTCTATCAACTTTAAGAACTTCACATATTATTTGTGTATACTTAGGCGTCATAATACAATACCAATGTCTATTTCCATTAAGGTTACGTAAGACATAGTATATGAAAGAACTAGCGTATATATTATATAGGCAAACATGTCATTGAATTTTTAATTAAATATTGCTATGAAAAAATTAACTCATCCACCAGGAACCGGGCTGGATTCCTGGCCCAGGTTTCTTGGATTTTTAGCCAAGTAGTGTACAACAACTGACTTTGGTAAATGAAACAATTATTTTTAAATGAACTTAGCCTGAAATTTTTATTTAACAATGCGGAAAATCAATTTTTTGTCCATATAAAGCATAAAATAATATTTTTGTGTAAATTATTTTTGGAAATTATTTGAAAGTTAGCGTGAAAATACACTCGTCGTTTTTAATACCTATTTGAAATAAGTACAGGATGTGCCGCTATTACTATGCTACACAAAGCATTTAATAATATAAACAGTTCGTCGTGTACCTATTCCTTGTTTGTTTATTTTTTTAAATTTTGGAAATACTGGCGCATTGGTAGTAAAAATTTAAATAATATGTGACTGAACTAACTCATCACCACCATCATCTGTGCGGACATTGATTTAATGTCATAACGTTTTATGTTAACATATATTTTGAACACGTATGACCTACATTTGTACACAGTATCACAAATAGCACGCGTTCTGGACGATTAAAAAAATTAAAAAATAAATTATTTGTAAAAATATGCATGGTTTGAACTGGATATGGTTATTAGCGTCCCGTGTCAAAAGTTTTCGGTGTTAACAATTAAAGATTCTCAATTAAAAAAATTTCACGAAAAATTTCAAATATTTATTTCTAGCTTTTCCTCATTAGAAGCAAATCGAGTTTTATTGATATCTTTCTTCATTTGTTTTTTAACGATATTTTTGCTATCGCTGTTTATTGAGCGTCCAGGCCTTATTAAGAGTTTTAAGTTTAACATTTTTTTTAATTCATTTTAATAAATTTTCACTGGAAACGTACAAATGAAATGTCAGATAAATTGAAAACCAGTTTCATAGTTCATTAAGCGAATCTTCTATTACCAGTTCGAAACTCCAAATAAGGCCCTGGGTGATTTGTGATTAAAAATAAAATACTGATTTCGAAATAAGTAAACAATAAGAGGGAAATAAATATATCTTAAAATGTAATCCGACCAAAAACATAAATGTAAGAAAGGGCCGAGTTTTCGGGAAAATCCTTAATGTAATAGTTCCTTCTTAAAAAGTGATGATATGAGAGTAATGACCGAGCTATTTACAAAGTAAATAGCTCTAGACTTCATATAATAGTTGCTTCTTAAAAAGTGATGATATGGCAGAAAGGACCGAGCTATTTACAAAGTAAATAGCTCTAGACTTTATATAATAGTTGCTTGTTAAAAAGTGATGATATGGAAGAAAGGACCGAGCTATTTACAAAGTAAATAGCTCTAGACTTCAGATAATAGTTGCTCTTTGAAAAGTGATGATATCCCATTAAAGAGCCGAGCTATTTACAAAGTAAATAGCTCGGTAAACTATTAACTAAAAAAAATAATGAGGGTAAATTGATTAAATGTAAGAAAAAATTTGGTTTAAAATTATTTCATAAGTTTTCCCTTAGTATGTTTTTAAAATTTTATAACGCGGCAAGATTTAAAATATTGGAAATCAGAAAAAATAACTTGCCGCGCTATATAAAATTTTAAAAACATACTAAGGGAAAACTTATGAAATAATTTTAAACCAAATTTTTTCTTACATTTAATCAATTTACCCTCATTATTTTTTTTAGTTAATAGTTTACCGAGCTATTTACTTTGTAAATAGCTCGGCTCTTTAATGGGATATCATCACTTTTCAAAGAGCAACTATTATCTGAAGTCTAGAGCTATTTACTTTGTAAATAGCTCGGTCCTTTCTTCCATATCATCACTTTTTAACAAGCAACTATTATATAAAGTCTAGAGCTATTTACTTTGTAAATAGCTCGGTCCTTTCTGCCATATCATCACTTTTTAAGAAGCAACTATTATATGAAGTCTAGAGCTATTTACTTTGTAAATAGCTCGGTCATTACTCTCATATCATCACTTTTTAAGAAGGAACTATTACATTAAGGATTTTCCCGAAAACTCGGCCCTTTCTTACATTTATGTTTTTGGTCGGATATCAATAATTTTTGAAAGGCTTAAATATACGAAGCCGAAGGCTTCGCACAAAACGCGTAGCGTTTTGTTACTCTTCGCATATGCTTCGCGTATGCTATGCGTTCCTTTCGCTTCGCGATACTTTACTCTTTTAGCGAATTTCCTGAAAGGAAATAGAGCTATTGGTCCCGTACCGAAGTCAAAATTTCGCAAAAATTTCTTCAAATGTCCATCGATCCTACCTTGTAGATGTCAAAAATCACCATCTGTAAAATTTATATATATATATCTATGGACATATATATATATATATATATACATATATATATATATATATATATATATATATGTGTGTCCGTAATCACTCTAGCGGTCACAGTTTTTATTCTATCGGAATGAGATTTGGTATTTGAAGCGCTTTTGGTATTCAAAAGATCAAGTTCGTTAATGGGTAAAATCGGACCAGGGGAAAGGGGGGTTTAAAGGGAGGAGGAAACAGAAAATTTGACATATCTCCCTTAATATTCGAAAAATCGAAAATTTTATAAGAAGTAAAGTTGTAGGTATTAAGTTTTACTGTAATTTTGTTTCTTATCATTTTTTCTGTAACCCTAATATTTACAAAAATATTGACGGTTTAAGATTGAAAATTAAATTCCTCAATATCTCTGTACGCATTAGAGTTTGAGCAAAAAAGATAAGGTGATGAATTGTAGCAAACATGATTTTCTACAACTTTGTTTCTGACGCATTTTTCGATTGTTCTAATATTAAGAGAGATATTTTATATTTTGTGTTTTCTTCTATCTTTATGCCCCCCTTTCCCCTTGACGTATGTTATTTATTAATAAAATTGGCCATGCAAATACTAAAATCAGATACGACATTTCATTTTTATCAGACTAACATTGTGACCGCTAGAGAGTAATTTATTTATTCCAAGGAAATTCGCTAAGTTGAAGCAGCTCCTGCGTAACGAATTTTTAAAATTTTATAACGCGGCATGTTTAAAAATATTTGAAATCATCAGAAATTTGAAATCATCGTATCTGATTTTAGTATTTGCATGGCCAATTTTATTAATAAATGACATACGTCAATAGAAAAGGGGTGCATAAAGATAGAAGAAAACACAAAATCTAAAATATCTCTCTTAATATTTGAACAATCGAAAAACGCGTAAGAAACAAAGTTGTAGAAAATCATGTTTTCTACATTTCATCACCTTATCATTTTTGCTCAAACTCTAATGCGTACAGAGATATTGAGGAATTTAATTTTCAATCTTAAACCGTCAATATTTTTGTAAATATTAGGGTTACAGAAAAAATGATAAGAAACAAAATTACAGTAAAACTTAATACCTACAACTTTACTTCTTATAAATTTTTCGATTTTTCGAATATTAAGGGAGATATGTCAAATTTTGAGTTTCCCCTTCCCTCTAAAACCCCCTTTCCCCTGGTCCGATTTTACCCATTAACGAACTTGACCTTTTGAATACCAAAAGCGCTTTAAATACCAAATCTCATTCCGATAAAATGAAAACTGTGACCGCTAGAGTGATTACAGACACATATATATATATATATATATATATATATATATATATATATATATATGTATATATATATATATATATGTCCATAGATATATATATATAAATTTTACAGATGGTGATTTTTGACATCTACAAGGTAGGATCGATGGACATTTGAAGAAATTTTTGCGAAATTTTGACCTCGGTACGGGACCAATAGCTCTATTTCCTTTCAGGAAATTCGCTAATAAAAACATACTAAGGGAAAACTTACGACATAAATTTCAACCAAATTTTTTCTTACACTTAATTAATTTACCCCTCATTTATTTTTTTAATAAATAGTTTACCGAGCTGTTTAGCTTGTAAATAGCTCGAAACTTTATGGGATATCATCACTTTTTAAGGAACAGCTATTATTTGAAGTCTAGAGCTATTTACTTTGTTAATAGCTCGGTCCTTTCTCGTATATCATCACTTTTTAAGGAGCAACTATTATATGAAGTCTGGATCTATTTACTTTGTAAATAGCTCGGTCCTTTATCCCATATCATCACTTATTAAGAAGCAAATATTTTATTAAGATTTTCTCGAAAACTTACCTTTCTTACAAACGGAAAATTTAACAACTTTAATTGTAATTAAAATAACATATGAAGCATATATCGATCTGATTTGTTGACAAGGTTACCGCCTCCTTTTTGATTAGATAGACATTTAGTATTTAAGTAAAAATTTTCTAGTTTAATATAACAGTATGTTTTAATACTCCAAATAGAAAACATTGATTGTTGTATTGTATTGTTACAATGTAACTTTTTTTAAGTAAACAAGTTTAAAAATAAACAAGTTTATTTTCAATTAGCAATTCGTAATGATGAAAAGAATTAAATAAATTGTTATAATTTGTAAGAATTGCTCAAGGCGGTATATTACCAAATATTCAAGCAGTGTTATTGCCAAAGAAAACTGAAAAGAAAGCATAAATTTTATACATTGGATTATTGATAATAATATTCATCGATCATATATCATAGGCCTTTTATTAAAACGCCACAAATTAATGTGAAATAAGAGTGATATATTTTTTATTAAAATAACTATATAAAATTTAGTATATATAAGATGTTATTTGATTTGTTTCGATTATGACTTCTAAACTAATCGTTTATTACAGATAATTGATTATCAACGTTATAGTCTTTGAAGAAATGACTTGACCCGTTGGCTCCACTTCACAAAAAAAAATTCGTTACGCAAGAGCTGCGTCAACTTAGCGAATTTCCTTAGAATGCATAAATCACTCTCTAGCGGTCATATTTTTAGTCTGATCAAAATGCCTTAAGGCAGTTTAAGGGGTGTTTTTCCCATTTTCGGAGGTTTGCGTTATAGGTAAAAAAATTTTTAAAAATGTTCTGTTAAATTGACTTTATTTCGGGTCGATTGGTCAAAATTCCATCATTTCATCATATATAGAACTGAAAAACGTAATTTTGGGGGGTGTTTTTTCAATTTTTCGGGAGTTTGCAAAAAAATATATTAAGTTTTTCGAAATAACTTCCTAATTTGTAGCTATTAAGCGTCGATTGCAAAAAACTGAATCTTGTTGTATGTATAGAACAAAAAGGTTGGTTTTGGGGGTGTTTTTACCAAGTTCGAAGGGTTGTGATGGAAAAAAACTGATCTTTCTATCATGAATAGAAGTAAAGAGGTAAGTTTTAGGGATGTTTTTCCCATTTTTGGTGTGGTTGCGATGTAGGTAATGAAATTTTTCAAAATATTCTGTTAATTTTGACGTTATTTCGGGTCGATTAGTGAAAATTCAAACTTTATAGCATTAATAGAACAGAAAAACATAATTTTGGAGGATGTTTTTCCAATTTTCCGAGGCTTCCGTTGCATAACTTTTAAAATCAACGCATACTGCTGTATTCAAATAGCAATGTCTATTTCTATATGGTATAAAAATTAATAGGTATATATGATATATCGTTCTCTACATGGTAGTTTGAGTTAAACTAGTCTTAAAAATAAAAAATGTTAAATTTTCCACTTTTCCGATACAAATTTCGAGTTTTCGCAATTTTCTCGTCGGTTTGGGTACTACAGCTATCTACATGCCCAATATCAACTTTACAGCATATCTGGAAGTAGCTAAACATTTTGATCTATTAGTTACCAAGAATTGTGGGCGTTCCCACGAATTTTGCGTTTTTGAAGTGAAATAACTTTTTAACGGTTAATTCGTTAACATTGATTGAAAACATTGGTTCTTATAATTCCGTAAAGTATCTATATTCGAAATATCAACCCTGTAGCTCTTTCCGTTCAAAAGATACAGCACCCAAAAAATGAGCCTAAATTAACGATAAGATATAGCACTGTAGTGAAAAGTCCGAAAGTCTCCCTTAAATCTCGGCCTTGCGCACTACCGTGCTCTAGATAATAATTTTTTTAAATGCATTTCGTGTTAAAAGATCTAACAAGGCCTAAATGGCTGAATCGTTATGCTGAATCTTTTGGCTGAATCGTGATGCGAAGTACATGAACATTATATTTAAAAAATGTATTTCAATAAATGTTTAGTTAATAACATTGATATACTTTGATTTGATCCTATAGACACAGTTTAGGAATGTTTATTGAGAGATCCGTTTCCTAATAAAGCCCACGATCAAGCTTTGTAAGATTATTATTTTTGTCATGGAAGCATAACAAATTGTGCCAATTACTGGTTTCTTAAAATGTAATAATAATTTTTTTAAATGCATTTCGTGTTAAAAGATCTAACAAGGCCTAAATGGCTGAATCGTTATGCTGAATCTTTTGGCTGAATCGTGATGCGAAGTACATGAACATTATATTTAAAAAATGTATTTCAATAAATGTTTAGTTAATAACATTGATATACTTTGATTTGATCCTATAGACACAGTTTAGGAATGTTTATTGAGAGATCCGTTTCCTAATAAAGCCCACAATCAAGCTTTGTAAGATTATTATTTTTGTCATGGAAGCATAACAAATTGTGCCAATTACTGGTTACTAAATTTCTATATACTTTTGTTTAATACGCAATTTTACGTATGTATAATCATTTAAGTACTTGATAGTACTTGATACGATACTAGCTTATACCCGCGGCTTCGCTCACATTTATCGTTATGTATACCGTTGTGTCTCAAAAACGGAGGTTAAACCCCATTATTATTATTATTATTTTTTATTGTATCCCGTGGTTCTCGTCATCGTATCGAGATAATACATGCCAGCTTTTTAGTCTAACCATAAGCATTTAAACAAAAAACGTTTCACCAAAATCAGTCGAGTAGTTTTTGCATGATACTCGAACTAATAAACAAACATAGATTTACAGTTTTATAATAGTACAGAAGATAAGTAGATTAACAAACCATCAATGTATGAGAAAATTCATGCTTGACTGAATTTTTTATTAAACGAGTGAAGTTTAACATGCGGGTTTATGACATATACACATTTCAAATATAGAATCTAATTTGAATAGATGTCGCATCTGTAATGCTACAGCCGCTTTGATTCTAGTTAAATTATATACAAAGTGTTTCACGAGAGATGGTAAATATTTAAGATATCAATATTATAGGGAGTTAAACAGTTCGTATAAACATAGATCCGTTTTATACGATCTGTTTAACTCAATTTGTTTTCAAGATATAGCCCGGGAAATAGTGGGGAAATACTCATTTATAGTGAGTTGAGTCGAGCGTGCACCAAACGTCTTTAGTAAACTCAATGTATACATACCAACATCAATAACAAATACATGCACTGAACGCCAAGACAGTTCAGTTTAATTTTATCGTTTTTGGCTTTTTAACTAATAAAAAAAACAATCGAAATGAGAGATCACAAAAATTAAAGTGGTGAACAACAAGTCACACGAATGAATTGTATTATTTTTTGTTTGTAGGTACAAGTTATTAAAAGAACCAATCAAATTATTTCTCTATAGTTTGCGTTTAGTGTAGGATAGATCAAAAGATTAAAACAGTTCATATGAACTGGGTTTAAAAAAAATCCAGTTAACAAGATACGGCCTTCTAAAAAAAAAAATATTTTTCATTTCTTTTTTCACATCTTATTCCTTACAAACCATTGCCGTTTCCCAGTTCATAAACGCTTTTCTTTCATATTTTGATGAATACTGTCAATCACAGACATTGCATTTTAATTGACAAAAAAAAATTATTCTTACCACTCCTTTGAGCAAGAAATATTAATTATACTACCTCTGTGTTAAGTATTTTGCAGTCATCCTAAAGCACCCTGTAAATAAAATTAAAAAAAAAAAAGTTTGATTCAGATTACATTCTCACAATTGGTGAGCAAAGACTAACTGACATTACAGTGGCATAGCGTAGTGGGCGCGGCAGAGGCGGCCCGACCCGGGGGCATCTTAAGGGCGCTGAAAAATTTCACAATAAATAATAATAATATCTTGTAAATATTTGAACCATTTTATATTTTGATAGTGCAATAAAAGAATTTGCTCTTATTAAAAGGAGACGAATAAAGTTTTAATTAAAGACAGAAGTTTTGTTTTTAATTCTAACAAGTATATTATTTTTCAATAAAAAAATAAATATTAACAGTATCGTTCTAGTTCTACTTGGAAGTCAATTTGGGTTTTATATTCAATTCGCTAATAACTTAATCTTGTTGATCGTCAAGGTATAATCATAAGTAAAGATTATTAAAATAATTAAAATAATCAAAGAGAACTCTAGGTTTTTTTGAAATTATATTTAAAATTTTGCCCATATTCCTAGAACAATTGTTTGTATTTTATAAATACGTATTTCGACTACAATGTAGTCATCATCAGTATGAATTAGCTAATCGTAACTATCTCTGGGATATGGATTCAGAGATATGTTGCTTGTTGCTAATTTGGTGCCTGTGTCACATTTTCTTCCGCCCCGGGCGGCTGAAACCCACGCCACGCCACTGTGACTTTAGTTTCGGATCCGGCATTAGAAAATTATATCCACAAGATTATTATATATAGGTAAGTGAATTGTATGAGGGCAGCAACGCCGATATCAATAGCTTTAATTATCCCTTTAAAACCGTATTTAGAGGCATACAAGTTATATATATATATATATATATATATATATATATATATATATATATATATATATATATATATATATATATATATATGTATATATATATATATATATTAAAACATAACATTGTCTATTTGTAATAATAATAATATATGTACCTCTATTTATATTTTAAAAAATAAATAAATAAAAGAAACCAAGGAAATTAAGGAAACAAACAATAAAAACAGCTTTTTAAAATAGTTCCAAAATGTTTAAATGTCCAAAATGTTTTTCCAAAATTTAACTACGTTACAGCAATTTAAAAAACAAAACCAAAATTATTTTTAGTATGTACCAGTTAATTGTCAGTCATTATATATATTAGTTAGGCAAAAACTTGCAATTCTGTCGGCTGAGCTGCGTATATTTGAATTTGAATTCGTTCGAATAGTTCTATATATGACTAATATTAAAACGTTTGGTGAAGTAAAAATGAAATCTTTTTTTTTCATATATTAATCATAAGCAGTGATACTGATAATATGCCACTCAAAGTTTTTCAGTGCGTATCAAATGTTCTATCTGTATTGCTGGCTGTTCTTCAATATTTATAGCTTCTTTATATTAGCTAATAAATTATTTCCTATATCACCCAGTTGAGAGAAATACTTGAAGTCAACCAATGGATCAGAAAATGGGTTATTGTTTCGCAAACGTCCAGCTCCACTAATATCAATTAATAGTACATTCCGAAATAATAAAAATAATATACCAATTCGAAATTTTACTTAACCTTATGGCTACTACACTAGCGTTCTTCTCCCCAAAATAATAGTAGTCATATTCCAATTTTAATTTTTGCGAAATTGTTTACGGTTTAGCAAGTAAATTATTAATTAAGAATAGATAAATATGAAAATTGATGACAATTAATGGTCACATATTATAATTGTGTTACATTAGGTACGAACAATTTTTCATTTCATTTTGACGTGTATTTATAATATTTTGAATTTTAGATTTAGCTCTAAACGATTAATATGGTTTGCTCAGTGTGAACGTTAAATTTTTAACTCGACAAAGAGTGTCATAGAATACTTGTAATGTAAACATACGTACAAATTTTTAAAACCATGAATGCAAATAGATGATCAAGTTGTGGGAAGTAATAATCGTTAAAGAGATAAGTTGTAGATTAAATACTTGTATCATAATACTTACTCTTCTACTATATTTTTTTTAGGTTTTCAAAGCTTACAAGAAGGATATATTATTGATGTGAAACATTCATTGCGGCGTGTTAGACCGACTGTTGACCGGGTGACGTTTCCTCGCCACGCGATCAACAAGTTGTTCATAGTTGATATTACATATAACAAATCAGTTTTAAACAAGTAATGTAACAACCAACTGATTAAATTGTTTGAATACCCAGTATATACTAAGTTGTATATGAATGTTCGAATTGTTGAAAATTCTGCCTAATTAATGTTTATAAAATATTATTTGTATATGTTTGTTTTGTGTTAATAATATTGAAACAATAGAAATTGCATTTAAAAAAATTATATTAATGTTCTTGCGATTTTTAAAACTTTAAATTTTGGCTTATATAATTTAGTAAGTCAACGCGGTATTTAGTCAACGCGAAGCGTCTATTAAGCGTCTATAAGTATATGTATATATATATATGGACCTGGTTACTAAAATCATGGGAGCAAATTTCGGGTAGAAAATAGAAATTTGCTCCTATGATTTTATTTAGTAATCATAACTTCGTAAGCACTATAACAATTTAATGGTCTGGTTTGCAAGAACCCCTGGGCCGATGGAATGGAAGAAAAAAATAAATAAATTAAAATAAATTTGACTCGTGACAACCGACTGGAATGCTACTGACTGTGCACTAGACGTCGTAATTTTTGTCTAAAAAAAAAAAAATCACGGGAAAGAAGAAAACAGCAAAAAACAAGTTTCACTACCTGAATTTTTTACTTTCTCGTAGGATATCTCAACAACAATGAACGGTAGGTGAAAAATATATATGAACTAAATTGTAGAGCGTAAAAATAGTAATTAAAAATCCTATCGCAATTTTCGTATCTCTACGAAAATCTTTTCAAGATGGCAGATAATGCACATAGGAAATCTTAGTCGACAATTTGAAGTTAAGCTTTTCTAAAGCCCCCCCCCCCCTTCTACACAATATAAAAAATCAGCTTTCTCGGTTCACTTGCATTTACAAATGTATATAATGACTGGACTAATAATAAATATTAAAATTACAAATAAATTTGAATGCAACTCTACAAAGATACTTATATATGAATATAATAATGCAAGAATAATAATGAATTTTTATTTTTGTCTTAATACATGTTACCCTAATACTCCATATCGTACATTTGTTGTCCATCGGTGCCCTGGTTCCCAGATTTGATTATTTATGCGCACATTGTTTTGATTGCTTTGATGTTCTGTATGTCTGTGAGTCAACCACGAGTGGTCTTTCATTTTGTTTCAGTATATCGATTTCTATTGGATGTTGTTGAAGAATGGGAGAATCATGGAAGGAAGTGGAGGTGTGTGCTATTATCCACCTGGCTTGACTCATCCTGTATATACTCGTATATGTTTGTGATTTTTGACATCTACTAGGTACGATCGATGGACATTTGAATAAATGTGTGCAAAATTTTGGCATCGGTATGAGACCAATAGCTCCATTTCCTTGAAGAGGAAAGTCGCTAAAACCTTGAATTTAGATATATAGATCTGGTATACAAAGCTGAAATTAACATAAAAACAATAGTATATAATATTTATGTTTGTACATATGTCCGCCTTCGTTCGACTATCAATAGTATCTTTTACTCTATTATATTTGAGCAGATAAATCCATTGAGTTTATGGAGAAATTATTGAAACAAAAGTTTGTTATTTTGAAAAAACGAACATTTTTTGTTCCACAATTAAAAAACAAATCGCTTATGGTTTTAAAGATGGTTTTTGGTATAATCGCTGATGGTTTTTTATATTTGGTGATTTTTTTGGTTTTCGAGCACAAACTTTGAGCACAAATTATGAGAAAACTATTGAGTTTATGAAAATTTTTTTAAACAAAAGTTGTTTATTGTAAAAAGAAGAAGATTTTTTGTGAACATTTGTTTTTTCTATCTCTTACGGTTTCAAAGATGTGTATTTTCCCCTCTAGCGGGGAGAAACAGAATTATTAAACAAAACAAATATTTGACATTTTCGTAACAATATTATTATTTTTATTATAGTTTCGCTATAGTTTCAATGTTGCTTCCTCAAAAAATATATTTTCGTCAAGAAAATTTTATATGTTGCTTATATTAATTCGAATATTTTTATTTCACTCTCCTTCTAACCGTTCCTTTTCCCTAGAATAATTTTTCCCATTAAAAAATACGACCTTTAAATATCAATAGCCCGTCGTCTAAAAGTGCGCTACAGGCTATGCTAATGTTAAACTTTACAATAGTGAGAGAAGCATCCAACCTCTGATGTACTATTTTCTTCATTCTGAGCGTTTGACTAAATGAACTTCATTGTACTACGTCAGTGAATTGAACTGAAAGTGCAACTCTGTCTGAAACTTTCTTTACACTATCTATAATATTTTATCGTATTTCAACGACGGATGATTAATTTTAAAATATCAAGCAAAGCTGCAATAAATAGCGCTTGAAAATTTGAGTAAGTTACAAATGTTACAATGAAAAATTTTCCAGGTATTTGTTACTATGTGTTGATTTATCACAACAACAATTGGACAAAATAATGACAAGTTTGAACAATATCCATAAACAAAAAATTTTAAATATGATTTCATTATTGTAGGGAGAGGAACTGCTGGGGCAGTAGTAGCCAACAAGATAAGTGAAATATCAAGTTGAGATGTTGTGTTAGTTGAAGCTGGTGGAGCATAAGATAAAACTGGAATAGATATTCCAGGATACGAAGATATTAGCCTACTAAAAAATATTATTTGGAATTTTGAAACAGTGCCAAATAGTAGATATGGTTTCAGCCTAATAAATAATTCGATTACAGTTCCTCGTGGAAAAGTGTTTGGTGGTTCCAGTGTAATTAACTGTATGATTCATAATCGTGGAGATCCAGAGGGCTATAATTGGTGGAAGTAAGTATACAAAAGTCCTGGTTGGTATTGGCAGAACGTAGAAAAATATTTAAAAAAATTTGAAGATTATGATGTGCATGATGGACCAAACCCGATTGGGGTTGGTAGAATACCACGAACAATAAAAAACGAATAATGAGTTAGATTCAACAATGCGTATTTAGTACCAATTCGTCGAAATAATTTACATTTAAAAATTAATTGTCGATTTAAAAAAATTTTAATTCAAGAATAAACTGGTAATGGCGTTGATCTAGCGTGTAGCGATCTCAATTATAAAGTTAACGCTCGCAAAGAAGTTATTTTATCAGCTGGCGCCATACAATCACCCCAAGTTCTAATGCTTTCGGGTATTGGACCCAAAAAACATTTAGCTGAGCATGAAATAACTCTGGTTAAAGATTTAACTGTGGGTAATAATTTAATGGATCATATAACAACCTTAATAGATTTACAGTTTTTAGTAAACTAGTCTTCATTTCTTATGAGAGATTTAAGTATGTTGATTCGAATGTTGGGATATGATGGAACCGGTCCTTGTCTACATATCCTATGGAAGTAATTGTTTTTTCGGATCCGATCAAAGGAAGTCCAACAAAAGAACAGGTACTATTTTCAACACCTATATGGATTATATAAAGTGTGTTGATCTTAATTTAAGTAATAAGACATGTGATGAAGTATTCGATCCGAACACCAACAAAATAGCTTTTAATATTTATCCTTTCTTACTCAATCCGAAAAGTTGTTCGGTTACGTGACCGTAATCCATTTTCTGATCCACTGATTGAGTTCAACTATTTCTCTCAACCAGATGATGTCGAAAACTTATTGGTTACCGTAAAAGAAACTATAAATATTGCGGAACAGCAAGCTTTAAAAGTAATTTCAACAATAGTAAAAATAAGCTACCTGCATGTGAAATAAGCATTTGGTTCGGATGATGATTGGAAATGTCAAATCTACGAATTACTTACAACATTTTATCATTCAAGTGGTACATGCAAAATGGGACCAAACGACGACCCATCTTCTGTTGTTGTTTCTGAATTACAAGTATATGGGATAAATAGATTACGTGTTATTGATTCAAGTATAATTCTAGAGATAGTAACTGGACGCATATGTGGGCATACTTATATGATAGAGGATAAGGGGCTGCAGTGATATGAAGTTCCTAAAAAAAGCAAGCTTTTAATAATATTGACATTATATTATACATCATTCACTTATGAAATACACAAATTAATAAGAAAATCTCTTTTTTAAAGCACAGATTATTTATTAATTTACTTTCGAAGTTATAATCGTTAAGGCGTGTTTTATTTGTTCATCCGGAGCGTAGCTTTAGCACGCTCGTGCAACATGTTTACACCAAGAAGCTAATCAATAGAATCTAATACTAGACTGCCCAATTTACTCGTGGGACCAAAATGGAAACCTAATATAAAAATATAAACTATGGGGCTCAAATCTTCTCAAAAAGTGAATCAGTCAAGGTTGCGCAAGCTAACCTCGACGAAACACAAATAAATGCAGGAATACCCAGCCCAGCAGAAAATTTGGACGATAAATTAAAGAATATTCTCCTGAAAATGGAAAGGAAACAACTCTCGGGTGCAGCCCGGAGAAGAGCAGCAGTATAGAAAGCCCTACTGCCCTGGTTTGTAAAACACTGACACCCGTGGGGGCCAATTCAGGGAATCAACCCCTGAAAAACCCACAGAAAAAGAGATTGAAATCTGAAGACGGAACTCCAAGCCTCAAAATCGTCAAATGGGCTCAGGAACAATCCAAAAAGGTGCAACTATTGGTGTTGCTAACCCTCAATAGCCAAGAGCTCGTTGAGTGCTCACAGTATCGGAGTTGTTACCTGGATGGGGGTACCCTCATTGCGTAGTGCATAGGTTCAACGGTCATAAACTGATTTATCGAGAACGGTCCAAACATCAGACCATGGGAAGGACCGGAACTTATGGTCGAGGATACAAAAACCTTGATGAACACAAAAGTTCTACTTCCCCAGATTTAGAACTTCGTTGAACCGGACAAAGTAATAAAAACTCTAGGAGCGCAGAATAGAAACCTGCGCACCGAAGAGTGGCAAATTATTAACAGCACGAGGGAAGATACGGAACCCACCATCGTGCTGGAACTAAATACAGCTGATCTAAGGTTGATTCAGGATCGAGAGTTTAAATTATACATCGAGTTTGGTCAAGTCAACCTTAGACCATTAAAAGCAAAAATGAGCAAATTAATCAGAGAGCAAAAATGATAGCTCTTCAAATGAAAAAGTAAACCTCCAGTACAGTAAGGCAGCTTCCGCGGTCTTCTGTCAGGATGTGCTAGCAAGGGGAATTTCAATAGCTCTAGTTCAGGAACTTGGGCTGTAAATCATAAAATTGGACTAGGGAATGCTGGAGAACAAATTATTTGCAATAAAACTTATTATTTGCAATAAAGGGAATCAATGTCTTGCCGCTGTATCTGACAGAGTTTTGTCAGATAGACCTTACAGCGGTAAAACTAAAATACAACATGGAGAACGAAACTGGAGTGGTAATCATTGCTTCGGTCTACCTACTCTATGATGCTCTACTCTACCAGCAACAACAGAGATGAACGACCTGATCCAGTATTGTGAAGCAAAAATCCACCAACTGATCATGGAATGCGATGCAAACGCTCATCACACTGTATGGGGTAGTACTAACACAAATGCAAGAGGTGAGTACCTCTTTGATTATATTATAGCTAATGACTTAGATATAGATAATCAAGGCAACAAGACTACTTTTATTAACAGAATTCGGCAGTAAGCCATAGATGTAAACTCAGTGTTGCATACCTATGAAATCAGTGGAAAAATCAAGAAGTGGCTAGTATCGGATGAACCATCTGCATCGGATTACAGACAAATCTATTGCAATGTGGAGGTAAAAACAGACCAATGTAATATACACTATCGGGATCCGAAGAAAACAAATTGGGACGATTATAGTTCGACACTAAAGTTCAAACTCGCCACAATCCTGAAGAAAAAAGTTAAAACAGTACTGGACATTGAGCTTACTGCAACTGAGCTTCAGCATGCAATAAATAACTCTTTCCAAGAAAACTGCACGGAGGTCTCAAAAGACATCAGCAAGTCAACTTGCTGGTGGAATAATGACCTAAGAAATCAACGGCAAAAAGTTCGCCAACTATGTAACACAACAAAAAGGGGAGGGAACTGGGACATCTACCATGTAGATGATGCTCTTACTGAATACAAAAGGTCTCTGAAAAAAGCCAAAACAAACTCATGGAGGAAACTCTATCAAGATGTTGAAAACACATCTGAGAGTAAAAGACTTCGAATCGTATCCTAGCGAAGAAACCTGCTGACACCATTGGGTCACTACGTAAGCCCGATGGTGAGTACCTTACTCTGAGAAGGATACACTTGAAACACTAATACAGACTCATTTCCTGGACTCGGTGGCAATAAATTGTGAAAACCCTTCTCAAAAACAATTTTACCAAAACCTTCTAGTGACAGACGAGGACTGGAGAAGAGCGACGATCACCTTCTATCGCTCAAAGAGCGAATCGACAATAAACTCCTTCGATCCCTATAAAGCACCGGAGCCCGACGTGATATACCCAGTGCTGTTACAAAAAGGAGCAGAGCATCTTTTAACTCTGCTTGGTCCCATATTCAGGCAAAGCCTAGCTACAGGTTATATCCCAACAGTATGGAAGCCAGTAAGAGTGACCGTCTTACCAAAAGCGGGGTGGCTCAATCACTCAACGGGAAATGATTTTAGACCAATTATTCTACCATCGTTTCTGCTAAATACAATGGAAAGACTAATAGAATTTTACTTAACTCAAGGTGCACTGCCGAGGAAACCGCTGAATGCCAACCAGCACGCGTATCAGATGGAAAATCCCTCCACAGCCTAATATACAGGATTGAAGAGGGATTCGCAAGGAAACAGACCACCTTGTGCGTGTTTCTTGACTTAGAATTCCATTACTAATTCTGCAAATCAACATGGAGTAGAAGACACCTTTTGCAGGTGGATAAACTCTATGCTGATAGGCAGAAGAATACAAACCTCCCTTCTGAAGAGTCTGTAACTATGAAAGCCATCGAAGGATGTACATATGGTGGTGTCATATCCCCACTCATGTGGAATCGGATAGCGAACGGCTTACTGACGAAGGAGGACAGGCTCAACCAAGGAGGACACTACCCACAGTGATATGCGGACTTCATTATAATTGCAATACAAGGACCCTGTGAAAGCACAATCTCAGATTTTATGAAAAACGCTCTAAACGATTCACACAAGAATCAACGGTATCAACGAGTATCAACGAGGGATTAAAAATAAACCCTGGTAAAACCACACTAATTACATTAACACAAGAAAGGAAGGTGGATAAAATAAAACCAACCATTCTCTTCGGTGAAAGACTACAGATCGCAAGGGGAAAAAAATTCTCAGGAGTGATAGTAGACTCAAAACTAACATGGAACCCTCATCTAGAATACATAACAAACAAGAGCAGATCTTCTCTCTCAGTTCAACGGACTGAGCGGTCTTAGGCGTTATGTCTGTGCAGTATGCCTGCTAAGTTTGCCCATTATTAAGAAAAAAAAGGGGCGGTTTATTGGCTAAACTGTTGGCGTATGGACAAGAACGAAGTAACCGACTATGCTTGAGATGGTTTTCTGCAGATTCCTTCACGAACTCCAGATGAATATCGGCATAGTTCCTATCATAGTCGGATAGTAGGATATACAGCCGCATATCCTACCAATTCCAAGTCTAGAAACAAAAATTATTTCCACTCCACTCACATCCTTACTTCCTAAGGCATCACAATAGACCTTATGGTCGCAGTGTAGCCCGTCCAGGGCTGCCTCTACAATATATCTCTATCTATCTAAATCTTCTCTCATCCTCTGCAAAAGAGCATGTGGAAAAATATGGGATCTAAAACCCAAAACAATCCACTGGCACAACAGAATTTAGATCTAAAGACTGTCCTGTTTGTGCATTACTGGATCCATGAGCAGTACACCCACAGCTGCCATGGAATTCAACCTAGGGCTGACTCCGCTAAACATTGCAATAATGGCTACAGCGAGATCCAGCGCCTATAGACTATCTTGCAGTAATAACTGGATTACAAAAAGTCAGGTTGCACATGCAGGAATCGTGGGAACATCAATCATCTCAGGCACCGTTTTTGAAATGGGCACAGATATACTTCCCAAAAAATATTCCTTCTCAACATCTTTCACTGTAGTCTGTGATAGGAACATGTGGGCGGAAGGAGAATCGTTTGGTATACAGATGGCTCCAAAACTGGGGAACGGACCGGGGTGGAAATTTACGATGAAAGACTCAAGGCAAACGTAACCCTCAAATTGGGGAAATATACCTTTCAGGCGGAAGTCCACGCTATACTGTCTTGCGTCCGTGAGAACCTACGTAGAGACTACATAAACCAGAAAGTATATATTCTTTTGGACAGTCAAGCTGCTATACAGCTTTGTCTGTAACTGGGATCACCTCAGGGGTAGTCAACGATTGTCTTGAGGAACTCCTGGAGCTGGCAAAACGGGACAATGTTAAATTGATCTGGGTGCCTGGTCACTGTGGTTTCGAAAGAAGGGAGTCGGAATACCCTTCATATGCCCAAAGCCTATTCTAGGAATTCCAAAGACTGCATGTAAACAGGTGATCAACGAATGCATGAATGAATGCTAAACACCGTGATCACTGGGAAAATATACCGGAGCAAAAGCTCGGGAAAATACTGCTTCGGAGTGCATCCAAGAGACTGTCCTTCGATACACTGAACCTGGACAGGATACAGCTGCGGAAGGTTACCAGATTTGATTAATTCTGTCTTTGTTAATAGGACTCCATAACAGATCCATTATGTGCAGATTATGTGGCAAGGAGGAGGAAACATCCAGCCACACTGTCTTTAACTACGAATCTCTAGATTACAGCAGATTCAAGATATTAGGTGCATCTCATCCGGAATATATGAACCTTCAGGAAGATTTTATCAGCAAGCTACTGGCTATTGCCAAGATATGGGTGAAGCGAATCTCGTCGGATTAAAGTAGAAGGGGGACTCAATGAGCCATAGGGTCGAAGTGCTATTCATTTATATACCCCATGATTTATCTATCTATCTCAAGCCATAATGTAAATTTGATTAAATCCAGCACAAATCAATTGGTTGCACAGTTATAACAGCAATACTACCTGCAGGATCGATTTCAAGTATTATAATCGGTATATTTCGCTCCTTCCCGCTCTATCGGCATATTTACAACAATTTTTTACTTACTATTCGAGTCAATGCAAAGAAAAAACGGCGGGGGCATGCACAATTTGTAGCTTTCACAATCCGGAGAATCTATCTCATATTCTAGTAGAATGGCTTACATATACAGGGTGAATCTAACCCGCCACAAAATTGTTAACCAGTACTATTATGTTTACGAGGTGTACAGCCGAGGAAAACCATGCTTTGGCCTCAAAATAATTGAATCGGGTCAGAAAAAATTTTCATCTTAGAAATCTTAATAGGTAGGTCCCATAATTACCAAGAAAAAGGATGGTTACCAAATTTTTCTGACGTTTCTTCGGCATTATGGCATGTAACTGGTTATAAATTTGTAGACGAAATCTAGTGTAAAATCCAAGCCATAAAACTAATACAATACTTGAAGAAATAATGAATCCTCCGTCAGCGGTCGACACATCGCATTTCGTTTTTCCAACCCCTTAGCAATTGATGCGTTCCTGTTAGATACCAGGAGGGTAAAAATTTAAAAATAAAATGCTTTTTTAAATAAAAAATTTATGTAAATAAAAAAAAAAAAAAAATTTACTATCGAAAATGATACATTTATTTTTGTCAATTTTACTACCATATGAACAAAACAAAATTATAAAAAAATTCCTAACTCAGGAGCTGCGTCAACCTGCGGCAAATTTCCTTAGAATGCATAAATCACTCTCTAGCGGTCATAATTTGAGTGCGATCAAAATGAAATATAATATCTGATTTGACATCTGTATTTGCAAAAATTAAATTTATTAATAGCCAAAATAGAACGATATATAACGATTATAGTTTATAAGTTACTATGGAATCGACAATCAAAATTGACATTTCATTATTAAAACAAAATTTTAATAAAATAATTTTATAGTTATCAGAAGTAGAGTTTCTGTTGAGATGACAAAATCAACACAAATTTTAACCAACTACAAAAAAAGAAGGAGGAGATTCTATATTCGACTGTTAAGTAATGTAACAACTAACTGACCTAAATGTTTGAATGCCCAGTATATACTGAGTTGTATATCAATGATTAAATTGTTAATAATTCTGCGTATTCGAAATGTAAACAATTCTTTCCGAGGAACATATCGCAAATTATGAGAAAACTATTGAGTTTATGAAAATCTATTTCAAACAAAACTTGTTTATTTTAAAAAGAAGATTTTTTGTTAACAATTTTTTCTCTATTTTCGTTCATGAGTTATCATGTCCACAGACAGACAGACGAACATGCGGAAATGGCCAAATTTTATGAACACATATACCAAACATTCATGCCTACGATCAATATTTTTAAGCGTTATAGTCGTTATCAAACTTAATATACCTTGTGTATTTACATATACTAAATTATACGTAATAGGTTTGGGCAAGAATTGTCTTTTGGATTAAATCTGTAAATTGTTATTTTTAGCTCTTTAATATAGTGACTTATTGTGTTTTTTGAAGTCGGTCGGGTTGCCCTTTTCACTTATATTCATGTTAAAAAGATTTTTCTTATATTCATGTTAAACGGGTTTTTCCATTCGACGTGGAACAGGTTTAAAATAACAGGATTATTTCAAAAACGTAATTTTTTTCGCCGCTCCCCGAGAAAATGGTAATGTGAGACCTATCTTTGCACAGTCCCCCCAAACACCCCATCCTAAACCCACTTCCCACAAAAACCTTTTCCTCCCAAAAAAAAACCCTCTAAGTTCTAACAAAACAATTTCGCACCCCAAAAAATCCCCCTTCCCCTCCAATAATTCTCTAATGGTAAGTACTTTTTTCAACTTGTTATACAATTCATGGTATGTTATTTTCTGTGACGCAGAGCCACAGGGTCAAGTGGGGTACCCCCTTGCGAGCAGAGCGAGTAACTTAAATGAATTCAAAGTGCGCCATTTGTTTTGCTCAGAAGTGTATTTAAAATTACTATAGCTTTTGATAAAAAATCGTATCTAATTCAAAGAAAAAAAATTAATACATATTAAGCAAAGAAAATCATTTAATTAACACAATGCACACACAGAGTGTGTGTAAATGGTTTTCAATTGTTCTTATAAATTTGTTTATATTTGCAAATTATTCTGAATGTGCTAAAATCCTAGTATTGTTTCCAACAAGAAGTGAAAGTCATAGCATTTTAGGTGATAATGCTTCACCTAAAGCAATAATAGGGCTAGTTAAACGAGAGCATAATGTAGCATTTGTCCCTTTCCAAAAGGAAGACTTGTCTCTAATTATAATCATATTGGATTAAAGTATTTTCAAACTATTTTTAGATTGTAAAGAACTTTACGAAATTCACAATATTAGTAAAATGAATCCTCTGAATTTTTTTGAGAAATAAACAGTATTCTAATATTACAAGGTAAAATTTTAAAAATATTTCATCAAAATTTATTTATAATTCTCGAACAATTTTATAATATTTCAAGACAAAATTTTAAAAATATTACATCAATATTTTGTTTATAATTTGTATCTATGCTATGCAAAATTGTGCAAAATTGTGCAATTGAATTCATTTTTGTGTTTATATTTTACCAAAATATATTATTACTTGTTTAAATTTAAGCGTCACAATACAACACTAATGTGAATTTCCATTAAGATTACGAAGGCATAGTATGAAAGAACTAGCGTATACTATATAGACAAATATGTTATTAAATTTTTTTTAAATTAAATATTGCTATGAAAAAATTACGTCATCCACTAGGTGTCAAACGCACTAGTTCTTTTACTTACTTTGTCATCGTAACCTTAATGGAAAATGACATTATTATTGTATTGTGACTCAATCATCGGTATAATTCGTGGTGTAAAGGTAGCACACTGGGCTAAAAATCCAGAGATTCGGAGTTCGATAACTTTAATTTAAAAAATTCAATGACATGTTTGTCTAGGTAATATATGATAATTCTTTCTTACTATGTCTTCATAACCTTAATGGAAATGGTTATTAGTATTGTATTGTGACGCTTAAGGGCGTTCCAGCACTGTGTTATAAAATCAGGACAAAGAACCGGTTTGATTTTATTATAGAACAAATACATATACATACATATGCAACACATAGACAAATTCCCTGTTCATATATACAAAATATTGTTATTTTGAAAAAAAAAATTTTAAACTTTTATATTTCGAAGACAAAACATATTTATATTTATTATTTAATAAATATTTATCTTTACTATTCTAGTTTTTAGTTTTTTAATTCTGTCGAGTATTTTTTTAATAAAACAGATAATAGTTGAGCGAGCATAAAGTTTTACATGCTTCTAATGAGATAGACTTTGCTATTAATTAAATGATAACTTTGCTATTAATTATCTCGCGTTCTAAACGGTCAAAAATTCTGAAACTTCGGGATTTATTAGAAAACGTTAATATTAGTCTGTGAAAAAAATGAGCAAAATCGGTCGAAAAGTGGTTTCATGCTGGAACATCCTGAAGTATACACATATAGTAATATGTCAGAATAATAAGAATAACATGTTGACTTCAAATTAATATTATCAATGATAGGGAAAAAATTGACTTTTTCATTAGTATCATCCATGAAGTGACGGTAACACACTGGGCTAAGTATTCAGAGGTCCAAAGTTCGATTCCTGATGCATCCATTTATATCAATATATTATTTATATCAATATATTATTAAAAAAAAAAAAAGGGTCAAAAAATATAGTATGTAAATGAAAATATTCCTTTAGACTTAGTTTGACGAATATATGCATGTGGAACAATTTTTAGAATAACAATATTAAAGTTAAAAATTTGGCAACTGCTGTAAATCTACCCACGGAATTCTAGCAAACACAGAAAACGTTTCATAATCTCACAATTCCTTTATCTTAAGGGGTTTCGATACTACTTTTAAAAGGTGCAAAGTTAACAATTATCTCCTAAATGAATTTTTTTGTTTTTCGGAGAACAACCTCATTTTTCCTCAATTTTCTGAAATTTTTCTAAAATGGCATCGAAACTCCTTAAATAAGGGAATACAATTTGGTCGTAATATTGCTATTTGATTATTTAAAAGAAGATTTATGTGTTTAATTGTGTCAACAAGTGAAAATAACTAATTTAATTGCTTAAATACCCGGTATATACTGAGTTTATTATTAACGAGTGAAATTGTGACAAAACTATACAATTTATGAAAAAAGTTTCAAACTAAAGTTTATTTGTGTTCAAACAATATCTATCAACATATGTCCGCCTTCATTCGACTTAATCACAAATTATGAGAAAACTATTGAGTTTATAAAAATAATTTTCAAGCAAAACTTCTTTATTTTAAAAAGAAAAAGATTTTTTGTGAACAAAATTGTTTCTATCTCTTAACGTTACAAAGATTTATATTTGTCCTTCTGGCGGGGGCACGTTCCGATTTTGCCCATTAACGAACTTGGCCCTAATTTTTTGCTCTAGAACACACACAAAAAATTTCAGCTCATTATCTCTTTTCGTTCTTGAGATATCGTATCCAGACGGTCGGACATGCGGAAATGGCCGAATTAGGTCATTTTATACATACCTTTGTGAATCATTTTTGTCAAGGATTAATACTGTCAATCGTTACAAAGTCGGAAATAAACCTAATATACCCTGTTTATTTACATATACTGGGTATAAAAACTACACTTTTGCTCCAATTCACAATGTAGCAATGATTGACTCCTTTGAGGGTTGAAATTAAAAATAACAAAACCAAAGATATGTTTTATTATTTAGATTGAAGAGAATATTTTTAGAATTATTTTTCACACGTTTAGAAAATTATTTTTGATTTTTTACCCCCATAGGGGTTGAATATAGAAAAATCCTTAGATTACAAATTATATAAAAATTTATTTTCTTCAACTTTATGATTAATTTTCTTCACTTTTGATTCGAATGATTTTGGATAGTTGAATGTAGATGTTTCATTCTATTAATAATCTTTCGAAAATCTTCTATTGATTAACATTGACGTATCAATTAATATCAATGACAAATTGATAATTACATTATAAGTAGGATTACCATAAATAAGTAACGTGTGTATGAATAAGATAACTAGTTTTATCTATAATGTTGATGTAATTACTTACAAATAGTATTAAAATCAATTAAATATGATTTAATAGTCAATTTTTAGATCATAAAATTTAGTTTTATCATAAATAAATTGAGTATAAAATATGTTGAATTTTAAAACTCCGGACTTTAATAAATAAACTTATTGCAATAATGGATTTTCTAAAGTGTTTTTTTATTTTATTTATAAATTGTTTATTTGTAAATTATTCAAACTGTGGTAAAATTCTTGTATTGTTTACAGCGCCAAGTAAAAGTCATTCTATTTTGGGTGTGGCATTAGCTAAAGGATTAGCTAAAAATGGGCATAATGTAACATTTTTAAGTCCATTTCCACAAGAGAAAAAAGTCACAGAGTATAATGATATTGGTATCACGCTTATTAAACAAGAGTTTTTAAGTAAGTTTGTTTTTCTTTACGTTAAAACTTTCTACTTTATACTAGAAATGTAAAAAATATACAATGTTGTAGTACAGGTGTAGTACCGAAAGTGATTATTATGTTTTTTTTTTTTTGGTGGTGCTGACAGTGAAATTTATAAAACATCCACTGAAACATGAATGTAGGGTACAGCATTGTCACCAGTGATATGTGTGCCCTAGTTAAATCTAAGTTCTTTTTTATCTATTTCGATTGTATTAACACAAGTTTTGTTTATCTCGAAAATATTTTCCATGTACAGAATTGACATGGAAATGTCTCCTATTACTATCAGGAGACATAAATTGTTCAAAATCAAATATTATATTCAAATCCTCTAAATCCTATTATATTCAAATAGTTTACAGGTAACTAAATATTGGCCAGTATTTATAGTCCGGTCTGAAGCGTAACTTCACCTGAAGCATGATTTTAAGGCAACGTTTAGATTAATAGACCCAATTTTGAAGCAAGCATGAAAGTTTGATCGTAGCTAAGATATCTGTGGCTGATTAAATATTCATAATCATAGCTTAATGCGATATAAATAATTTAAAACTATCGATGTATTCACAGTTAAATAAGACAACCTTATCCTTATTTTTTACATAAAAAAATAAGAATATTTTCTGTAAGTCAGCATTTTAGTAGACTTAAGACAATCTTAATAATTTTTCAGTGAATAACTTTTCAATGAAAAAAGTAGTGAGATCTTGAATTTTTTGGGTTTACATAATATCAATATTGATGATAATATTGATATCGATTTTGATTCTGACGATAAAGACATAATTTACGTATACCTAAACGCTACATCCGAGATATACAAGATCCTTTTGATTTTTATTCAGGCATTGAATTTAAACAAAAATTTTGATTCGACAAAATCAGTATTAAATTTGGAATATTACCACTAATGGAACACAATTTAGCTAAAGTTAATCGTTGCGGATTACCTATTCCACCAGTATTTCAATTATCAATATGTTTGCGATTTTATGCATTTGCTAGTTTGCAGGTAATTATAAATTATTATCACATGAGAGTATTGCTTCAAAATTTGATGAAAATATTTTTTTTCTACCGAATTATGATTTTTATTTTTGCCTTTGTCCTGTCATATTTTTATTTTTTTTAAAAACAATTCTTTTAGTTCGCTCTTTTTATGTACGGCCAAGTGAACTTTAATATCTCTACACAAATACAGACGTCTTATATATTTACATTAAATTTTAACAATGTTCATAAAAACTAGTAATTTTATAGTTCATGATAATTTTTAGTAATCACTTTCAGGGTTCCGTAGTCAACTAGGAACGCTTGTAGTCTGGCCATGTGTATATTTTCTAATCATTTGTATGTCACTGGTTTACTCGGATAACAATTAATGTAAATATACAGCTTGCTTTTTAAAATACAGCCAATCTGGAATACTGTATAGTGTATCTATCGCTGTTTATATGTAATGTACTATGCTGTGGTTTACTTTGTCACACCTAAACAATCAGTATTGTATTATAACATAAATAACTATTATATTATACTTATCACTCTCTAACTCCAAGCATGTATATAGTTGCATCTTACTTGTGCATGTATGCATCGTCGTTATTGTCCGTCGTCCGTCGTGTGAGTGTATTATCATATCATAGTGTGGGTGTAACAAAGAACATTATATCATGTCATACTTTGCATATACAGTGATAGATGCACTACACAATGTTGCTATTAAAATATACTTATATATATATATATATATATATATATATATATATATATATATATATATATATAAATATATATATATATATATATATATATATATATATAAGTATATTTTGAAGTTGAATTTAAGAACTAAGTATACCGTAATTTTCAAACTTTTATTTTTCCTGCCACACGTCCAAATTATTGGCTGTAATACAAGTTCCTTAAACTTCCAAAAATCAAGCAAATATTTTTTCATGACGAGTGAACGGAACTAGTTGATTTGAATTTTTTATTCTCGTACAATAAGTGCACTTGATATCTGAGTAAAATTTACAGGCAATATCATAGGCACCGTAGTAAGTTGAAAATCATAAAAAATCAATAAAATTTACATACTTTCAATATCATATTATTTTGTATGGATATTTTTTTCCCCAGAAATTACTAGCAATTAAAATGCCATCTTAATCAAGTCGATATCTCTCATAGAAATGTTTTTACAACTGAAACAATAAACCTCAAAAATTGTTTTATTTTGTGTAAACCGGAAGTGGTGCGTAAAAAATTAAATTACCGTACGTTTTCGTCTTTGGGACCCTAAATAACACTTCCACAAAGTTTAAGCAAAATCTAAATTAGCGAAGCAACGTTTTTTTTTTTTTGTTAATTTCATATTAATAACTCAAGTGTAAAAAATGTTAAAAACAAAAAATATTTTTTTATAATTTTTAGAAAAAATCAGAAATGGAGTCCTAGTTATTGAAAAAAAATAAAAACTTTTTACTCTTAATAAAATTTTTCTAAAGGCTTTATTTTTCACAAAAAATCTTAAAAAATTAAATTTTTTAAACCACTATAAATTGGTGAATTATTAGCCAAAATAAACTGTATAACACAGTTTTAAAATTCTTTTTTCTCATTTATTTCTGTAAAAAAAATTTGTGGGTTCTAATTTGAAAAATCACCATAATAAGCCCCCCTCTGAACAAAACAACTTTTATGCATGTGATTTTTTCAATAACGTTTTCTTGAAAAAATATTCAAGTGCATGTTTAAAATGAGACAACCTTTATAACCTTTTATATATAAGTTTTAATGATGATCTTTTTCGACATCTAGTAGAATCGATGTAGATCGAGGTAGAATCGATGGACATTTGAAGAAACTTTTGTGCAATTGTGTTATCGGTACAACCACAATGGGCAGAATTTTCTTATGAAAGAAAAATCTCTAAACAGAAAAACTTTTTTATATTTTAATATACAATTTTATAGGAAACTAGTTGACCTGTACGGCTTTGCTCTCGTCATAGCAAAGATATTTCGGATAAATTCGGGTAAGAGTAAAGATATTTCAAAAATTTACCTCAACCACCCACACCCCCTGGTATAGGCCTTGTTTATTTTTCAAAAAGTCATATTTTTTATCATGAATTTTTTTTTCTCTCACGGTTTTAAAGATATTGCTTGTTTGGGGGTGTGGACTGGTAAGTACAATGAGTAACTTTGCAAGTTGTTTATTTAAAAAAAAAGATTTTTGGCTTTTGGATTTTTCATCTATCTCTAACGGTTTGAAAGTTAGATAGTTTCGCACCCCCAGGTTGTTTTGTTTTTTAATTTTGTTTCATCTCGGTGTGTAGGGGACAATTATCGACTTTGCAAGTTATTTATTTTTAACGAAGAGACATTTTACGTCTTTTAATTTTTTTCTATCGCTTACGGTATTAAAGTTAGATATTTTCAGACACCCTGGAGAGCGTGAGTGCTTAAGGGACAATAATGGTCGACTTTGCAAGTTGTTTATTTTAAAGGAGTAAACATAAAAAATCATACAAAAGTCCCATAGAAATAAGTACTTTCAGTTTTTTTGAATTTTTCAATTTTCCGGGCAACTTTTCTAATTTTTCTTTCCCATAATACCTTATTTGGACTATAGTGAACATTTAAAAAAATAGCCAAAAGGTCCAGCCGTTCTCAAAGAGTACGCTTAGTAAAGGAAGTGTGCATTTTTAACTTTTTATAAAAAGAGAACATTAGTCCTAACTAAATAATTTTAATAATTGCCTTGTTAGTATTATGTTTAGGTCAAATATTCCAATTAAAATTTCGACTAGTTCTAATTGAGCTAGAGTATTGAAATTCTACACACATGTATACGTCACGTGACAATCGAATATGGTAATTAAGTATCGTTATATATGGAATGAGAAAATATTTTCTGAAATTGAAATTTCGGTGGAAGAGAGATGCGGAGGGAAATCGAATTGAGTTTTTTAATCTTAAAATACAAATAAACAAGACGTAGAGTGGATTTGTTTGTGAGTGTTACATTTCTTAGTTAATTTCTCAGTTAATTGTTACATTTCACTTGTTTGAAATAAAAATTAAATAACAAGTTTCAAGGTGGTATCAGTTTTCGTTCCTCGGAATATTTGAGAGTTGGGATCTCGTATAACGTTTTGTTTGGTAAGATAACATTATGTACTTTATAGTATATTTTAACTCATATACTCATTTAATTATTACCATATACATACAACTTGTTTAGAATTTTGATGTGTTAAACATTTGAAGTTTTAAATTCTACGAATTCATCAAGATTATTAATTCCTACTAAAAGTGAAAAGGATGCGCTCTTGATGATTCTCGAATTGCTATTGAGAACATAAAATAAATATTTAGCGCAACAATAGCACCCATAAATCATCATTTTTTTATTATAAGAAAACAGTTTTTTTCAAAAAATTTGATTTGATTTTATAATAAGAGTAGATGGTACACTTGGCCATAAAAGTTAATGCCATTTTTTTATATTTTATAGTAGATTTGTACCTTATTGATTCGGTTTTTGAAAAAATGTTTCGAATAAAAGATGTTCATTATACATATAGTAACAACTTATAATCTTTAAATTTTTTTTCGAAAACCGAATGAATAAGGCACAAATCAATTATAAAATTTTACAAAATGACATCATCAACTTTTGTGGTTCATAGTACATATTACACACAAATATACTTTATAATATATATTTTCTGGTTTGCGATATCTCTTTATATTCCTAAAATCAAATAACGAAATCAAAATCAGTTAATTGATACAGTATTATATATTTTAGTAGTAACCTTCTGTTTGCTTTGAACAAAATAATTAAAAACATTGAATTGAAAGTTATATTGCACTCAAATGTCAAATATATTTGAAATAGTAAATCATATTCTAAGCGTAAATATCACTTGAAGGTATTTTAATATATTTGACAAAGATGAGGATATACGAGTATACTTCAATGTTTCGCACTTTTTGTTATTATTGTGAAGAAATTTATTACCTACATGGCTACATTTTAACCATGCGGGTTATTGAACACTTATTTAGAATTTAGACAACTTAGATGATTTATGAAGACGTTTTGACGAAAATGCGTATTTGATGCTTGACCACAAAAGTTGATGTCGTTTTTTAAAATTTTATAATTGATTTGTGCCTTATTTATTCAGTTTTCGAATTAAATTTGTTACTATATTTTTTATGAACAACTTTTATCCGAAGCATGTTTTCGAAAAACAAATCAATAAAGCACAAATAAATCATATATTTAAAAAAATGACATCAACTTTTGTGCTCAAACGAAAATATAACATCAGTATGTTATATTTCCGTTTGATAACTTTTACACGCTATTAATGTTCACATTCAAGAAATAACAAAATACTTTATGGGTTGGATGTTCTATTGTAACGCTAAATTTGGAGTCGGGCTACTATTTAAATTTATATGATTGAAACAAACTGTTCGCTCTTTAAGCAGTGTGAAAAAACCAATAAGCGGTAGCCTGATCCAATTATTTTATGTGTGTAGAATAAAAAATATATATTGCGAGCCTGCCATTGATTACAAATCTTTTCGTTAATTTCAATTCGATCAAAAACATATATGTAAAAAAAGGCCAAAATTTTGAGGATATACTTATAACGAGTGGGCCATTTAAAAATTGGAATTTAATTTTGCAATAAAATGAAAACAAATGGATATTTTTAAATGGTTGTTGCTTTCTTGAAAAGAGTATACTTTGAAATTAAACATGGAACACAAAATCGTTTAAATGACTGCCATGACTGGCTCTACAGTAGCCCATTCTGTCGACCATATTTTTCAGTACAATTTCGATTGTTTGGGACTCTATTTCATCAATGACAACGTCAATTGCATGTTTCAAGTCGTTAATCGTCTCTGGATGGTTAGCGTTACACTTGTCCTTAACGGCTCTCCACAAGAAAAAATCCAGCGTAGTCAAATTGTAGCTCCAATGTGGCCAATTGACATCAGCATTTCGGCTGATTATGCGATTTTTGAAAACAGTGCGCAAAAGATTGAGTGTTGCGTTGGCTGTGTGGCACGTTGCACGTTGAAACCGAATGTCGTCAATGTCATCCTCTTCAATTTTGGGAAACAAAAAACCACCTAGCATGACGCGATAGCGATCGCCATTTACTTTAACGGCGTTTCGTTGCTCATTTTCAAAGAAAAACGGCTCAATAATGCAACCAGACCAAAATCCGCACCAGGCAGTCATTCGTTGTTAATGCATTGGTTTCTCCACGAGGTTGAAATGACCTTCATCTGAAAAGACGATTTTTTGGTAAAAATGCTCATGTTCGATCAAGCGGTCTTCGGCCCATTGAGAGTACCGAAAACGCACCGGATGGTCATGTGGCTTCAGCTCTTGCACTAATTGGACTTTGTACGCATTCATACCGAGGTCTTTATGCAAAATTCTACCCAAAGAAGTGCGTGAAATGTTCAATTCTTGAGACGTCGACGAGTTTTTGTTGATGGTTGTTCACGCACACTCTGAGCAACAGCAGCGATGTTTTCGGTTGACCGCGTTTTTTTTTATCCAACAACGATCCAGTTTCACGAACTCGCTTCACAAATTGAACCACAAACAGCTTTTTTGGCACATACTTTTTGTAAATATTTTTCGTAAATTTCTTACAGTTTGAGTAGGATAAGACTCCATTTTGGAAATAAGTTTTTAATATTTACCAACTTTGTTCAAGCGAAAAGCGACCTATTTCGTAAATTTCAAACAAAAAACTAACTTTTTGTCACACCGGAACTGTCATCAAACCTTTCAACATCAAAATAATCTATAGTTCAAATTCTAAACGTTAGATGGCCCATCCTGTATATAGTAATATAATTGATTGATTAATTTAACTTGGGGTCTAAAAAGTACTGCACTTTATGGTCCATTGTGGTCCCGCTTCTACTTCAGCCAGGAGTTTGACGATTAGGTCCTCCTGAAGGTTCATATATTCGATGTGAGATGCATCGAATATCTTGTATCTGCTGTAACCAAGAGGTTCGCAGTTAAATATAATGTGGCTGGATGTTTCCCCCTCCTCGCCACACTTGAGCCTATGCACTGCACAACGAGGGCCCTCTGTCCAGGTAACAACTCCGATACTGGGGCTCTCAACGAGCCCCTCTAGGGTTGGGGCTAGTGATATACATATACTGGTACACATAGTGTTAAGTGTAGTGAGGAAAAAATACAAAAATTTTGCAAAGTTGATCTAGACCAATGAAACCTAGTAATGCAACTCTAGACTAATGAGACTAGAATTATGTTTGTTCACTGGGAAATCATTGGGGTTTTCGATAAAACACACCGTTTCGAAGTTATTTAACTTATTATGTAAAATTTTACGTTAATTTGGCAAGGATTTTAAAATTTACATTGACAATTTTTTTTATTGTGATGTGGAATATAAGTTCTATGGTATATTTTGACCTAACACGAAAGAATCTGCGATTATTTTTCGATTTCTCCATTGGTTTCCGAGATATTTCAATTTGTAGACTCCGGCAAAAATTACTTTTTTTTCTAAATAAAAGTTCTAAATAAAGTTCTAAATAATGCATCCTAAACAATTTTTGTTTTCGAAAACTTATTATTTAAATATTTAAATTAATGTACCTTTATTGATACAAACTAAATGGTGGCCGATAATTTTTATTGGAATTGTTCAACATAAATGACATATTCGATTTTCTGAAACTCTTGCCTATGTAACATTAAACTACCATGTAGAGAGCATTATGATTAGACCAGGAACCAATTACATAGTAGTATATTGCTATATGCGTTTATAATGTTAAATTTATCAAAATAAAACATGCTAAAATTTTCTATTTCGGGATAGAAATTTGAGGGTTTCATAATTTTCCCTATGCCTTGGATACTAGACCTAATTATATACCAAATAGCAATTTAAAAGGATATCGGGAAGTAGTGTAGAGTTTTGATAGTTATATAAATAGTAATTGTGCGCAGGGTCTTTGTTTTTCGATTTTTGAATTAAAATAACTTTTTGATTGTTTATTTCTTAACGATGGGCGAATAACCATTGTCTTATAATTCCATAATCTAACTGAATTCGATTCGATTCCGTAATCTAAACTCACCACTGTGGCTCTCTTCGTTAAAAAGTTACAACGGCGCCATTTTTGGCCTAATATTTCGATAAGGAATATCACTGTCAGTACGAAAGGTCACACTCCCTTAAACTCGGCCAGGTGCAATACCGTGCTATAGATAGCATTTCATTTACTCAACGGACAAAATAAATAAATACAAGGTTTGATTTAATTTTTTTTCAGAACAACTTGATAAAAAGGGAGGATTGTTTAAGGCAAATGCGAACCAAGGAGGAAGTTTACTTGAAATATTTCGAATGGCACCAACATTCTCTTCATCCGTTTTTGAAGATGAAGTCATGAAAAAAATAATGAATTCAAATGAAAAATACGATGCTATTATACTAGCAAGCTTTTTAAATGACGCCATGATTGGATTGGGTCACTATTTTAAGGCACCAGTGATTTTATTTGCAACATCAGGGCCATCTCTTTTGGTTAATGGTTTTATTGGGAATCCCAGTCCTTACTCGTATGTACCAGAAGTGATGTTAACATATAGTGATCATATGACATTTTATCAACGTTTAGTAAATACATTTGTACAATTAATTGGGAAAATTTTAACTTATTGGTTATATTATCCTGGACAAAACGAAATTTTGCGCAAGTATATTCCTGATGCACCTGATGTACATGAAATTGGCAAAGATGTTGCTTTACTTCTTTCAAACTCACATTCAAGTTTATCATATCCGCGACCATTAGTACCAAATTTAATTGAAGTAGGCGGATTACATGTTCCTAAGCCCAATCCACTACCAAAAGATTTGCAAGAAATACTAGACAATGCATCACATGGTGTCATATATTTCAGTTTAGGAACAAATGTTCGAAGTAAAGATATGCCAATCGAAATGAAAAATAGTCTCGCAGCAGCTTTTGCACAATTAAAACAAAAAGTGTTGTGGAAATGGGATGAACCAACGATATCGGGTCTTTCAAAAAATGTACGTCTTAGTAAATGGTACCCTCAAAGCGATATTTTAGGTAAATAAAGTAATTAATATTTAAATTTGGTAGAAAATAAGTATCAACAAAAGGATCAATTTTAAACAGACTAATGTTTTTCTCATGTCAATGATAGAAGCTGTTATTTTACATATCATTAGTAATGAAATTTGTGATTATTTGCGAAATTATTGATCATGTTATAAGCGTTTCATTGAAAATATTTTCTGGTATTTTTTTCCGGGTTCAATAATAAGGAATTTTGGTCCTTAGCTGAAAAATTTGGTAACCCAGGTACAAATAATTTCGCAATAGTAAATATTATAAATATTATTATAGCTATTTGGAAACAAAAAAGTATTAAAGTATTAGCCTATTTAAAATTAAGCTTGTAGTTAAGCTACTCATTATTTAGGTCACTTTAATAAACATTTTAATTCTTATGGTAGCCCATCCCAATGTTAAACTTTTCATTACTCATGGTGGATTATTGAGTACAACAGAATCAGTTATGCGCGGAGTTCCATTAATTGGTATACCTATTTTTGCTGATCAATTCAAAAATATGGAAAAAGCAGAAAGAGATGGTTATGCCATTACAATAGATCATCATAATATTACTCAGGACACAATAATTTGGGCAATTAACGAAGTCTTAAACAATCCCAAGTAAGTCTTTTGGGACAGTAAACACATTACTGTAGGTATGAATTGCCCTACTTTTGTTGAATATTACAATTTAAGACACTAGATTGTCACCCACAGTAGAAACTCTATAGTATATTAAAATGTTCTAAAAATATCAATTAAAATGGCCATCTTGCTTAGAAAAAGTATGGAATGTCTCAAATTTTTATCCAGATGATTGGTGAATGGCGCTATGGATCAAAACGTATCAATTTAAAAGAAAGCGCTAAAAGTTGTGAGATTATGACAGAAAACAAGACGCCATTTTAAAATTTTATCAAACTAGCCGTTAAACCGCCCGCTCCGTTGAGCGTAACATAGATAGGTTGTGGCCATAGCTACTACTTACCGTGGTATTATGTATTATGATCCAAATTGCAAACTATCTTTTTTAAAGGGAGGAACATTTTTGGCCTTTAAACTTTTTCTGTTCGTCTTACAGTTTTAATGTTAGATATCTCCCCGCTTCTTGGGTGATTGGGGAGTTGTTGGTACAATGAGTGATTTTGCAAGTTGGTTATTTTTAAGAAAGGAACATTTTTTACCTTTGATTATTTTTCTATCACTTATCTGAACCGCGGAATAATTGATAGTGTCTTATACCAAACAATATTTATGTAGTTGATATATTTTTGTATAACTACTGAAGTAACGAAAGTCGCATAAAAGATTTCAGAGAATACAACGGCTCGCAATGACCTATAAATTCGCCCCACTACCCGTTTCCACACTGTAATATTTATTACACAGTTTAACATTATTTTGACCAATTACCCGCTTACGTATACTTATATTCATCGTACTGTTTACCCATATTTATTCGTCTTGGCAAGCTGGACACAACGACACTTTAAACAGGACGATCGGACGTTGTTGACGATTGATGGGGCACAATGCCCTTTTTAAAATCACCATTTCGCAAAATACTTTCTTAAACGATGACTACAGCATAACACCAACACTATCACCAAGTTACAAGTTTCTATCCTTAGCGGTTTGTCCTGTGCGATCTCAGTCAGGACATTGTATTTTATATTTTTAAAAACCGATGAAAGAAACATCATGCTTTTCGTCACTTCTTTCACACCGCACTCTTTACTTTGCCAAAAATTTCCAAGATCAGATCAAATATCGCATTATAATTGTGCTATTCAGGCCAGTTCTATTCATTTATTGAAACTTTATTTAATGGTTTAAGGTTGATATTTTTTAGCTCAGCGGATAGAGCTCATCCACCCTCCATAAAGACAACTTTAGTTTTAGCATGACACTTATATTTTAATATAAAATTACAGATTCACAGACAATGTAAAACAACGTTCGGCTTTGTTCAACGATGAAATTGTCAGTCCTCTGGATAAAGCTGTTTATTGGGTTGAATATGTGATGCGACATAAAGGTGCGCCGCATCTAAGATCAGCTGGAGCAGACATACCATTGTATCAGTATTTGTTACTGGATGTTATTGGATTTATATTATTTATTTTATTTATTATATCTACAATTAGCTATTTTGTTGTTAAAAAATTAATAATATTTGTAAAAAACAATTTTATACAAAGAAAGAAGAAAAGAGAATAAATTAATTTTTTAAATATCCGAATTAATTTTAATTCATCTAACTACTGCATATTTTACTTTATTTTAGTCCATCTTTTGTATGATACAGTTAGTTTTTATTTACAGTTAGTTAGGTTTTTCAATCTAGCTTCCCTTTCAAATGGGCAAAAAACAAGTTATATAAGCACAGGAATTTCGTTCTCTTTGCTGGTTCTTAAACGCCATTGCTCTCGATGTTTTATTTTAAGTCTTTTTGTTTAAATTAATAATGTTTCAATATTCGTATCCATAATATATAATAATAATTAATTCGTAGGAAATGGGCTTAGAAGAATAAATGAGTTAATTTGAACGAGCAAATTGAACGTTTCGTTATTTATTTATGACTTCCTCAGCAACTTATTTTTATAATTCAAATGTCTAACATATAGAAACAACGGAGAAAGGCCTTATACATTAATTTTATTGCCATAATGTTATTTTTGGAGGCGAGTTTAATTTGGACACCGCCTCCAAAAATAACAATAATTGTTCATATATATATTTAAAAATTTTTGCTGAGGTGAACTAAAATTGACACAAGAATATGCAATTACTTTTCTACTTTTTAGTGCATTTTTGGTTTTAGAATATTTGATTTTTGAAGTCGGGTTTCCATTTTGTCAAAATTTTTTTTATTTTAAGAATTAAATAGCATTGATTAATTAAGCTCAGTTCTTTTCGAACTTAGCGAATTTCCTTGGAATACATACATCACTCTTTAGTGGTCATAATTTTAGTGTGATCAAAATGAAATATCATATCTGATATGATTTTAGTTTTTTGCAAGGCCAATTTTATTAATAAATAAATTCAATTTTTGCTACTTTGCTACTAAATTTTGAAATATTCTGCTTAGATGGTGCTAAAACTAATTAATTTATAAAAAATTTAAATTTATTAATAGCCAAAATACAACGATATATAACGATTTATAGTGTGCTAGTATAGTTTCTGTGGAAATGACAATCAAAATTGAAACACAATTTTAATAAAATAATTTTATAGTTAGTTTTTAGAAGTATAGTTTCGGTGGAAATGACAATCAACAAAATTTTAATAAAATATACATATGTGTTGGAAATGTACATATACACATAGGGGTATGCTGGACATCCTTAAGGAACAAAGTTAAATTTTATAGCAATTAAAGGAATAAAATAGTATATTATTAAAATTAAAGTATATTATTAATTAGTTGTATCATAATATTATGTTATTTTATTCCTTTAATTGTTATAAAATTTAACTTTGTTCCTTAAGCTACAACTTACCATACATAATATATCATATTTGTATATATTCGCCCCCCGAGTAAAATTTGTAGATTCGCCCCTGGATAATAAAAATCTATTTTTTTAACAAGTATTAAGTTAACAAGTATTTAACAAGTATTATGTTTCCCTAATCTTTCAAACTAAATATTTTTTGCCCACCGCTTTTTACGTTCCCGGATTTGATTATTTTGAATTTGGAAATGAGTCCGTCTGCTTTATTTTTGCGCACATGGATTTTAGTGTTTTGGTTGTGGCTTATATCATGTCTTTAGGTGGTCTTCGTTTTATTATAATGTATTGTATTCTATTAGAAAAATAGGAGAATCGTGGAAGGAAGTGGAGGTATGTGCTATTATCCACATGCTTCAACCCTGTATATCTTGTAGTCATGTCGGCGTGGTACGCTAAAAACAAACACAATATATAAAATATCTCTCTTAATACTAGAACAACCGAAAAATGTATAAGGAATAAAGTTGTGGAAAATGAAGTTTGCTACAATTCATTACCATTTTTTCCAAACTCTAATGTGTACAGAGATATTTAGAATTTTACCTTTAAATCTTTATTTGTAAATATTTCTGTAAATATTAGTGTAAAAGAAAATATGATAAGTAACACAATTATAGTAAAAGTAAGCACCTACAAATACTTATTTTTAATTTACATTTTACACATTTTTCGATTATTCAAATATTAAAGGAGATATGCCAAATATTGTGTTTTCCCCTTCCCCTCCGCTTTCCCTTTTACCTATTAACGAACTTGACCTTTTGAATACCAAAAGCGCCAAATACCAAATTTTCATTCCAATCGGGATAAAGCTGTGACCGCTAGAGAGTCCACAGACACATAAACTGACACATATATATTTATATATATATATATATATATATATATATATATATATATATATATATATATATATATATATATATATACATGTATATATACATATATACAAATTTTATCGATGGACATTTTAAGAAATTTTTACGAAATTTCAACATTGGTACAAAAACAATAGCTGCATTTCTTTTGGAGGAAAATCGATAAAATCAAACTATTTGAAATTAACTATTTTGTTAAAAAAATCATTTCACAGACGCAAGGTTTTCTTTTCAAAATTTTATAGTTGATTTAAGCCTTATCCATTGGGGTTTTAGGAAAATGTTTCGAATAAAAAGTGTTAGTATATTTTAATATTAGTATGTTTAAAAGTTGATCGAAAATCAATCATACAATTTTGAGAAAAAAACGCTACTTTAGTGGCCGTGTTTATAAACACTATATATGTTATTCTAGATATGTTCAGTTGATGTAGTTTTAATACATAAGTTTGCATATTGTCACTATATTGTTACTATATTGTCTACTTTTTGCTTTGACAATTATTACGAGTTTGATTTTTCAAAAATAACAATACTTGATAATATAAAACTAAGTAATGATGCAATTAAATACATCCAATATTCAAGGCTAGATTAATAATTGAACATGTAATCAGCATGATGTTTACTAAAGAAATGAATAGTATCAAATTATTGTGGTCTTGAATGGCTTCCAATATAATTCAAAGTTTTTAGACATTAGTGCCATCCAATGGGTAAAAGTATGGTGTCTACTAAAGATGTTTACTAAAGAAATGAATGGTTATCAAATTTGTGTTACCTTGAATGGCTTCCAATATGGTTCAAAACTTTTAAAAATTAGTGCCATCAAATGGGAAAAAGTTAGGTGTCGTGAAGAGTTGTGAAAAAAAATAAATTTTCATAAAGTTTCATGCATGAGCTAACAAAAAAAGTTCACTTTTAGAAATCCAAAATGTAAAAATTCGAATCCTTGAACATAGATACTGTTATGTCATAAAAAGATGCCCAATTATCTCCCCTTTTATCTTTACCGGTTTATTGAACGTACCGATGTGTACGTTCAATGTAGTCTACGGAATCCTAGTTGTCAATTATGACCAGTCATTGCGGCTATCGTAAGTAAATTTAATTGTATGTAAGAGTGATTAGACACGCCACAAACGTTGATAATGATTAATTAAAACCAATCAAACACTTCAAGATTTAAATATTAAATAAAGAATAATAATACACATAAGTCATATTTTTTGTTTTACGATCACATAATGAATTTTCATCTGTTATTTTTAAGCTTTTTGTTTGTGTTTTGTGAAAGTGGAAATGTATTAATAATATTTTCAATACCAAGTAAAAGTCACACAATACTTGGGCATGCACTGGGGCGTGGATTAGTTAAAAGAGGGCATAATGTAACAATGCTTAGCCCATATCCTCAAGATAAACATACACCGAATTATCATGATTTGAAATTAACAAAAGTTACTGATGTATGGAATGGTGCGTTTATTTTTAATATTGTAATTTGTAGTGAACCTTAATTTGTGAAATTCCACATTTGACAGAATGAAAGCATTTTTAGTTATCAAATCCACTTGTTAACTAGTGGAACTGTTGAATAAAAACTTTTTTATTTTTGGTAATTTGTAATACTTAATCTCGTGTGCTCATGAGAAGTGTGTAAGAAATTAACCATTTTTGCTTTTTTGTACTCCAAATATATTTCATATGACATTTTGATTTAACAAGATATCTTTCGACTCACATGTGTTATCAGTTTTTATTGGCCTTAATCATAGTATTTGGTTTAAAAAAATCTTCTTAAATCAACTCCCCCGAAAATGGGAAAAACATTCCTAAAACTGACCTTTTCACTTCTATTCATGATAGAAAGATCGGGATTTTCCATTCGACGTGGAACATGTTCAAGGTAACATAATTATTTGAAAAAAGTAAATTTTTCCATCACAACCCTTCGCAATTGGGAAAAACACCCGTAAAACAACCCCTTTTCTTCTATACATGCTAGAAAGATGCGATTTTTTGCATTCGACGCTTAATAGCCACAAATTAAGAAGGTGATCTAGAGCACGGTAGTGCGACAAGCCGAGTTTAAGTTACTGTTAATGTTATTTTCTGTGACGCGGAGCCAACGGGTCAAGGAGGGAACCCCCTTGCGAGCAGAGCGAGTATTTACAATTGAAGATCGAAAGTAAAAATCCTAAATAACTCTGTACACATTAGCGCTTGATATTAATGATGAGTTAGTGAATTGTAGCAAACATGATTCCCTACATTTTTACTCCTTATACATTTTTTGATTGTTCTAATATTAAGAGAGATGTTTTATATTTTGTGTTTTCTTCTTTCACTATGCCCCTTTCCTGTTTGACCTATGCCATTTATTAATAAAATCGGCCTTGCAAATACCAAAATTATGTCAGATACGATATTCCATTTGATAAGACTGAAATTGTGAACGCTAGAGAGTGGTTTATGTATTCTAAGGAATTCGATAAGATCATTAATATGTTATCAGATACCTAATTCGATAAGATATTGTTATTCAATCAAATAAATTTTTTTTGTATGCAAACGAAATGGACAAACTGTTGAGGGTAGTTATCCTTTACTTATGGAAATACATATAACTATCACATAGCGGTTATCATTACCTAAGGTTATTGCTATCGGTAACTATTGCTGAAGAAAACACTCTAGGATTACACCACAAAATTTATAGTCATAACAATTATTTAGGCCGTTTGGTAACTATACTCATTTTAAGGTGCTCATTTTAAGCAATGCATCTGAGTTTTTCATCAAAAAAGCGTTTTTGAAAAACATAATCCCATTCGGATTCCAATAGCTATCCGAAGAAAAAAAACATAAAAACTGTTTAATTAAGACTATTTTGGTTAATAATTAACCATTTTCTGTTTTTGAACGATTTTGAAGAAAATATTGATTTATTTGAGAAAAATAAGATTCTTATAATAAAAATTTAAAGAAAAAATGTTTATTAATAAATAATTGATAAATTATTTCAAAGGACCTTGTTTTTCTCCAAAAATTAAATATTATCTTTGAACATTCATTTTTTAAAACGACTACAGAATGGTTGATAATTAACCAAACTAGACTTTATTACTCAGTTTTTTGTTTTCTTCCTAAGCTATCCGATTCTTTCTAATATAAGGGTTCTCATTAGAAAAAGACAAATTGACCTGTAAACCTTTAAGGCCAAGGTCAAGGTAAATATCATAGTCACCATAAGAAAAAAAGAAAAAAATAATTTTTATTCGGTTCATTATTTCTAAAAGCGCTTCCTTGAAGACATACTGAGGTGTGTTGTTCTTATGAAGACGTCCTGTTTGCTGTATAAGATTTCATGTTATGTAGTTTTTCATTACTCATTTAAAAATTTGGATTAATAAATGTTTTCATGTATTTCAGTTATGATGAATGCAGCTGGATGCAGAACACAAATGAATCAAAATTATCAATTAGCTTTAAAACTTTTCGAGAATGCTGCAACTTTAACAGACACAACAATGCAAGAAGACAATTTTCAAAAAATTCTTAACTCCGATCATAAATTTGATGTAGTTATTGTATCCGCTTTATATAATGATGCATTTTATGCTATTGGCGATTATTTTAATGCACCAGTGATTGTATTTGCAACTACTGGACCATCAATCGTTGTTAACTATCTCGTTGGAAATCCAAGCCCTTATGCATATGTTCCAGAATTATTTTTATCATTCTCAGATCGCATGACATTTTTACAACGTTTAGCAAACAGTCTTATCGGAGTAATACTCAATACATTAAAATATTTTCTACATCACCCCGCCCAGGAAAAGGTTTTGAAAAAGCATTTTCCTAATGCTCCCAACATTGAAGATCTGCAAAAACGAGTGGCACTTGTATTTACAAATTCTCACAGAAGTTTAGATTATCCACGACCCTTAGTACCGAATATAATAGAGGTTGGTGGATTACAAGTTGAAAAACCAAATAAGCTGCCGAATGATTTACGTAATTTTATGGATAACGCAACGGAAGGAATAATTTATTTTAGTTTGGGTACAAATATTCGTAGTATGGATATGTCAAATGAAACTCGAGATAGTTTTGTGGAAGTATTTGCAAAATTAAAACAAAAAGTATTATGGAAATGGGATGAACCGTCGATACCAGGATTATCAAAAAATATTCGTCTTAGTAAATGGTACCCACAGGGTGACTTATTAGGTAAGAGTCGTTTACAAAATATTTACATTGAAGGCAGACAGTAAAATAAAGTTTTATGTTACAGCCCATCCTAATGTACAACTTTTTATAACACATGGTGGATTATTAAGTACAACTGAGACTTTGATGCGAGGTGTGCCATGTATTGGAATACCAATATTTGGCGATCAGCAACGAAATATGCAAACTGCTGAAACAAAAGGGTTTGCTGTAACCTTAGAATTCTCAAATATTTCTACACAGTCTTTGTCGTGGGCGTTAGATGAAGTTTTGTCAAATCCAAAGTATGTAATGATTTTGCTATTGGTAAAGTTACTCATGACGTCATTTTCCGAAATGGCGGCTTTAGTGAGGCTACATTTAAATACTTTCATTAACAAAATAATAATTTATTTTTTCTTAACGTACCGTAAAATGAAGTAATTTTGCCACTTAGGAGGTAACTTCGCTGCACTATAAAAAAAATTTGACATCCCCTGTAGTCCACCCCTGCATAAATTTTTACATTTTGTTATGATGCATATCACTACAGTGCATCAGTGTTTGCAGTATGTTGGTATTCTGTTTTATTTTATGCCTCTGACTGGCCGTGTTATCATAAATTTTGTTGACTTTTTGTGTAAAAATTTACAAAGACCGTCTACGGATCTTCGAACTTATCAGAATGGTAAGGTCTCATTTATTTTAACACCTGATGTGATTTTACTTCAAATCTATTTATTTTAAAAGCGTTGTTATTACATTTTCCTAGTTTTTTATGTAAGAAATTAAAAACTCAGATTCTGAGCTCTTTTGAGGTTACTTCGCTACAGTCAAAAAGTGCAACAAAGTATCATTCAAAAAAAAAATTCTAAATCGATTCATAAATGACGGAGTCCTGAGGTAGAAAACATTTTTAAAAAAAACAGACGAATTGAGAACCATGCTCCTTTTTGAAGTCGGGTAAAAAAGGGTAGCACAGTATCGCGTTTTTCTTTTTCTTTGGCTATTTTAACTAAATATATATTAATAATGTTACCACTAAGACAGGAAGGCTAGCTTATTTCAATCGAAAATAAAAATTCTTTCCGAAGGAGCTGCGCCAACTTACCGAATTTCCTAAGAATACATAAATTACTCTCTAGCGGCCATAATTATATTCTAATCAAAATGAAATGTCGTATCTGATATGATTTTGGTATTTGCAAGACCAATTTTATTAATAAATTGCAGAGGTCAACGGGAAAGGGGGCATAGAGAAAGCAGAAAACACAAAATAAAAAATATCTCTCGTAATATTAGAAAAATCGAAAAATATATAAGGTTTAAAGTTGTCGGAAATCATGTTTGATACAATTCATTACCTTATCATTTTTCACAAACTATAATGTGTACAGAGATATTTACAATTTTAACTTTCTTTAATTGGCAATATTTCTGTAAATATTAGTGTACTTGCCCTATAAAATACCAAAAGCACTTCAAATACCAAATTTTATTTTAATCGGAATAAAACTGTGACCGCTAGAGAGTCCACGGATCTACGGAGCATAAAAATTGTGTGAAAAGTGACTAAATATTAACTCAAAGCAATCGTAATACAATATACTATAATAGGTATTGTAAAGTTGAACGTATGGATAGGCATTCTTTGCTTAGAAACCATTTTCGCATGTAATCTTATGTAAATGAGACAGCGTAGTAAAGTATACAATCCTGTATGTTATAAAGATTATTAAAATAATCAAAGAGAACTCTAGGTTTTTTTGAAATTATATTTCAAATTTTACCCCTATTCCTAGAACATTTGTTTGTATTTTATAAATACGTATTTCGACTACAATGTAGTCATCATCAGTATGAATTAGCTAATCGTAACTATCTCTGAATCTATATCCCAGAGATAGTTACGATTAGCTAATTCATACTGATGATGACAAAATTGTAGAAAAATACGTATTTATAAAATACAAACAAATGTTCTAGGAATAGGGGCAAAATTTGAAATATAATTTCTGTATGTTATACTTTGCTACACTTTTCAGTTTTAATCAGAGACCCGTTTATGTTAAAATGTCTTAAAAATACACCAAAAACATGCATTTCAATAACTCAGACATCATATAAATCAGTTATCATATTGTAGCGGGTTTGCCCGGGTACGTTAATTCAATGAATTAAATTCTTTTTAACTTTAACAATTTATTTATTTATGATTCCAAATATTATGTACACAGTTTACAAGAGTTTTATTCAAGAGTATTATTGTGATATGTTGACTGGTTGACTATCTTTCACACTCTGATACATTCCTCGATCTGTTGTGATAATAATAACAATATCAATATTCCGTTGTCCCAGAAACATGACATAATTTGTTCGATTCAACCACCTTGCAAAAACCACAGGCAACTCAGTTTCATTACAAAACACGTGTCCAGCTGCCAGGTCAATACTTGGTCCACCTGCCAGGTTAATATTCATTACAATATATATCAGTCATGACCGGAATAGTCTTTGAAAAGAGAGTGATATTAGGTTTTTAAAAAAAAGTCAGATAAGTGTAGCAAAGTAACATTACTTTACGATAAGCCTAGTAACGTATTTGTCTACCAATATTCTGATTTGAAGGGCAAGAAATAATGACCACAGCTTCTGTTAATGTAGTACGAAAATAGTATCTTCCTATTTTTCAGAAGCTTTGGCGATTGTGGTAAAATTTGAAGGTATCAAATTTGTAACGATTGGTAAACAGGAAAAAGGTGAAAGAATAATAATAATGCTAGTAAATATTCAAGGAAGTTACTTACACTTAACTAATTCCCAAGTACCAAGGGAGAGTGAAATCAGACACTTTGCACTGGCAGGTTAAAACCACATGTATAAGGCGTAGTTTAACAATTATTTTCAGAAAATCGACCTTGAATTTTATATTAATTTCATGTAAATTACTTAAACGTTACAAAATTATAAGTAATTATATTTTCCTTAAATATAAGAATAATTATATATGTCAATTATTGCCATTTAATGTAATAAATTTAACTATTTTTACAGATACGCAAATCAAGCTAAGAAATTGTCAGTAATGTTAAACGACAATATTGTTCATCCATTGGACAAAGCAGTTTATTGGGTAGAATATGTGATTCGACATAAAGGTGCTGCACATCTTAGATCAGCTGGTACAGACATACCATTGTATCAGTATTTATTACTGGATGTTATTAGTTTTATTTTATTTAGTGTATTCCTGATATTTATAATAATTTATTTTGTTGCTAAAAAAATTGTTAAATTTGTGAAAAACCGATTTGTACAAAGAAAACATAAGGAAGAGTAATTATATGTTTTGCTTACATAATGTTCGAAACCATACATAATTATTTATTTTTTTATTTCGATTTATTTTATATTTTTTTATGTTGACGTTTGACGCTATATCTGGCAATAGTTGCCTAGTTTTCCAATATTGATGACCGAAGAATAGTGGCTTCAGTAATAAAAGAAATTCGTTACGCAAAAGCTGCGTCAACTTAGCGAATTTCCTTAGAACTCTCTAACGGTCACTATTTTAGTCTGATCAAAATGTAATGTCGTGTCTGATATTATATTTGCAAGGTCAATTTTATTAATAAATGGCATAGGTGAAGGGGAAAGGGGGGCATAGAGAAAGAAGAAAAAGCCAAATATAAAATATCTCTCTTAATATTAGAAACAATCCAAAAATGTATGTGGAATAAGGTTGCAGAAAATCGTGTTTATTACAATTCATTACCTAATCATTTTTCTCAACCTATAATGTTCACAGATATTTAGGATTTTATCACCCCCTTATTGACAATAACAAACCGCATGGCCAGAAAAGGATACCGCCAATAAATGGGTTGGTCTTAATGGGCTTAATTAGTCGGTCAACTGAAATAATCCTTCAGTACCTGAATAAAGAAATTTATTACCTCTGTCAGATCATGTAAAAGACAAAACTTTATTAATAAATGGCATACGTCTAGGGGAATGGGGGGGGGGGGGTATAAAGAAAGAAGAAAACACAAAATATAAAATTTCTCTCTTAATATTAGAACAATTGAAAAATGTGTAAGGAATAAAGTTGTAGAAAATCAAATTTATAAAAAATTATAAATCACCTTATAATTTTTGCTCAAACTCTAATGTGTACAGAGATATTAAGGAATTTAATTTTCAAACTTAAACCGTGAATATTTCTGTAAATATTAGTGTAACAACAAAAATGTTCAGAAACAAAATTACAGTAAAACTTAGTACCTACGACTTTACTTGTAATAAATTTTTTGATTTTTCAAATATTAAGGGAGATATGTCAAATTTTGAAAAAATGAAAACTGTGACCGCTAGAGTGATTACAGACACACACATATATATATATATATATATATATGTATATATATATATAAATTTTACAGATATTGATTTTTGACATCTACTAGGTAGGATCGAAGAACATTTGAAGAAATTTTTACGAAATTTTGACTTCGATACGGGACCAATAGCTCTATTTCCTTTCAGAAAATTCGCCAAAAAACAAGTATCTTTTTAGTCTAAGTCTTACACTAATGTAAACCTGAATAATTTTGAGTCGGCGCATTAAAAAAAAAAAATTCGTTACGCAGGAGCTGCTTCAACTTAGCGAATTTCCTTAAAATACATAAATCACTTTCTAGAGGTCACAATTTTAGTCTGATCAAAATAAAATGGCATATCTGGAATGATTTTAGTATTTGCAAGGCCAATTTTATTAATAAATGACATACGTCAAGGGAAAAGAGGGCCATAAAATAGGAAGAAAACACAAAATATAAAATATCTCTCTTAATATTAGAACAATCGAAAAATACGTAAGATATAAACTTGTAGAAAATCAACTTTGCTACAATTCATCATCTTATCATTTTTGCTCAAACTCTATTGTGTACAGAGATATTAAGGAATTTAATTTTCAATCTTAAATCGTCAATATTTCTGTAAATGTTAGTGTAACAGAAAAAATGATAAGAAACAAAATTATAGTAAAACTTAGTACCTACAACTTTACATCTTATAAATTTTTCGATTTTTCAAAAATTAGGGGAGATATGTCAAATTTTGTGTTTCCCCCTCCTCTAAACCCCCTTTTCCCTTTGTCCGATTTTACCCATTAACGAACTTGACCTTTTGAATACTAAAAGCGCTTCAAATACCAAATTTCATTCCGATAAAATGAAAACTGTGACCACTAGAGTGATTACAGACACACACACACATATATATATATATATAAATTTTACAGATGGTGATATATATATCTATATATATATGTCCATAGATATATATATATATAAATTTTACAGATGGTGATTTTTGACATCTACTAGGTAGGATCGATGGACATTGGAAGAAATTTTTGCGAAATTTTGACTTCGGTACGGGACCAATAGCTCTATTTCCTTTCAAGAAATTCGCTAATATACAGGTTGAATTGAGTACCTCTTGCTTTCGTCGGTAAAAAACTAGTGTAAATAACAACCAACAGAGTTAATTGCTTAAATAGTTTACAACAAAGTTTATAACAGTTGTTTATTTAAAAAAAAAGAACATTTTTTGTCTTTACAGTTTTGTTCTAACTCTTACGGTTTTAAAGATTGTCAGTTTTGCGCATTTTGTCCAACGATGGTCCGATCTTGCCCATTCACTAGAACTTGACCTTAATTTTTAGCTCTAGAACATACACACAAAATTTCAGCTCGTTATCTATTTTCGTTTTTGAGTTATCGTATCCACACAGGATTTATGTTTGTGATCAATATTTTCAAGCATTGCAAAGTCGGAACTAAACTGAATATACCCTAGTATATATTATATACCAGGTATAATTACTTGTTTACCATTCATACTTTTTGTTTTATTTCAATTTAACATTGTATCATGCTTAATGAAAGACCTTTACTACTCATATAATAGCGGTGCAAAAAACGAAATAATTAAGAACGTCTTAAATATAAGTACCACTTTCTAAAGGCACACTTCGATAAAAAACCGTGGGTATGGACATAAATCATATATCGATTTTTAAAATTTTCTTTAAGATATAATTTTATAAGCTCCTGCTTACCTGCATAATTAGGATACTGAATTACATATACATAATACAATGTAACAATATCCCAAATTTCCAATCGCTCTGTGAAAATCGTCTATTTTTGGATCTTATGATCTAAATGCTAGTAGATCTAACTTTAGTACATATTTGAGTTACCGTATCTGTACTTAATTACTATGTACGAAAGTAATAAAAGGAAAACTAATTTATAACATAGTATTTTTAATCACAAAAATTCGATTATTGTTTTACCTGGTGTGTTATGTATAATCGATATTATTTACAGTTTCAAAAATAGGTATCTAAAAGAAAATTATATGACTATTTTTATTACACTATTAATTATTATAATATGTATCCAAATATATGTATTTGTATACACCCAAAATTTTCATAATAATCATTAAATCTGTAATTATAGTTTGTTGTTCTCGATGTTGAAATAACAAAAAAAAAAAATGTAGATAATAAAATCGTACTAAAATTTTATGGTATCATACACTAAAATTAATTTTCTTTAATTTATTTCTTTATGTATTAATTTAACTTTTTTGTGAAATTTGAATTATATAACCTCATGAAAACCAATTATTAAATGTTAAATGTAAAAACTGGTAAAAACCTCCCATACGATTTTAACTTTATAAAACAAATCTTCGGTAGGTATGTTAAATATGAAGCTTTCGAATTAAAAGTTAGAAAATTAGGCACGTGGTTTGGCCTTTAGCGAACATACCATTCACTTGAACGGTATGCAAACTCTAAAGAAAACAACATTTGGTAAGTATGTCGACCCCATTCACGCACTCTAGAGATATACCAATTAGCGTCCAAAAGATTTTTTTGATGTGAATACTAGTATGATTTCATATGTTGAGTGAAATGAATTTCATATTAAACTGTAACGATCGGCTATGCAACAGTCGGCAATCATCGGCATTCGTGTTTTAAATGGGAAGTTCATATTATAAAGGCAATGATATATACTTATAAGTATAAGTATATATTACCTGTAGTAATATCACGGTAAAGTCCACAGGCAAAAACCCGTTAACCTCGCCCTGTAGCACTACCGTGCTCTGGATAAGTATATCTTATCAATGTTGTTGAGGTGTATAGTCAACAAACTATATTATAATATTTAATTTAATTATTTATAATAATATAATTTAATTTCAAGACTGCGCGCTATTTTCGTATTTATCAATTTAGCTTAGGTAATAAAGCTGTTACCTATTGTATGATATTTGGGCGCGATTTGTTCGATTATACAATTCAACTTAATAATAAACTGGTTTCACCCTGAATGTCGTTACGACAGGTTAGGAAGATGTTTGTTCAAAAAAAATTACTGTGGAGCAGCAGAAAAACAATATATTACACATTTAGATCTCCTTCTGATCAATATTCCGAGTTTTATTGATCTCGTATTACCTGGATCCATCCAAACACACCATCGGTAATTCCGAACGTCCGGTACATTTAACTGGGGTAGCGTGGTGAACAATTCTGGACCATCGTCAACTGAAATTATACAATTTCGACGGGGCCGCTGGATTTATGGGAAAGCAATTGAACATTTAAGATCATAACTGAATGACCACGGACCATCCGAATAGAAATTGTTTTCCGTTTGTCTAATTAACATCAACCAGACGAAGAAAGCTTGGTAATTTGTACACGTAAGTTTAAATTAATTTGATTTAACTTACTCAGAGTAGTTTTGGATTTAACCTTTGGGAAATTGTCGTTGGATATTGTACCCGTTATAATCACATCATGTGAAAAGGTGAGGTTATTGTCTATGTCAGAAGATCTACAATTAAATATCGATAAAATATAATCTACAATTCTTTACAATAAGTATTACATTTCAATTGGTTTGATTTGTAGAAATATAATTGAAAATATCTGAATTCGTCGACATAATTTATATTCATATAACATAACTCCATTCTTCCATGACTATTTATTGTTCACAATTAGTTGAGTGGCCGCGTTTTTTGAAAATCATTTTGATTATTTCTTGCTTTAGTGATACATGCTGTAAGGGAGTTTACTTTATATCTACGTAATACAATAAATCTTGCATGGGCCCAATTGTATTTCCAGACACCTTTTCCACATATAATATCTTCATAAACTAAAGAAATACAATTCTACTACTTTATCTGTCATGGATGTCTTATGAATCCTTACATGGGTGTAATAAAAGTTGCATAATCAAGCAAGTGTTTGGACTTCATTTAAATATCTCATATCTTAACTATATCTCTCAACAACGTATGCAGGATATGTTTTCACATCATGAGTCCCAGACTTAAAACATTTTTTGTTGCATTTACTACCAGCTAATAATAATATTTATCTCATATTTCCAGTGACCTCTATATATCTTATGACAGAGTATGCTTATGGATATAAACGTATATATATAGGATAATCTGTCCCGTTTTTTATAGGTCAGTGAATATTTGGCATTTATGCCGCAGTTACAAAAACTGGCCACAATATTTGAATGCCAATTAACTTTAAGACATCCTAAAAACATAAATATAATCAACTTACTAAATATATAAAATGAATTGCAAAACAAGGGTTGACCCACGGATTATGAGTGTTTAGTGGTATCCACGGTATAATTATCAATGCTTCAATTTAGCACTTCCGATTGTTTGATTTTTCATATTTATTCAATTTAATTTAAACGATCTACATAAATGATAAACATCAATGATACACTTAACAATGCAAACCCATACTAGCACACACACATAGTGTGCAAAATAGAAAGCCCCATCTACAGTTAATTCTCGTATTCTTTGGAGTCTATAATGGTAGCTAGATACCACATGAATACACAGAGTGATTCTAGTAGGAGCTACATATTTACATATTCACAATAAAACATGACACAATTCGTAGCAGGTATATACCAGCTATTGTTGTGTGAAAGTCAGTTTCTTTAACAGACAATACAAATTTGAATAGAAAATTATAGTTAGTTTGTTTAGTTTAAGTAAATAAAATTTAATGTATATATGAATTCAAAAAAACCGATTTGTCAATGTATGCCATCTGGCTGATCATATCAAAATGGTTTTTTCAAAATGTATCTTGATATACAAACCAAAATTTCCTTCTCTCTAGAGCATGGAAGTGCGTAAGGCCGAGTTTAAGGAGTTTTTACCTTACGTGCTTACAGCTTATATCTATTCGAAATATTAGACGATATTTGACCCCGATATAACTTTTGAACGAAAAGAGCTACAGTGGTGAGTTTTCGAATATAGAAATTTTACGGAATTATAAAATGCTGTTATTTCAATAATCATTAAATAATAAAATGTTAAAAAGTTATTTTAATTCAAAAATTGTACGCCTACAAATCGTATAGACCTATAATATTCTACCCTACTTCCAGATATCCTTAAAAGTTGGTATTTGGCATACAGTTAGATCTAGTACCCAAACCAATAGGAAAATTATGAAAAACAGAAATTTCTATCCTGAAATTAAATACTGGTATATTTTATTTTTAACATTGATAAGCATATAAACTTGTACAACACGTTCTGATTGGTTGATAGTACGTTCTGATTGGTTGACACTTAAATCGCCTAGAAATTTAAAAAAGTACGACTATATATTTCAAACAGCTTTATTTGAATACCAAACGTTATCAATATTCCAATAGGGAAACACTAGTTTTCATAATTCAAGAAAGTAACTTTTTCAAAAAGAAGATTTTATTTGGATCTAAAAATTTATCCCATTTCTAGTCTTGCTAGAAGGATCTGGTTTTTTGCATTCAATCCGGACTAACTTGAAACACATAAGAAAAATTGGAAAACTTTAATTTTCTCAACGCAACATCCCCGAAAATGGGAAAAAACACCAAAAATTGCCTTTTTTATCCAATTATAGTGTTTTATATATGGAAGTTGTAACATTAATTAGGCAAGATAATAAGAGTTTTAGCAAATCGAATATATCATTTCGGAACAATTAGAATAAAAATTTTCATCCATTATTTAATTTCAATAAGGGTACATTTATTTAAATATTTAAATAATAAGTTTTCAAAAAACAAAAAATTTTTTTGGATGCATTATTTAGAATTTGTGAAAAAAATGAAATTTTTGCCTAGGCCTAAAAATAGAAATATCTCGTAAACTAATAGAGATATAAAAAAAATATCCGCAAATTCTTTCGTGTTAAGTCAACATAGTCCATAAAACTTATGTACCACTCTTAATCTGAATAAAATTCAGGCCATGTGAATTTTAGGGCATGCCAAATTAACGAGAAATTTGACATAAAAAGTTTAATAACTCCGAAACGATGTGTTTTATCGAAAAAATAAGCAAAAAAAAAAGCCCTTAAAAAAGTGTCGAGGCTCCGAATAAGTGCGACCGAGTAAACTATTTACCAAGAAAATTAATGAAGGAAGTTTTCTCTTAGTATGTTTTTAAAATTTTATAACTTGGCAAGTTATTTGTTATTTTGTTTCAAATATTTTAAAACTTGCCGCTTTATAAAATTTTAAAAATATACCAAGGGAAAACTTGCGAAATAAATTTCAACCAAATTTAATCGATTTACCCCTAATTAATTTTCTTGGTAAATAGTTTACCGAGCAATTTACGTGGTAAATAGCTCGGTTCTTTACCCCATATCATCACTTTTTAAGCAGCAACTATTATATGAAATATCTCTTCGAAAACTCGGTCCTTTTTTACACTTATGTTTTTGATCGCATAATCTTTACTTTCTTTTTAGCGAATTTCCTCCAAAGGAAATGCGGCTATTGTTTTTGGGCCAATGTTGGAATTATGTAAAAGAAAACACATTATATAAAATATCTCTCCTAATATTAAAAAAATCGAAAAATGAATAAGGAGTAAAGGTATAGAAAATCATTTTTGCTCAATTCATTACCAAATTATTTTTTCTCAAACTCTAATGTGTAGAAAGATATTTAGGAATTTAACTTTCAATTTTAATTCGTAAATATTTCTGTCAATATTAGGGTAACAGAAAAAATTATAGTAAAATTAATTATCTATAACTTCATTTCTTAGACATTTTTTGATTTTTCCAAAATTAAGACATATATACCAAATTTTAAGTTTTTCCCTCCCTCTAAATCCTCTTTTCCCTTGTCCGATTTTGCTCACTAACTACCGTTCAAATACCAAAACCAATTCACATACCCAATTTTATTCCAATCGGATTAAAACTTTGACCGCTAGAGCGATTATAGACACACACACACATATGTATATGGATATATATATATATATATATATATATATATATATATATATATATATATATATATATATATATTTAAGAGACGGTGATTTTCGACATCTAATAGGTAAGATCGATAGACATTTGAGACGAGACCAATAGCTCTATTTCCTTTCAGGAAATTCGCTAACATGACGCATTTCCCAAACGGCATACGTTCGTCCCTTATGTTACCCCCTTAAAGGATGAATATTTTAAAACTCTGATACAACTGACTTTTATAATATAAAAATAAAGCTAAAATAAACAACAATTTCCATATTTCTAATTTCAAAAATGACGAACTTCAATACAAACTTTCATTCACTATTTAACCATCCTCTATTTCGGTAAAATATGGTAACCATGAAACTTTTAAATTGAAACTAAGCATATTCTCTAGATTAAATAATCACATTTGTGTCCTCATAATCGTTTACATGAAGAAACTCTTATAACTATATAATCAAACACATTTTTTAGATTTTTTGAAAATGAACCATGAACGACATAAAATATTTTGATAGAATATGGTTAATATGATAACTATAAAATTTAAACATGGTGTATGTTCTCCAAAGACTAAATAATTATTTACAAGGGATTTGTCGAAACTAAGCTCCATGGATAGTAAATTAAGGTAGTCAAGTTTGAAATTGTTGAAAATATACTGTAATATATCAACCTATTATGTAAGCAGGTTTTTTCAGATTTTTGAAAGTTCTTCTCTCAATAGGGCGAAAAAAGGCAGCGTCAAACGTTTTTATGCATTTTAAGATTTTTATAAAAATATTAAGTATGCAGTTTATGACAGCCCCAAGTTTTACACATCAATGATACTTTTGGCCAGAAGGTTATAGCTATAATATTTCTAATTTTCCAATAGGTTCGTTGTAATTTCGCATGATATATTATTAGATATAAACTAGCATTACTCGTTGCGGCTTCACTCGCTAAAATTGTTATTGTAAAAACCTTATAACTGAATAACATGATAGTCCTACAAGTCTAGGACTGATTTTGTTCATATAAGCAAAATATCAATATTCATGTATTTAACTTGAAAAAACTGATCTTCTATACAAATTCTCAACCCTTGTTTCAATCGCTTAAGGGTTCATTTTCCAAAAACACGGAAACGTATTATATGGTGTATAACTCACATAACAACTCATGTCTAAAAAAATGGACACTCCCTATTTTACCCCCTAAAGGATGATTTTCTAAAAAAGATAAACACATATTACATTGTTTATTATTAATAGCCTAAATACTATTTTTCAAGTTTCTAGCATTAAAAAAACGGGAACCTAATGTGAATTTTCACCCCCCCTCCAATTTCACCACTCAGCCGTTGATTTTCGAAAAATAAGACCCCATTACAAACTTGAGGGGGAGGATTGGAGATAAACAATAAGTTAATAAGAAAAAGCCTTTTTAAGTAACCTTCACTCTGTCTAAGTAATAGTTTTGGCTGGGCGATGATGAGGGAGTGAGTGAGTGGAATTTTGATATATATATATGCTGAATTTCCCGGCAAATTTGAAAAATGATAGCTACTTTTGGAGTCAGTCTACTGAATTATTCAACTTTTATAATTTTCCCTGTCGCTTCCGATAATGTTATTATGGTTTCATTCACGAAATTATATAATATGTCAATAACTTGACGACAGCGCTACCTCTCGGATCTATGAAGCATCAGATCGACAAAACAAATATATTGTGTGAATATGATCTCAAGTCTATAATATATTATATATATATATATATATAATTTATAAATACATGTATATAGATTACAAGAGCAATATAAAAGTATAAGTATTCTGTGAAATGAGTTCAATTATTTTAGATTGGTTTGTACGTAATTGTGAAATATAAACTCTATATATGACGATAAAATGATGATGAAGTCACAAGTATACTAGCTCGTATTCGTAAACAAGGAAACAACACACGTTGTGTTAACTTATTTATAATTAATTTAATAGAACGTGACACAATGATATTATATTGTAAAGAATTTTGTGACATTAAAATTTATTTTTATACATTATTTTATATACAACAATGGTATGCCATACCGTATAATGTTATTTTGTAGATATGCTAGTTTCATTGAACATTATTTTGGGAGTATATTATACTACTTGAAAATGATATTAAATAGTATCTATGTAGACAGCAATGTCTTTATTGCATATATGCATTTGCACATGAGATACAGAGCTAAACAAAATCTTGTATAAGAGAGATTTCAAACAAACCGGCAAAACTTTCATCGGCCAAGCTGTATTTTCATACACATTGGCAAAACTGGAACCATCAAAGGCATATTTTCACACACGCCAACAAAATCGGAACCGATTTTTGCCAGAAGCGTTTGGTATATTTTCAACATGGTTGAATTTCTATAAACTCCAATATCAACACATTTGAATTGAACGATTCATGGAAAAATTGCCAAAATACCTAAGGGATTTTTTATATATTTTATAAGCAATACACATTTTTACTAAAGATGTCGTTACCAATAGGGAATAAGCATGAAAATTTTTTTTCACTTGAATTGAAGCATGTTTACTTGACAAATATCAAGGTAAAATTACTTTTTAAATAACTTTAAAAATAAGCGAGATATGTATGAATGATTGAAATTCCCGATTAGACAAAGAGGGTGATAGCCCTCTTGATGTGTTATGTGACGTCAAATTACACTTTCACCATTTAAAATACACGTAAAACTCCGTTTTTAGTATTTTTGCAAGAAAGAGACAGATAATAATCTTTAAAAGCTTATAGTTTCCTTGATATTTGTCGGATTTTAAATATTATTACAGTATTAACAGTATTTTCATATTCTGAAAAAAAATGTTCATGCATATTCCCTATTACACTTTGAAATATCCAGAAACCTTCTAAATAAACATTCTATGTATAAAATTAAATTAAAAGAGTGAATTGAGTAATTTAAGAAGACATTTTGAAAGTACGATGTAGGACACCACACCAATATCCTAAATGGACGGCTGCATGTCCAAAATCTTACCTTATATAGTGATAAATTTTGTTTTGAAAATTTTTAGTGAATTAAGACCCAGACAAAATTCCAGTGTGATATCTTAAATCGAACCGGTACGATTCAAGACCTAGACGAAATTTCAGTGTGATTTTTTAAATTATACTGGTAGCATTTAAGAGTTTCAATTGCGGTACGATTTCGGAAACTAAGCAAGCTGATAAATATATTATTTATTTAACATAAAATATTATATAAATTATATTATAAACTTACAATAAAGATGATATATTAAATATAGTTCAAAGAAAAACACAAAATGTATTAATCAATTATAGTATTTAATTTGTCTTAAAATAATTGGTTAAAATTTACATCAAATTTACTTGAAATCCTCCGGCTTCTATAGGATGGCGCGAAATAAATCGGAATAACACAATTTGTGCCCTATATAACCGACTCCATAAACGCTTTACCACTAGAAGTCGCAAACATTAATTGGTTACCAAAAAAATGAGCCGGTAGCTTTCCCCTAGTCATTTTCGTGAAGAAATTATCTTCAAAATCTTCATTAAGAATAAAATTTTTGCTTAAAGCACTTAATTTGATAGTTGTCATGGTTTAGGTGGAATACCCGGTATTGTATGAACCTAATTACTATATAGTTATACGTAATTGTAATATGAAAATGTGAAATTTTATCAGATTAGATATTAGTTTCTCGTATATAATTGAGCAATATGTATGTTCATTCTTTTATGTTAATATATTGCCAGATTTTGTCTACATTTGCTATATAGTATAATGTATACGAAACTATATCAAATGATAATTACTGAACAAAGTCAATATTGTTGATGTAAAAAAATGTCGTTTGTTTGAATAGCTATGTGATTTCATGGTATAATTTTTCAATCTCAACGAAATATTCTTCAGAAATAGGTTAATTTATGCTTGATTTTTATACACACTGCAAATAACATTAGGCTTTATCACTTTATTAATCTGTCCAAATATAGGCAAAATTTTAACATTCTACTATTTTACCAACTTAATTTCATACATTTAGATGAAACAAAGTATATATATCGGTCTGCTTTATGACCGCAAAGAGTTCCTGGCTGCTTCTGGATTGGATTTTCTATTCCGACCAAGCTTGAGAACCAAAATAATTTTAGTGACTACGGCAGCGGTAAGCCATATGATTCTCATCTATCTATTCATTCTCATTGAATGGTTTGCAGTCGTAGAGTTTACCGGCTGTATTCTATCTGAATCTGTTCTGACATTGCGCAAAAAAAACGCACCGCTCACTTGTAAAGAGAAGCACAATGTAGCCTCGGTCTCAGTTCATCCGTCTCTACAAAAATATAGAGAGAGTTGCATACCGACTTCTCTATAAGTTCATCCCATAGGAGTGGTTATCGTAGAAATACAGAACATCCAAGGGATGCACAGAATGAGTTATGGCCAACACCGAGAAGGCGATAAATTCTGTGATAAATCCAAAATCTACCAATTTTTAAAAATCTGAAGCAGTTCCACCAATAAACACGTTGAGAATTTGCCAGTCACTCCGGCAGCGACTTAGCCGACCGTTCGTGGTCACAAACCTCCTTAATTTGGGTGGTTATCGAAAAGAGCAATACAAATGTCCATCGATTCTACGTGGCATCGACTTTTTTTTTAATTTGGTTATTTTTAAATACTAGTTGACACGATTAATGCTGTCCATCGGCGTTACTCCATTATTGGTTAATACTTACCTTTTTTTATTTTTCAAATTTCCAAAACTTACATTATTATGAAGACTGTTTATTTTTTTAATATTTTAGCACACCTCTCACAAGTAGGTACTATGTTCTTGGTTTGGTAATTATATTATAAAAGCGATTTAGTCTATTTTTAACCCGACTTCAAAAAAGGAGAAGGTTATCAATTCGTGTTAATTTTTTTTTTAATGTCGTTACCTCAGAACTCTTTTTTTTTGTTTTAAAGGTTTTACTTTCCGATTGGTCCCATTGTCACCAAATCGCATTCTGATGAAGGGATCCCATGGAAATTGAGGAAAATCGATTCTCCGTCAATTGATGATCGATATTAAATTTTTTGTTTGTTTGAAAGGGTTTTCATTCATAATGGAAAAATAAAATTTTTTTTTAAAAACGACTTCAAATAAATAAATTTTTTACAAAAAAAAACTGACTCCAAAAAAAAAAATTTTTACAAAAAAAAAACAAAAAACAAAAAAACAAAAATTTCACAAAAAGAAACCCAACTCCAAAAAATAAAAACGGTAAAAAAAATGCGCTATGAAAAAATGCACTATAAAAGTAAAAAATAAAATTTTTTTTACAAAAAACCAAAACCCGACTCCAAAAAAGGATCTAAAAAAATCTGCAATTTAAAAATGCACTAAAAAGAAAAAATAATTCTTCTTCAATTAACAAATATCCATTGTTTTCTGCTATGAAAAAATTGTAGCATGAATAGAAGTGAAAGAGGCAGTTTTAGGGGTGTTTTTCATTTCCGGGGGGTTGAAATGGAGGTAATGAAGTTTTCTGTTAATTTGACTTTATTTCGGGTCGAATGGTGAAAATTCCATCTTTCTAGCATGTATAGAACAGAAAAACGTAAATTTTGGGGGATATTTTTCCAATTTTCCGGGGGGTTGAAATGAAAAAATTGAAGTTTTCTGATTTTTTTCGTCGGTTTAAAGCAATTTCGCATCGAATGTAAAAAACCGCATCTTTCTAGCTTGTCTAGAAGTGGGTTAGGTTACGTGTTACGTTTTTTGATGAAAAAAACCAAATTTTTTTCATCGCTACCCTTGAAAATGGTAATGTGAGACTTATCTATGCGCAGTTTCCCCAAACTTCCTATCCTTAACTCATCTCCCCAAAAAAATTATCCCCCCCCAGAAAAACCCTCAAAATTCCACCTCTAAAAAATCCCTCCCCCCATTAATTCTCTAATGGTAAGTACTTTTTGGTAAATATATTTTTCAACTTTTTACAATTCATGTAAGGTTATTTTCTGTGACGCGGAGCCACGGGGTCAAGAGTCGCTCTGCTCTGCTCCCTTGGTCCTCCCTCTGGTCGCTCTGCTCCTTTGCGAGCAGAGCGAGTTCTATGCTATAATACAGGTTGTTATCTTTGACATTAAATGATTTACATTATGAAAAAACAGGACCAAAAATATTCGATGAAAACTCAACGTCAATATTCGATATGGGAATTGCACATTCGACAGTTACATATTACATATGGGAAAAAAATTGGTAGACTAATAAAACACATTGTTCATAAATGAATTAAAATATTAACTATATCCTCGTAGGAATAAAATACTTTTAATATAAAGATAAATATAAATTTAATTTGTACCAATGTTCAACGTTGACAACAAGCGTTAAATTAAAACAACTGAATACAAATTTTGTTGAAATTAATTTTATTTAAGATCATATACACATTCCATTAATATCATTAAATATTTCGATCCATGACGGCGATGGAATGTTAATCATTTCTAAAAACTAAGGATAACATTAAAAAAGATATTCTAACATAATTTTATTTTTGGTGTAAATAGGTAGTTTAGATAGTATTAATCGCTAAAATCTATTCCGCAACTATTACAAAACAAACACCACGAGAACAAAACAAATCATTATTCCAAAGTGATCTCCAAAAGGTACAGTAAAGCTTTAGTGAAACATAGGCAGAAATATCGGAATAAACATTTCATAATACGAGTATCATATTACCATAGGTTACCAATTTAACGGTATCCTCATATGTAGGTTAATGGCTCTTAAAGTCTAGCAATGATTACAGAATACTGTACACTCCCGTTAAAAAAAATGAACCAATCTGAATAGTTAATTTGCTTACAATTCATCAAACTCCTCACTTTTCTTACGCTTTGTAAAATGTATAATATTATTGTTATATTCACCAAATATATTTTATCCCAATACTATTAGTGTACTTTGTTTATTGCATTGAAATCAATGTATATATATCCTTCTTTAATTTTGTATATAAAAAAATAGTGTTTAGTACAGGAATAAATTGGCAGATGAATATAATACACTGTTCTGTCGAAATTTTTTTTTTGACAATCCTTTCTACATGCTGCACTGATTGTAAATATGCATTTTTCAAAGCACAACTTTGGTTACAATTTTTTTAAAGATAATTTTTTTAAATAATTTGAAAACATTGTGGTTTTTGAACGGAATAAACTTTTTTCATATTGTTTAAAATAAAATCGATATTTTGGAATGTATTAAGTTTTTAAGTTTATCCAAAAGTTTATCCACCAAAAAGCGTTTTCAAAACGAAGAGTTTGTAGATTCACCATTATAAAGATAAATCCATAATCCCGAATATTTATATTGTAGGGAACATAAAAAATTCAATATCCACAAGTGAAAATAACAATTATGTGAGTTAATTGCCTGAATACCCGGTATATATACTGAATTTATGAAAAAAAGTATTTTTAAACAAGGAACAATTTTTCTCTTACAGTTGCAAAGATAGGCAGTTTTGTTCATTGTGCTCAAATACGGTTCGATTTAGCCCATTCGTTGCAAATAAAGTTTCGTCAGCACTAAACTTAATATACCCTGGAATATATTAAAAAGTCGTATCAGTTTCATTATCAATCGTAATAGTTTTTGATTCAATCAGTCGGTATTAGCCTAGTCTATTAGTTATCAATAATATTAAAATAATAATATTAAAAATCTATTATATATATTAACAAGGTATACATGCTGTTATCTTTGTTTAGCTATATATACGCTATATTATATATCTCATTTGTATACTACCTTTGGTATACTATACACATACTAAAGCAACATTGATCTTGCTGACTTGGGCATATTTCGTCCAAATTTTAAGATTCTAAAGATTTTTGTTTTAAATTTTTAACGGGTGTATATGCAGGGTATTGTCTATTGTAAAACTCGAAACATATTTTTAAAATTGTTTGATGAATAGATTTTAGCGTTTTCGGACAAAATTACCAAATAAATGTTATTTTGTTCTTAAAAGGATCTTATGGTGATCCCTTCCAGGTTATTAACAAAAATAAATCGATCTCCATTGATTTATTTTTGAAAAGTTTTTGTCATATAATGCTTTCAAACCTTTGAAAGGAAACTTACAACCTGGTAACACACATCTTCACATAATTGACCCGAAATTTGCTCCTATGATTTTAGAAATCATGTCGCAACTAACTTCGTATGCACGATGACAATTTTTCAAGATGGCGAAGAATGCATATAGGAAATCTTGGTCGACAAGTTGAAGTTAAGCTTTTCTAAGCCCCCCCCCCTACAAAATATCAAAAAATCAGCTTTCTCGGTTCACTTGCATTTCCAAATGTATTCATTGTGATGTATTCATTTGATAATGACTGGACTATAAGATATTAATAGATATTAAAATTATAAATAAATTTTAAGACAACTGTAGATACGTATAAATAAATATCTTAATGCAAGAATCATAATGAATTTTTGTTGGTTAATACATGCCTAGTACTCCACACCGTATATTTGTTGTCCAACGGTACCCTGGTTCCCGGCTTTTAGAACGCACTTTGGCAATGTGCTGCGCTGTCGTCGTCTTTGGATGCTGATTATTAATTTTACATTTCGATTTATAATCCAAGTGCGGGGTTGATGACACGAAACACTAATTGTGCAGGCATAGTTTGTATTCGGCCGATTTTTTCATACTTCTTTTAAGGGGTGCACCGTTGGTAAGTACAATACTTTAATGAATTTTATTATTGTATGTTAGTGTACATTGGTTCTATGAGTGATTTAATTTGTATTGTAACAAGTACTTACCTTGTATACCATAATAAATGATGACTGTTCTGATTAACAACAGCATTCGTAATAATAGCTAATAATGTTATATACTTATTGAATTACAGCAGCGAATAGACCGTATAAGCTGATATTGAACATAATTCAATTAGTACTTGCTAAGAATACTTTTACACTATTTTCTTTGTTTTTAAATAATAATCCAACAACTAACTCCTTTTAGATTTATTTATTATGTGTTGTAATTCAATATTAGTGAGTTTTCATTAACTATTTCAGTTTTTTTTGAGAAAATAAGAATCCTTTTATTCCATACTACGTGAATCTATTGAACCCCCCTTACTTTATCCTCCATAATCAAAATTTAATTTTGTATAGTCAAATTATTACATAGAATAATTTTAGAGAAAATTGCCTGTGACAGATGGTTTTCGGGTCGGAAACCGACTTCAAAAATCAAATATTCTAAAACCAAAAATGCACTAAAAAGTAAAAAAATAATTGCGTATTCTTATGTCAATTTTAGTTCACCTAAGCAAAAGTTTTGTAGCTTAAAAGACAATCAAATTATTAGGATAATATAATGTACAATTATTATTATTTTTGGAGTCGGTGTCAGCCAAGAGAAATTGAAAAAATATTGTCGTTTTTTTTTCGAAAAAATATTGTATTTAAAGAATACGCAATTATTTTTTTACTTTTTAGTGCATTTTCGGTCATAGAATATTTGATTTTTGAAGTCGGTTTTCCATTTTGTCAAAATATTTTTTATATTACACATAGTTATAAATTTTATCGTTTTGACCGTAATAGTGTGGACTCTTTACACCCGCACTATTACACGTTGTTATATTTTTAATTTTTAAAACATTTCATTGTTATGTAGATTTTAAGTTTTTAATTTTTTTTATATTGTTATCTAGTTTTTAAGTATTTTTATACATTGCAGTGAAGGACTTTTACACCTTCACTGCAACGTTGTTATTTTGTTTTGGCTAGATAGTGTTGTGATATAATTGTGATATTTGTTTTTATTTTTTTTTCTTGTCGTTATTGTTTTTAAATTTGGGGGGGGGGGGCTAATGAACAAGCTCTCAAAGCCCCAAAAAGGGGGTGGATTTTAGTGGGTAGTCTGCCTAGCCAGGAGTCCCACAATCTACGCGTCAATGCATTTCCCACCTCCCTGCCGCAAAAAAATAATAACAATAATGGCTCAAATGATAACCATGATTCTATAAATAAACCTAAAAATGAAAGGCGTATTTTCATCTAATTCAAGGACATAAATTTCGTTGCTTTCACTGTGTAAGTTGGTAGAAAACAATTTATTTTATAAAATCGAAGAATCATTTCCAGTGATGTTAATATTGACACAAATACTTTAACGAGCATCCTTATCGATAATAAACGATGGTATAATGTTTCTATCAATAAAGTATCATGTATGTATGTACTTACGTTTGTGTGTATATACAGTCGAATTCATAAAATTTGATTCTATCTAAGTAAAATTCTTCATGATCACAAACCCTAATTATTCAAATGTAAATTCTAATATATTTAATTTTATAAAAATAAATTGTTTACTTTGCTAAATAGTACAATCTAATAAGGCAAAAATAGACTGAACCTGGGAATGAGAGATAGCTAGCTGAAACATAAACCTTTCTTTTATTCTAAACACTAGCTCAAAAGTCACATATAATCACATGTACGCATCTTAAAATATCCCATATCTCGTTTCCTACAATACTTGCTATTACGTTTACTATTACAATACTTGTAGAGCATAAATTTCTATAGTTCAAATGTGGATAAAAAAAATTTTGACCGTTTTTATATTACCAACCGTTTTCGAGTCATCGTGTGGAGAGTTTTTGTAGGCACGTTTCCGTTGACGAAGAGAGTGAATTTGTACCTAAAATCCTTGAGATCTTGAAACCAAACATAACGAAGATGACGATTATGATCAGGAAATTCTATTTGAACGTTCAAAGACGAAAAGGATGGCAAACAAGAGTAATATTAACTAAATGCAGACATAAATGTATTATTTTGTAATTCATTAAACAAAAACAAAAAAACTATTTTCTGCTTACAATAAGTGAAAAATTAATAATAACTTCAATTATTAAATTTCATTACCCTACATTTATAAATTTACTAAAATATTCTCCATTAACAAATGAATAAAAATCCATTAACAAAATGAATATAAATCCATTAAGGATGTTCCAGCACTGTGTTATATAATCAGGACAAAAAACCGGTTTGATTTTATTATAGCACAAATACATAAACACACATATACAACACATAGACAAAAACACTGCTCACATACACAAAATAATGTTCTTTTGAAGAAAAAAAAATTTTTTTAATTAAAATTTTAAAATTTATGAATAAATATTTAGCTTTACTCTCCTAGTTTTTTTTTAAACTCTGTCGAGTATTTTTTCTGATATAACATATAATAGTTGGGCGGGCATGAAGTTTTACATATTTCTAATGAGAGAGAGTGAGAGTTTGATATTAATTATCTCCCGTTCTAAACGGTCAAAAATTATGAAACTTCGGCATTTATTAGAATACGTTAGCCTGTGAAAAAAGAAGAAAAATCTGTCGAAAATTAGTGGTATGCTGCAGCATCCTTAACAAATGAATAAATAATTAAAATTTATTAATAACCATGATATTTTGAAATAATAATTAAATTTGTAAGCCAATCCAAATGGTCGAGCTGTTAAAGGCGATCTGCTCGGATCTAGAAGATTCACAACGGAGATGGTTCCAACGGTTGCAGTTTGTCAATTAAATTTATTTAAAAAAAAATAATTGGACGGTTAATTGACTGTCGGCGTATGGACAATAACCGGCTATGCTTGTGAAGGTTTTCTGCAGTTTCCTTTCACAAACTGCGGCTGGTCTACATAAAAATCCTTGTGCTTTAGGGGTCGGTAAGAAAGGCCTACTTGACAGGCTTCGATCTCCCCTTGGCTACTACTACTACTACTACTATTACTAATTTTTTTTATTCGGGAAAAAAAAATTGTAAAACCAGTTAAAAAGATGCTACCATTTATATTTGTTAAGTATATCGAAAATTGAAGCAGGAACATAACTATAAATATTTCTATGAAATCCAAGTATCTCGACATTATTTGAAATACATATTAACATTTGTTGTTTCGCCTTGGCTCAGGTTTCATGATCGTAATAGTAGACTCATATTCTCTCGACAAAATGTAGAAGCACAAGTAGTAATACCTATGTTGTCATGTATAGTTTATTCTACACTTAGATTTAATAAGTATTGAAGTTGTGTAGTAAATATTGTACAGGGAATATAATGTGTAGAAAATATATTATTAAAACGAAGGTGTGATCGATTCAATTATCTTTAAGTAGTCTCTACATATCGTAAGTATAAAACAAATTTAAGCAAGCAGCCAATTGACTTTATGTATTATATTAAGAATTATAGTATATAGCAAAACGACTAACAACAAAACAACTTTTTATCTTGCGAAAATTTTACAACTAAAAAAAAAGCATACATTGAAATTAGAAGAAAAATGGGCTATTAAAGAAAATTAATCCAATAAAAATTAAAAAATCCTTGCAGAAATTGGTGAATTTAAATATTTTATGACTTCCAATTTTATTAGAACATAGTACCACTAAAAGCCTTTCCTAACGTGCACTTTGCGGTTATTCGTACAACGAAACGGCCGAGATTTCACAACTTTAGCCTTTTTAATCCTCAAAAAATTATCCAAACAAATATTTTTGTTAATTTCGAGGAACAACTAAAAAAACCATAGGCCCGTGTAAGTTTTAGGGCCCTAGAGATAGATCCACAAATAAATTTCTACGACTATTTTCGACAAAGTCCACACTTTTTTATGGTTTTTACAAGTTTTAATATTGTTCCAATCAAGCCGGCTGAAACTGCACAATGCCCATTCCTAGTTTGCATACAAATTTTTTGTCCTCCACTCACATCATGTATCGGTAAAAGTTAATAAAGGTTAAAATGTTGAGGTGGGTGGCCTCTGTTATAGTCTAAGAAACGGAGGTAAAACCCCATTATTATTATTATTATTGTTACATTTTCAAATTTCATAAATAAGTAGTTAAGTGGTGCTCAACATCGCTGTTTGTCTCGTTTAGTCAAATTAGTTTATCAAATCTATTACAGAAGGTGATTTAAATCTACGACGTTGAAACACACGCATGCAAGGTGCAGTTACACAAAAATTCGTTACGCAGGAACTGCTTCAACTTAGCGAATTTCCTTAAAATACATAAATCACTTTTTAGCGGTCACAATTTTAGTCTGATTAAAATGAAATGGCATATCTGATATGATTTTAGTATTTGCAAGACCAATTTTATTAATAAATGACATACGTCAAGGGGAAAGGGGGCCATAAAATAGGAAGAAAACACAAAATATAAAATATCTCTCTTAATATTAGAACAATCGAAAAATGCGTAAGAAATAAAGTTGTTGAAAATCAACTTTGCTACAATTCATCACCTTATCATTTTTGCTCAGAGTTTAATGTGTACAGAGATATTAAGGAATTTAATTTTCAATCTTAAACCGTCAATATTTCTGTAAATATTAGTGTAACAGAAAAAATGATAAAAAACAAAATTACAGTAAAACTTAGTTCCTACAACTTTACTTCTTATAAATTTTTCGATTTTTCAAATATTAAGGGAGATATGTCAAATTTTGTGTTTCCCCTTCCCTTTAAACCCCCCTTTCCCCTTGCCCGATTTTACCCATTAACGGACTTGACCTTAAAAATAAATTAATTATAAAATGAATACTGTGACCGCTAGAGTGATTACAGACACATATATATATATATATATATATATATATATATATATATATATATATATATATATATAAATTTTACAGATGGTGATTTTCGACCTCTACTAGGTAGGATCGATGGACATTTGAAGAAATTTTTGCGAAATTTTGACTTCGGTACGGGACCAATAGCTCTATTTCCTTTCAGGAAATTCGCTAAAAATATTAACAGCTACGTTCCATATTTCTAATGAGAAGAAAATTTGTATCTTTGGAGACAAATAGTTCGAATATGCATTCATTCTACATTTTCATTTACTAATTTCTAATGGGTAGTGTACGTATCCCATGACTTTCTTTCTATTCCCAAATATGGTAATTGAAGCGGTAAGCATGGAATGTTCTGGTATAAGAGCATGCTACCTTGTTAGACTGCTAGGAAGGCCAGATCAGAGAAAGTTGTACTTATATACTCAGTCAAAGGAAGCGAGCAACCACTTCCTGTCGAATGGTCGATACACTCGGTTTGTGACTACCGGTTTGTTTACGAGCTCGGTTCAACGTTGTCCCATTAAATGGAGTACGTCGATTTAGAAACGGTGACAAAGAGACACTAGCACACGTGCTAAACCATTGTATTCTCCATTCAGCAGCGTGACAACGTCGCCATAATCACATTAAAAATCGATTGATCACTAACAGATAGGTACCTGGCGTACGCAGTACACTTCTTTCTGAACACTTAAGGGTGTACCAGACGCTATATAGGTGGCTCGGCTGCAAAATCTTGAAAAATATAAGCCGCTGCTGCTGACTTATCAGCAAAAAGCTACAGGGTCTGTTTGGATGCATATGCCGTTGGCTCGATCGGAGTTTGGCTTAAACCAATAATTTAACGTTAACGTTAAACCAATGAGATAATGAGTAAAACTGATTTTCGTTACCTCTGATCTTATAATCTGCTCTGATCAATAATTTTTTTTGCAAGCACGATTTCGTTCTGAATATTTTGCTATGTTTCCATTGTGCCAGAACGAAGAGAATTTCGTTGGAAAATCTACATTTTGATATTTTAAGCAGTTAGCTCTGTTTCACGTGGCAATAAGGAATATCTGACATTTGGCATCAATTGTGATGTCCGTGATTGTATTAAATATATTTCTACATTTTAAATTACAATTTTGTTCTAGGAATGTTATTATCAAAATGCATAATCTTTTAGATAATGGATCCGGCAAAAAATATTTTTACGAAGTTTATGAATTTTTTTTATTAGATATATATTTGGATTATATTATTTCACATAAATTTGATGTGGATTATAAAACAGAAGAGACAACTGAAATAATTTTTGAAAAATTGTCATACATGAAGAATCCATAAACAATGCATAAACGATGAAATTATTGATGTTGAATCAGTTATAAAATTCTTTTATACATTTATATTCCATGAAAGATTTCTATCTCTAACAAAATAAATTCACAAGTCATTATCCTGCTTACACAGAGATATTTATTTGTTTGTGTTCATCTCAATTAGGAAATAAATTTCTTTAGATAAAATGAAAATTAATTATAAACTATTTCAAAAAAATAAGTTTCAAATTTGTTTACAAAGAAAGAATTTGTTTTAAGAAAATATGGTTCAAGGGAATATCTATAAATTCGTTTCTTTTTGAATCTGCTTGTCCGCCTGTTTTTGCATACAGACTTGGACTGGAAAGTTAAGGGTTCAAATTCCGGCAGTGGCAGTTTGTCAATTAAAACTATTGGGCCGGTTAATTGACTAAGCAGTCAGCGAATGGACAAAAACGAAGTAATTGGCTATGCCTGTGATAGTTTTGAGCAGTTTCCCTCCACGAACTCCAGATTAATATCCGCGCTTAGTTCCAATCAAGCCGGCTGAAACTGCACAATGCCCATTCCTAGTTTGCATACAAATTTTTTGTCCTCCACTCACATCATGTATCGGTAAAAGTTAATAAAGGTTAAAATGTTGAGGTGGGTGGCCTCTGTTATAGTCTAAGAAACGGAGGAAAAACCCCATTATTATTATTATTATTATTATTATTATTATTATTATTATTATTATTATTATTATTATTATTATTATTATTATTATTATTATTATTATTATTATTATTATTATTATTATTATTATTATTATTATTATTATTATTATTATTATTATTATTATTATTATTATTATGTTTAAACTTTAACGTATTAATGTCAGTTGAAGGGGCATACAGGATATACACCCGAGTGCTACCCACCTCAACAAACATAAATCCACACTAGGTAGCTACGTCCTTTGAAGAAGGTTTACTACCCTATGGTCGTATAGTCTGTACGCCCGTCAGTAACGCGATGCCCAAGGGCTCGTCTGGTTCCAAGTCAGGGGGTACGTTCGTCTCTCGTGTAGTGTTCTGGTCGTGCAGAGTTCTACTCTTGCACCGCATGTATGTGGAACCTGTAAAATTTAATATAAAAAACTTCAAGGGTGTTACTTGAAGACAGTCACATGCGATCTCAGTGTACGAAGGGTGCCTATGATGACAGCCTTCTTCATGGATGTGATAAGGTGCCGATGATGAGACCTGCAAACTGGAATGGTGGAAAGATTATACTCTAGATTGGGACGTGCACCAGCAAGACAACCGATAATGAGAACAACCATTTTGACGGAGTAGCCACGGTGTAGTTGTCGTAGTTCTTGGAGAAGATCAAAGTATTTGGTCCGTTTTTGCTCCTCTTTCAAGACTATATTCGTTTCTGCAGGCGCAGAGAACTCGATGACGTAGATAAGCTTAGCTGAAATATCCTGGACCACTATATCAGGTTTAGTAGCAGAGAGCTGCCTGGTAGTTGGGAACGAATAATTCCAAAAGATGATACATTTCTCGTTTTTAACAACATACTCGATTTCTCCGGGTGCATATGGAAGGAGTGGAATACGGTCCACTTCATACTTGTGTCTCAAGAAGTAGTACAACACACGCAGGGCAGCGTTATGACGATGAATGTAGACGGTCGAGCCATAAGATAGACATGTCGAAATGAGGTGCATCAGCGTCTCCGGCTAGGATATACACGTTCTGCACTGAATACTGGAGACTGCCACCTTCCACACCTACCTCTGTTGTGTAAGAGTAGCTATCACACCGTCTTGGGCAGTTATGATAAAGCCTTTTGTTTCGGATTTGAGTCCAGCTGATCAGAGGAAAGAAAACGTTAGATCAACAGAGAAACCACAGGAGTCTAGATGGCAGTAGAACTTACACCGATGGTCCCGAGATCGATGATCTTGAGAGAGGGAGCTGATTTCAGCTCGTTTAAAAACTGAACGAAGTCGCGATTGAGGAAGAAGGACCAAATTATCATCTTGATCACGATTAGTCGGATCAAATACTTGATCCAATTTTGAAGCCGCATGTCGTGCTGCAGAGAACATGATCCCGCACGAGTTCCATTAATGGATCAGAACTATTATGTACCTGACAAGCTACACCTAACACTAATCTGCTATGTAGATATTCAATGGACAGGAGACTCCTACCCCTTGCTGAAGTGGGAGGTAGCTACGAGGTACCGAGGAGTGTGGGTGTATACTACGACAAATGTCCATAAGTTTGCGAGTGCCTCTATCATGTTCCTTAAGCTCTTCTATTGTCCATTTGATGGAACCAAAAGAATAGAGAAGGATGGGTAAGGCAAGCATATTAGTAGCACAGATTTTTTATATCCCAGATAATTCGGATTCCCAAATTTGACCGAGACGATGTCTATACCTACCATGAAGAGCTTTCTTAACAGTCGACACACAATGAATGTGACTTTAGCCAACACCGAAGTATGTGTATAACTCATTTTCATCGAAATGTTTCAAGATGCTTCCATCCGTGAGCTGCATGTCTGTATCGTAATTAGGGACGTGACCTCGCTTACGATGTATGACGGTACACTTATCGTATCCAAATTCCATGCCAATAGCTTTCATGTACTGATGGGCAGATTTGAGAGCTTATTATTATTATGTTTGAAATTTAACGTATTAATGACAGTTGAAGGGGTAGAGTGGGTACAGGATATGCACCCCAGTGCCACCCACCTCTTCAACAAACATAAATCCTCACAAGGTAGCTAATAATATCAAATAACTTCAAGGGTGTTACTTGAAGACAGTCTCATGCGATCTCAATGTACGAAGGCTGCCTGTGATAACAGCCTTCTGCATGGAGGTGATAATGTGACGTTATTATTATTATTATCATTAATATAGAGGTAATGATTTCTATGTTCAAAATCAATGTTGAGTTTTCGCTAAATATTTTGGGGATAGTAGTTTACGTTAACAGTTGTGATTTTTAACAAGATCTCAAAAGCAGCTAAACTCTTCAATGTTCATATTTCAGTTCCAAGCCTCCGGCGGATAGTGCCGGAAATCATCCAACCGGAAATGGCACTTTACTATTTTTTTTCTCTCAATATTCCACAAAATAGCCGGATCAATAAATTGGAAAAAGCTTTATGTCCGGTTTGAAGAATATCAATCAAAGCTGAATATTGAGTATCCTATGGGTATGGAATATAAATATGACGTCATTCAAAATTTCACTCCCACAAAATAATTTTTTTTAATCATTGTTGCATTTTGGTTTGTTTAAAGATTCTAAGGTTCTCAGCAGATTTAAAAAAAAACATATCTTCGCAAGAGATATAAAAACGTATTATCAAATCAAATGAACACCCTAACGTTATTGACAATAATAAGACCATATGATCCGAATAGGATTACCGTTAATCGAAGCAGTAGGTTGGGTTCATCACACACTTAATCCTTTAATTGATCAGTTAACTGAAATAATCTCTTAGGTAATACCTCAGTATCATATTTTAATATCAAGATTTTGAGACACGCACCAAATTAGTAACGAGTAACAGATCTTTGATTCCATATCCCGGAGATAGTTACGATTAGCTAATTCATACTGATAATGACTACTTTTAAGTCGAAATACGTATTTATAAAATTTAAATAATTTTCTAGGATTTGGGGAAAAAATTTGAAATTTAATTATTTTTATTCTTCATATGTATTATTTTGTCAAAGGAAAAACGCCATAATGCAGAATAAAAATAAGTGAGGTTAGAAATATGTCAAAGTTTACATTTAAAGTTTAAAAAGTGTACAAATTATGTTATATTCATAAAATGAATATTAATCTTTAAAACAAAGAAATTAAATTTCTGTCAAACATACACTAACCTCTAATATTATTTTGTCAAAGGAAAAACGCCATAATGCAGAATAAAAATAAGTGAGGTTAGAAATATGTCAAAGTTTACATTTAAAGTTTAAAAAGTGTACAAATTATGTTATATTCATAAAATGAATATTAATCTTTAAAACAAAGAAATTAAATTTCTGTCAAACATACACTAACCTCTAAAATTATTATAAAACTGTAATCATAACAGGTAATAAAGAGTAAAAAAAAGCAGTACGTATATTTTTCAGTGGATAAACATGGTTAATGGTTCATTTTATAATTGATATGTAAAGAATCATCGGAAAAAACTGTTAGCATTTTAGCAAAACTAATAGAAAGTAGTTAATAAAGTTTACTGTCTTTTACTTTAACAGACCAGTATTCCCTGAGCTACTTTCATGAAAGAGGTCACGAAACAAGTTATATTCCGCTCTAGTATAGTAGTAAAAATAATAGTAAATAGATAAAAATAAATATCGTAAATATAATATTGCAATCATTTGAGAAAAAATTTACTTGAATTTTAAAATTCTAAGTTTTATGGTTGTTGAGAAATAGAAACGACATCGGACATCGGTAAAGTACTAAACTATTTACATACATCAGGATTTGTCGAAACATATAATAGAACACAAAGTATTTTAGAATTTGTAACGTTTATATATGCAAAGGATCAAAATATGTAATCCTCTTATATTGGCAAATGTACTGTCAGTACAAATTTAGAATGAGTTATCCATATGGTGAAATCTGTTCGGATGATCAAAAATTTTTCTTACCAAAACATCATCAAACCATCTTCATATTTCTTAACGTAACTGAACAATGAAATGGATTAAAACTTACCTAAAATAGAAAGAAAAATGTGTTTAATGTTTTATAATTAGTTAAATAAAATTGTTAACGATAAATTATTTCATACAAACTGACAGTCAATATTAAGAAAAAATTTAATTTTAATTATTCAAAAGTCATTATTTATACATGATTTGCACAAAAATTTAACAAATAATTATTTGTTTATACTCGTACTTAAAACGTCACAGTACTATACCAATGTCTATTTCCATTAAGATAAAGAATACATAAATAATTATGAAAGAACAAGCGCATAATATATAGACTAACATGCATTGCATTTTATTTATTAATTAATAATATTGATATGAAAAAATTAACTCATACAGCATGTTTCGAACCCTTTTTAAATATTCACAAATAATAATATGTGAAATAATCAGTAATTGTTGACTTCAAAGTAATACTATCAATGATATGAAAAAATTGACTGATCTGTGGTGTATCATTGTGAAATCCAGAGATCCAGAGATAATTTTTGCGATACCTGGTGGGCGACTTAATTCTTTCATATCAATATTAATAAATATTTAAGATTACTATCATTAATGAAAAATAATTGTATTCAAATATCCTCAATTATGTTTTAAGTTAAATTCGAACCTACACGAAACATTTAGTGGCGTTACATCATTCATCATCAGTGTGTCAGTCATTGTGTCAGACAAGACACGTAAGCAAATTGTAGTTAGTAAAACCCTTTTCGGCGCGATTTCCAATTCTGTCGTTTTAATATATTTCAATTATTATCGATATCAAGGTATCAATTTTTTTTTTACATTAATCATGAACTATATAAAAATAAATTAATCAAATACTAAGGGCCACAAAAGTATCTGATTAATTATATACAACCATTTATTGAACATTTTTCAAAATTTTTTAGTTGATTTGTACCTTCTTCATTCGGTTTTTGTGAAAATGTTTCGAATAAAAGTTGTCAGTATATTTATAATGAACTTTTATCTATTAACTACTATGCGGTTACACCACTTTGACTCTCGGAAACATGAGTAAAATAAACCATATTTTGACAAAATGGAAACCCGACTTCAAAAATCAAATATTCTATAACAAAAAAAGCACTAAAAAGTAAAAAAATAATTGCATATTCTTGTGCCAATTTTAGTTCACCTATGCAAAAAATTTTAAATATATATTTACAATTATTGTTATTTTTGGAGGCGGTGTCAGCATAGAGAAATTCATATAACTTTTGGACACCGCCTCCAAAAATAACAATAATTGTACATTTATATTTAAAATTTTTTGCTTAGGTGAACTAAAATTGGCACAAGAATATGAAATTATTTTTTTACTTTTTAATGCATTTTTTCATATCTTTTCATATTTTCGATATATTTTCAAAAAACTGATTTTGGGGGTAGTTTTTAATTTTTTCTACCCCCTAAATAGGATTTAATATTTTTTAACTATAAATACTTTAAATGTATGTCAAAATGAACTTACATTCAAAAATGCAGGCTTGCTTTTTGAATTGTAATTTAAATCTTCATTTTATTGGACTAATATACGAAAGCCAAATACGTGCTTGTTTGTTTGTTTGGCGCCGACTCAAAATTATTTAGGTATTTACATTAGTGTAGGCCTTAGTTAGACTAAACAGGTTCTTTTTTATTTTTCGCTTTCAAGTTCCTTTCTTTTTTCGTCGGTTTAATTTTTTGTTAAATCGTTTTTTAGCAGAGTGTTTTAAGGATTGTTGACACATGCGACGTCTTTAAATAAATACTATCCAATTAACAAAATTCTTACATATCAAATATCACCAACTACATGCAAAGATATGGTATGACCTAGTTATTAGATATTAACGGATGTAATTATTCCCACACATATTAAAAATATATTTACATCAGACGTTGGAAAAAAAATTACTGACAAAAAATAGAATGGTTTAAATAAAGAAAAATGATCTACTATTTAAATTAATTGGTTAGAAATTCTTTATATATTGTTTCAGGTGTGAATAATTTAATTTTACTTTTACATACACATTGAAACTATGTAGTACAGGTACGAACTACGCAGGCTAAGCGAATTTTCTCAGAGGAACAAATTGTAATAACTATCAAATCAAGGAACCATATTGGTGTCAAAGAATGTTACCAATGTTCAGACATATTACTTAAAATCTCAAATTAAGTAAACGCTAATCCGTTGGTATAATATAACCGAAAGGCAACCATACTAACAATGGATAAATAGATGCTAGTTTACAAAAAAACAAAACAAAATTAAAAAATTGTTCTAATATTCATTATAATGAATATGATATGTATAATTGAAAATATTTCTGTTAATATTAGCAATATGAATAGGGAATAAATTGCAGTAAAAATTATTTTAAGAGAGTACTTATTCAAGTACTACGGCATAGTACTCGTCAGAGTACTACTGCACAATTAGTCTCATGAGCCACATTACAAAGGTATTTCTGAGAATAGTTTTGAAGCGAATAGAAAATCCTATATTAACTGAAATTCACGAAACTCAAATGGGCTTCCGAAAAGGAACTGAGACGCGAGTGACTCTCTTCTGTTTCAACACAACGGTAGAAAGGTGCATTGAAAACAACATAAGAATGTATACTTCCTTCATTGACTATGAAAAGGCAGTGAAAACACATTACATGGACTAATATACGAAAGCCAAATACGTGCTTGTTTGTTTGTTTGGCGCCGACTCAAAATTATTATGTGCTTCATAATAAGCTTTTTAATATTCTTGAAAAGTTAGATATTAATTATACGCTTCTCAAGCGTCTTCTTTGTGGCAAAATGGAAGGATGGGTGCCAAGAGGCGGGAAAAGAATAACCTGGGTCGCAAATATAAAAAAGTGGACAGGCCTCGAAACTTTTTCTCAAATGAAGAAAGTAGCTATGGATGAATATCAATGGAAACAAATGGTCGCCAACATCCTGTAAAGGATACGGCATTTCATCATTATCATCACTAATTCAAAAAATTCAACTTGACCTTTCAAATATAGATAGCACTTCACGTACCAAATTTTATTCCCATTAGACTAAAATTGTGACTTTAAGAGCTTAAGAAAATTTGCTAAAATATATCAACGTACTGTAGGTATATGTATGCATATTTGTACACAGGCTTGTACCTATAAGTAATTCCGCTGATATTGCGGTAAATTTATTGAGTTTTCGAAATTGAAACATTTTTAGAGGGAGAAATAATGATAATAAAAATGGGCAAAAATATCCAATTTTTATTACCTAGCAAATTTTTTTTCCCTAAAGAAGTTTTTGTTTTTTCTGTACCTGGTTGTCTAATAGGGCACATAAATCATCCGCATAGGCCAGCAGGAGTAAGTCATGCCTGCTGTCAATATTTTGTTCCACGCATTGGAAATCACGCATATATTTTTCTATATCTGATATGTAAATCAGGAATAGGAGGGAGCTCAGACATTCTCCTTGCATGACCCCCCTTGTACATTTTAAAGTATCCTGTGGCTTCATTATTATTTTTTATGCATAAGGTAGCCTTTTGATACAGATCAGAAATTATTTTAATAATTTTAGTGCTAATTCCTAAGTTATATAATTTCTGGAATAAAATGGAATGAGAGACTAAATCAAAGCCGGTTCGAAAATCTACTAAAGTGCAGAATAGCTTTCTCCTTGGCAATCGCAGTTGCAGGTTCACGATGGCATTAAGACTAAAAACATGATCTCTACAAACTCTCCCTTTGCGGAAGCGGGCTTGATGTTCCGGTATTTTGTGACTATTTTCTCACCATTTGTATAGACCATTTGCTATTATTTGCGTAAAAAGTTTTACTAAACAGTTTACTAAGGCTATACCACGATAGTATTGTGGGTTTGTGGGATCCCCTTTTTTAAAAATCATAATTAGAGCTGCTTTACCCCAGTCATTCGGAACTTCTCCCTGTCTAATATATTATTGAACATCTGCAATAATTGGTTTTTACCAACAGGTGTTAAATTTTTATAGAATTCATATGTTATATTGTCAATTCCTGCGGCTTTTCCATTCTTACATTTGTTCAATGACATATCCAACTGCTCAAGTTCAATACGACATGCAAGTTCAGGTACTACATTTCTCATGAAAATTCTGTATGGGGTCAAATCAATCGTCAATTTTAACCTATCCTTTAAATAAGTTTTCCATTTATCTATTGTTATGTTATTAGTACATTAAGATTTAAAATTAAATTCGTTGACAGCTGCCCAGAATTCAGTGGAGTTTCTTGCGTTATTGAACCTATCCCTAATTTCATCGTAATACTTCTGTCTAGTTTCTTTCAATAATTTCTTGTACGCTTTTTTCATATTGTGATACTGTAGAGCAGATTCGATATCAAAGTCGTTTTTGCGACATAGGCGAGATTGTTTTTTAACGGCTACCTTCATTTTATAACAGTCATAATCAAACCATTTTTGTTTGTTATTTCCTTGATGTTTAATTGCGTTATGTTTAACTATCACTGTCATATTTCCCACATTAGCCCCTTGTTCGATAACCTCTTTAAAATTGTTAGTTTCTTAGAGCCGCCCATTTAAGTTCCATTTAAGTTTCTTAAAGCCGCCAGTTGTTATGGGATTAAATTGATTACAGGTATTTTTTCTTTGAATATTCTTAATTAACACAATGCATGGAAAATGTTCAGAAAGGTAGTCATCCTTCATTGCCCACGTATTTGACACATATTAATACCACCCATACTTACCCAAATAAAATCAATTATGGATTTTTGGCATACTATGTCTGGCATACGTATAGTTAGCAGGCCTATCTAGTATAGTTCTCCCGTTAAGAACAATTAAGTCGTTTTCTTCAAACAGTTCTACTAGCTCCTTCCCATTTTTATTGATACTTTCATCTTTGCTTAATCTATCATAAAATAAGTTCATTTATTATATCTAAATCAAAACTGTTCAATGTGCCTATATGACCATTAAAATCACCACCAAATATCATCATATCAACGTTTGGCTTATTTAGATTGTTTAATACTATGTTAAATTCATTTAGGACATCAGTATATTTAGATGTATGTCTTAGGTAAACAGTTCCCTAAAAGATACGATAATTTTTCTGCTCAATGCCAATATTAACCCATGATTCCGCAACATGTACGATTTTCATACACGGTATATTAAGTTTGATCACGACTGTAACGCTTAAAAATATTGATCGTAGACATGAATGTTTGGTATATGTGTTCATAAAATTAGGAGATTTCCGCCTATGTCCGTCTGTCTGTCTGTGAACACGTAACTCAAGAACGAAAAGATATACCAAGCTGAAATGTGTTCTAGAGCAAAAAAGTAATGTCAAGTTCGTTAATGGGCAAAATCGGACTATATTTGGGCAAAACTGCTTATCGTTGAAACCATTGGAACGTATTTCCCTTCGCTCGGGTCTGTATATACATCTTTGAAACCGTAAGAGATAGAAAAAACATTTGTTAACAAAAAATCTTCTTTTTAAAATAAACAAGTTTTGTTTGAAAAAGATTTTCATAAACTCAATAGTTTTCTCATAATTTGTGATTAAATGTTCCTAGGAAAGAATTGTTAACATTTAACTTACGCAGAATTGTTAACAATTTAATCGATATACAACTCAGTAGGTATATACTGGGTATTCAAACATTTAAGTCAGTTAGTTGTTACATTACTTTTCAGTCGAACATAGAATCTCCTCCTCCTTTTTTTGGAGTTAGTTAAAATTTGTGTTGATTTTGTCATCTCCACAGAAACTCTACTTCTATAAGGTAACTATAAAATTATTTTATTAAAATTTTGTTTTAATTTTAAAATGTCAATTTTGATTGTCGTTTCCATAGTAACTATATACTATAATCGTTATATATCGTTCTATTTTGGCTATTAATAAATTTAATTTTTGCAAATACTAAAGTCATATCAGATATTATATTTCATTTTGATCACACTAAAAATTATGACCGCTAGGAGTGATTTATGTATTCTAAGGAAATTCGCTAAGTTGACGCAGCTACTGCGAATTTAGGAATCCTCGAAAAGTATGCACTCTTTTATTAAAAATTTATTGAATTTTTTATACATTCATTAGCTAAACCAACAACCTGTTAAAAAAATGAATCTTTAACTAGAATACAAATTATTCTACTGAATTTATACCAAGAAAATCGTTTACAAAAACTTTTTCTCTATAACTAAAGGTTCCGCACTTACAATTAAATATTTTATACCAATATAAAGATGCTCATGAAACTTTTTTCCATACCCCAATTTACAGTCTAATTTCCTGATCATGCTCGTTAGTGACAAGGTGAGTGAGCAGCATTTTTGAAGCCTTTCTCCAGAAATATATGTTGTTGTACGTGTTTTGTATTCGTTCTTCAATAACCTTTAATTTGCAGGGATGGGTAATATTTGAAATAGTTCCCTTTTAAACAGTTATTTAAATGTAAATGGCATTTTACACTTTAAATTTAATTGCATTTTGTAAAACAGAAGTATTGACGCATTTAGAATTTTGGTTTTTCAAATTGTCACGGGCTTATGACGGTCTCTGCTATTAAGCTTGTGTTGTGAATGTCGTGTACAAACTAAAAGTGTGCAAATCAGTGTTCCCGTAGGATTTTTCCTTTTTTATCGAAATAGTAAAAAAATAGAAATAATAGAAAAAATAGAAAATAGATTTTTATCGAAATAGAAAAATATCGTACGCTGGCTAAAAACAATCACCTATATTTTGAAAATTAACCTGTGTACTATTTAAAATTAAATGTCAATTTGATTTCCCAAAAATGATGTCATACCATTGTACATTTAATACACAATAATATTTTATTCGATCGTTAAGCACTTGTAAAATGTAATACAGTACTAACATCAATTCACAATGTTGCCAATCGAAATCGCCATTAAAATAATTGTTATTATATCTTTATCGACTGACCACAGACAAACTTCTTTCCGGTCACTTTAGAAGTGACCAACTCCTTTCCAGTCACCTTTTCATTTCAAATCACGCGCATAAGGCTCTATGAAAAGGTCTATAAAAATTTACATAAATGTTAACAGAATTTACAGAAATATGGATGGGAGGTGAATTCACTAATTGACTATAAGAGCGGATCCACAATATAATGCCGATCACGGTTCGTTCTCGGTCCGATCGATTATATTTATAATATTATTATCGATTCGACCGAAATTTGATTGTTACGGATAGTATGAATGCACACATTGTTTCTTACTTGATAATATTTAACAAGACGGAGATCGAACCAAGAACGCACCGTGATCGGCATTATAGTGTGGTTCCATTTTAATGCACATATGGAGCGATGATGTATACTCCAGACGAGTAAAATTGTGAATTTTTCTATTTTTACAAATAGAAAGTATCTCAAACATTCGTACAAGCTTCTTATTATAGTAGATTTATGTCCCATAATTAAGGTTAGATGTATTATCGCCCAAAATTATGTGATTTCTACGATAATTATCATACGAATTGGAACACGACTGCGAACTAATAAAGTATTTTGTCATGCGTGACTGTATCTTAGGTTTGATAATATAATATTGTAATTTAAGAGAGAATCACGTGTGTAAATCATTAATAAAGTATCACAAGCCAAAATATGTTCGAAAAAACCTTCAAGGGCAAAACTGAAGGTAATATAAGTAGGGGACCCGAGCCAGAATGGGGTACAAAGTTGAAAATATGGTTTAAAAATAGAAAAGGGTTTATTAAGAGAGCTGCTTTTTCTATGAACACATTATAATGTTATAATTACAAAAATACAATTATATTGTTAGGAAATAAGTTTGTTCGGCCACGGACATGGGGCAGAAAGAGGTGGTAAGTACAGGTTATTATAAACAAATATAGCACTCGTATAAATACAGGAAAAAATTTATAAACTAGGACAAAAAAAATTTATACACTAGGACAGTCTCATCAACTTCGCTTCATCTATTCCCGTAGGTTAAAAATGAAATGAAGAGATTCTGTCGTCACTTGTCATCAAGGGGTACGAGCACCCAGGGGTAGTAAAATTAGCCTCTTCACTTGAAGGCCTATTAAATCTGATGTCAGTTGTTTCGCTGGAAGACATTGTGAAAAATTGCAGGAGAATTGGGTATTGGGCAGAATATAGCCATTCCACCCCACTCGTTCCGCCCTAGAGAGACGATTCGGGTTAGGGGAGTAAGTTCACTCGAAAAATATTCGTAAACAAACATTTTACTACACCAAACTAAAGACAATTAAACGTACTTGAAGCATATATCAACTGTAGTTGTAATGTAAACAAGTATGTATACCCTATTATGGTTACAAATTCATCATATGATACAATACAGGAGCAAAAAATCACAATACTGAAACTTCACGCACCAATGACCAAGAAAACTAAACTAACATAAATGTCGTAGTTGAACAGCCATAGGTCGGACTAGTTCTACGTATTGCCGCTCGCTAGTAGTACCCCCTTGACACCGAAAATCGTCAAAATTCATTCCGCCCCGGTACCCCGTTGTGCTCGGGATTCCCCTACTAATAATAATTCTAAAGTACCTATTATTTTGGATGAAATTATTTATTTATTTATGAAATTTGAAAAAGAAAAGGTACAAAAACGATATTTTTTAACAACAATTTCTTCTCAAAGTCAATTCTCCAGTTATAAACATCGAAATCTTCATAGTTATATAGTTACTAAACTATTTGATGTTTACTAATCAAATACTTAACTATTTAATGTTTATTAAGGTTGGTATCCAAAACTCTTACATTCACACCTACCCCTCCCTTTTATTTTTATTCAAAACACAATTGTTTAGCATTTTAAATGTATTTTAAAGAAAATTTAATCATTTGCATTTGAAATACGTCCAGAAATGTATTGATAATTAGAGACTTTACACGTTGTATTTGAAAATTTTTTTCCAAGAACCAATTTACACAATGAAATTAATGCCCATAATCAAAATTCAACTCTGTAAACTTTACGTCTTAAGTTCATAATTTACATCTAACGTCATAAATCTCTATCACTGTGCCAAATTTCAAACTATTCGTTTAATAGTTTTAGATAAAATCGCCTGTGACGGAAAGTTGAACGAATCGACACCGAAGTGATACCATAAGTTTTCGGTTTTGCCAATTTTGGTATGGTATTATTTTGCCCCCCGCATAACTTTATGCTCTGGGCTATAGCCTAATTAGACCATATGTAAATACAATTCTGTTTAATATACAACATATACAAACACTGTAAAGTAAATGTATTGCAACTATTTTGAATAAATACAGATGCCGTAGACAAACTGTTTAACAGATATTTATATGTTTAAGGGAAACAACGATGATTGTATGACATCGTTATACTATGACGTATATACTCACAATGATCACATAAATGTGTATATATGGCCAAAAAAGTGGCGTTTGGTTTTTGGCGAATTTCCTCCAAAGGAAATGCAAGTATTGTTTTTGCACCAATGTTGGAATTTCGTAAAAATTTCTTCAAATGTCCATCGATCCTACCTATTAGATGTTAAAAATCACTATCGCTAAAATTTTTGTATATATATATATATATATATATATATATATATATATATATATAACAAATGTACTTTTTTTAAATATCTGTGGACTCTCTAGCGGTCACAATTTTATTCCGATTGGAATGAAATTTGGTATTTGAGGCGTTTTTGGTATTCTAAAGGTCAAGTTCGTTAATGGGTAAAATCGGACGAGGGGCAAGGAGGGTTTAGAGGGAGGGGGAAACACAAAATTTGACTATCTCCTATAATATTTGAAAAATCGAAAAATTTATCAGGAGTTAAGTTATAAGTACCAAGTTGTACTGTAATTTTGTTTCTTATCATTTTTCTGTTACACTAATATTTACAGAAATATTTACAATTAAAGATTGAAAGTTAAAATTCTTAATATCTCTGTTCACATTAGAGCTTGAGAAAAATGATAACGAAATGAATTGTAGCAAACTTGAGTTTCTACAACTTTATTCCTTATACATTTTTCGCTTATTCTAATATTAAGAGAGATATTTAATATTTTATGTTTGTTTGACACGAATACATAAAATATATTTTATTGTAAAAAAATTTGATTGTCGTTTCCATAGTAACTATAAACTATAATCGTTATACCGGTTTTTTTTTGGAAAAATTTAATTTTTGCAAATACTCAAGTCATATCAGATACTATATTACATTTTGATCACACTAACATTATGACCGCTAGAGAGTGATTTATGTATTCTACGGAAATTCGCTAAGTTTACGCAGCTCCTGCGTAACGAATTTTTAAATTTCACAGTTGATTTTTGCCGAATCTAGTCGTTTCCAAAAAAATGTTTTGCATAAAAGTTGTTAATATTTTTAAGACGAAAAAATTTTATTCCAGACTTGTTTTTTTAAAATCATATATATTAGGCACAAATCTGTTTACTACAATGAAATTTTGAAAAAAGGACGCGACTTTTGTCGCCATGTGTACCAACATACAAATAATTTATCATTATCATTATTATTAATACACATCATATAGATTCTATATATAATATAATATTCATGTATACCGGGTGTTAGCTTATAAACTTACATCTCTTTTTTATTATTTAAAAAATATAAAAATAATAATAATATTTCATAGATATTCCAGTAACAATCTCACACAACCAACAGATTTTACACACTGAGAAGCACACAAAATATACTGAACTAGCTATTGACCTGAAGGATAAGAGGAGGATGACACGGGTTGCTATCGTTCCGGTGATTCTCAAATCGATAGGCATCATACCAAAAACGCTTCACCACAATATAAAAACACTTTAACTACACAAAAACACATACATACAATTACAAAGGGCAGTTATTATGAATACTTGCCGCACAGTGGGAAAGTTTCTTAGTATGGGGCAAAGCACTTTCCCCAGCCAACATCCAACCACTGCCCTACACACAACAACAACAAACACTCCGAATACGCCAAACACGAAAACTACACACACAAACTAACACATCACAAGAAACAAGCATGTCACAGCACGACAGAGCTACACCAGCACTCGTACATGCACCATCACAGCTCAATACAAACGCAAAACACAACACAAGAAACCAACTCATCACAACAAAACATAGCTAAAACTACTATTGTAACACTAATACACGCAACACCACCATTTAGTCAAAGCCAAACACAAAATCCTATACCATATGTACAATTAACACGACTCACGCACGACGAAATAACACACTCTTCACTATCCACACAGGAAAACGAAAATGTACAAAACAAGACACAAATCTATGAATCGATTGACTAGGACAAGCAAGGGAGAGCTATGTCCATAGACTTTTTCGATCATAGCCCAGATTTAAAAATGAACAAGAATAATAATAATAATGAGATCCAAGATCTCAGAGGAGAGGAGCACGAACTCGGCACGAGAATTACAGTCAAAGAGACTAGAAGTGCCACTGACGACGACGAGCCATCTCAAGCCACTTCCCATCAAACTCAGTTTTGACAAACTCTTAACAAGTAAAGTCAGTTTTCGAGCAAAATTGCAGTTGTATACGTACTATTGACGTGTATGACCAATATTACATTCAAGTCGTCAAATCATATTTCGTTTCCCACAATTTATATATTTAAGCGGTTTAAGATCATTGGTTACTCCTGTTTATTGAATATATAGATGTTTTGGCACACCAAAATATATTTTTATTACTCTCAAAAACTGTGATATGAATAAATTATATTTTATAAGTTATATTTTCTATAAAATATTGATACTCCCAAATTTTTTCGAATATCACTTGCATGCGAAATATATACAGTATGCCCAACGTGTACAGCTCTCACACAAATTTAATATAACAAGTCGGTGAAAATGAATAGTAATAAAATCAAAACACATTGTAATAAAAATTTCAGCTCTGGTCTTGTCATTCTCCTCTTTGGGATAAGACTAGATTAAATACATTTTCGAAACCGAATCGATAATCGTAAAATTTCGAATAATGATAAATTCTAACAAAGCTACGTTCTCTACGATTTGAAGTAAAAGTGTTGAACTGAGCCGATTACGCCTGCGCAAGTGACATAAACTTTCTCTACTTTTTGTAAGCCTATTAAAAGCAGGAGTAAGAGGTTCAGTTCAACACTGTTTGTATCACTTCAAACTATAAAGAATGAAGCTTTAGATAATATCACCGTCTGAATGAAAGAACTAAGTAACTCTTTTTTCTTACTTTTTAAGAAACGGAGAAAACATTAAAATGAGGTTTTAATGTGAAAGTTATTGGAGAGCCATTAATTTTGAAAATTTCAATGTGTTTTTCAAAATTAATGGCTTTTCAATAATTTTTTAAAACGTCATTGTAATGTTTTCTCCTTTTCTTCAAAAGTCAGAAAAAAGAGTTAACTAGTTCTTATATTTTGGCGGCGATATTATATTATTTATCCATTTAAAACAATTATGAAAATTATGTGATGTCTTGCTTAAGGTCATGCCCACTGACGTCAATACACTGACACAAATTAGAAAAAATTTAAACCTACTCCTGTACTATCCGTACTATATGTACTAATACATATATGTACTAGTACATATATGTACTAATACCTGTAATATGATAAAATCCTATCTAACGCTTGTTCATACTGTTTGATTCGATGGTGACGTTGTATAACCTAATATATACTAATGGAACACTTGGTATCATATTATTATTCACTATATAACCTTAAGCGTTATCATCCATTACAACACAAACAGATATCTATATTACCCACAATATTACAGTAACTTCTTCATTATGATGAAAGTACAACAATATTCTAACTTTTATATTATGTAAATTGTAAATAACATTACTTCCGATATGGCATATTAAGAAATTATTATACGTTTATTAGTCTCTTGAGTACAGGAATCGCTCTCAGGTTAATCAGGCAGCCAGAGATAATTTATTTAAACGTAAAATGTTTCGAAACTGAATAAAATTAATCGAGACACAAATCACTTTCGTAAATCACATTCAAAACTTATATAAAAAATTTGTTACGCAGGAGCCGCATCAACTTAGCGAATTTATTTAGAATACATCAATTACTCTCTAACGGCCACAATTATAGTCTAATCAAAATGAAAAGTAGTATCTGATTATTAATAAATGGTATAGGTTAAGGGGAAAGAGGCATAGAGAAAGAAGAAAACACAAAATATAAAATATCTCTCTAATATCTTAATATTAGAATAATCGAAAAATACTTAGGAGTAAAGTTGTAGAAAATTATGTTTGCTACAATTCACTTCCCGATCATTTTTCTCAAACTAATATTATTACAAGTTTCAATCTTACATTCTAGAAAAATGATTAGAAATCAAAATTATAGTAAAACTAAGTACCTGCCATTTTATTTCTTATAAATTTTTCGATATTTCGATTATAAAGGGAATTATGCCAAATTTTGTGTTTCCCCTCCCTCTAAAACCCATTTCTCTTGTCCCATACCAATAACGAACTTGTCTCAAATATCAAATTTAATTACAATTGAAATAAAACTATATATATATATATATATATATATATATATATATATATATATATATATATATATATTGTAGCGGTTTACCCCGGTTCGTTTATTGAATGAAGTAAATTCTTTTTGACTTTAATAATTTATTGACGATTTAAAATATTATATGTGTAATTTACAAAAGTTATAATTTCAAGAGTATTTTTTATAATGTTGACCGTTTGCTTGTCTTTCACATACTGGCATATATTTCAATCTGTATTGACAATAAAAACAATATCAACATTTCGTTGTCCTAGAAACATTACATAATTTGTTCAATTCCATTTCCACAGGTAACTTAGTTTCGTTCCAAAATACGTGGCCAACTGCTAGGTTAATATTCGTTACACTGCCCCCTTCTTAGACCTTTCGACTCGGAAGGTTATCTTTATTTTCTTCGTAAGGGGCCAACCGATTGAAATGGACTATACGTGGTTTTCCTTGACCCTTCTTCAACGATAAATGACATCATTGATTCGTTTCTTATCCTCATATGGTTCTTCCCATTTGTTCTGTAGCTTGGGTGAGACTCCTCGTCGATGTTGTGGGTTGTAGAGCCACACCAAATCTCCAGGTTGATAACCACCTTTCTCAGCATTTAGGTCGTAGTACTCCTTCATTCGATCGTTAGACTGTTGGATGTTGTGTTGGCGCATGGGATACTTAGGACGTTTCTGGGGTCCATTGCTTGCTGCACACACAGTGCATTGACGACACCAATCTTGTACATCAGATTTGTAGTGTACCCAATAGAACTGTTCCCGTACTTTGGCTAGAGTTCTATTGACTCCCAAATGTCCTCCAATGGTCCCGCCATGAATCTCGTTCAGAACTTCGGCTACTCGCTTTTGAGGAACAATAACTTGTCTCTTCCTTACGTCCCCGTTCAGATCCTCAACCACGCGGACCAGCATACCATCATCCAATGCTAAGAAGTTCCATTGAGCCCAATAAGCTTTCACATTCACCGAATGTGGAGAAACTGTTTCCCAGGATGGTCTATTGGCGCTTGTCTTCCATGCAATTACCATCCTTAAATCTGGATCTGCTTCCTGGTCCTTCTGGAGTTCCTTAGGCAGCCATCTCTCATCAATTGCCGTTGTCCTACAAACCGAGGACTCATTGGCGCTTGTCTTCTGTGCCATTACCATCTTTACATCTAAGTCGGCTTCCCGTTCTTCTGTTTTACTAGATGCCACATGTGCTATTTTCCATGGGGCTTGTTGGCTACAGGTCGACGTTCGCCCCTTTGCGTCGGTCATTTTTAGTTTTTTTGAAGAAGTCGGTGCTGATACTTCTTTAATTCTCTTTTTACACCATCTTCGGATGTGGCCAAGTGTTCCACAGTTCCAGCAACGAATTGACCTTCGTGAATCCCTTTTGCTCCCGAAGAATTCTTGCAACAGTTTTCTCGACATCTCCTCCTGAATGGTGTCATCTGTAGTTAAAGTACGTACACGTGTTGACCTGGATCCGCTTTGCTTCGCAGCCTCAAACTCCAATGCTTGAGACAAAGCATCATTCAATTTCTTTGGGCGCGCGAGTCTAAGTACTTGCCTAGTCTCATTATCCCTAAACCCATCGATGAAACCATCTAATGCTAAACGTTCTCGGATTTCGTCTGATGCCGTAACGTATGCTAGTCGGACTAGTCGAGTGACATCACTTTCAAATTCTTGTAACGTTTCATTTGGTTTTTGGATACGATTCTTTAGTTGGGAATGATAAACGTGTTCCAAGTGGGAATCTCCAAACCGGAGTTCCAGACGACCGCTCAACAGTTTGTAATCGTTACGTTCCGTCGGTGACAATGCTTGCAGCACATCTGTAGCGTCCCCTCTCAAGGCCACAGTAAGTTCCACTGCCCTCCGATAATCTGACCACTCGTTACTAGCAGCAGCAGCTTCAAACTGTACAGAGTAGTTAGTCCATGATGTTTTTCCATCAAAGGGTGGTGGTTTTGTGTGTTGTTTCCTTCCGTGTTCACACCTTGAAGCACTGTTATTAACTATCGCTTCTCTCTCACGAGTCTCGACTATTTCACTGCTTGGCGTTGCTAAGAGTCTAGCTTCTAGCTCTAGGATTCTGGTTTCTATCTGTTTGACTCTATCATCGAAGACTTCTGTAGATTGTAAAGCAACATCGATGGAATTTTGAACTGTGTGTAACTCTTCAAGATCCCTTTCTTAAAGTTCACTTCTCAGCTGAGCGACGGTTAAATTAATTAAAGTTGTCATTTTTTACAATATGGTCACCCAAAATTCCAGCCCAGACATTCAGTTTCTGTGGAAACTGAGTTCGGGTACTCATATATCTATGCTGATTTGTCTGTGACCAATAACGCATGACAGATGGATTATGTTTTCTATGTAATGGAAAAGATGATTCATCAGTAAATAAAATATTTATGATGAAATTACTTCGCGATTCACCTTTTCCATCACAGCTTCACAAAAATCTCTTGGGTTTTCCATATTTAAAACATTTGAAATTCTTCCGCTTCCAAATGTTTGCAACTGTAGAGTTGCTAATCCCAGTTCTTCACCAACTTCTCTTGTCGATTTTTTAACTTCTCTTGTCAATATATAATAACTTACAAACTGCTATATCTCTCTCTTCATTTTTTTGTGGGGCATCATCATCTTTATCTTTGTGGCAGTCTTTGCAACTAGATATATAACCCCATTTTTCAAAACAGCTCGTTTTTCAACAGTTACTCAAATCATATGAGTAACTGTTCGAATGCTTGGCGATTTCTTATCCTCAAATGCCACAATAAATAAATTGACACATTCCTGTGCCAAATGTCCTCCAAAGTAGCATAATTAGCACTTTTTCTATTATTATGTAATAACCCATTGTTGAAATACGGTAATACCATTAAAACACACAACCAAATATTTCCCATGCATTCACATACGTAATGATAAATATTATCAATTATAATGTGCATCACAACCTCTCACTCTTAAATGACAACAAACAAACACCATGCACCACAAGTTTATAGCCAGATGTATGTATGTATGTGTATGGTTTTATAGTAAATATTTTATTTATTTATTTAACATTGACTCTATATTAGAAATTCTTTTGAAAACGATCGGTATATCAACATATACATGCGTGTATGTGTCTGTGGAATCTTTAGCTAATTTCCTCCAAAATAAATGTAGCTATTACTTTTGTACCAATGATGGAATTTCGTAAAAAGTTCTTCAAATGTCCATCGATCCTACCTTCAAGATGTTAAAAATCTATATATATATATATATATATATATATATATATATATATATATATATATATATATGGAATTTCGTAAAAAGTTCTTCAAATGTCCATCGATCCTACCTACTAGATGTTAAAAATCTATATATATATATATATATATAATATATATATATATATATATATATATATATATATATATATATATATATATATATATATATATATAAATGAACAGCTGTACGCATGTACAGTTAAGTCAGTTTAAAATAAACGTTTGATGGATTAACAGTCAGTTATAAACAGTTATTTAACAGTTGTACAATTTTGTATTGTATTACAAAGAGAAATAAACTCAATAATTGTGGAAATTAAATTCAATTCAATTTTTTTCAAATCTAATAAAAATCAGGTTTTGAATAAAATCAAAGTTTTTATTTTTATATCATTTTTTTTGCGTGTTGTTAAAAATCTATATATATATATAATATATGTACATGCGTACAGCTGTACATGCGTACAGCTGTTCATTTAGAACTCTAATCGTAATTGATCGAATGTCAATTTATAACTCACAACTGTTCATTTAGAACTGATTTGAAATTGGTGAATTTTTCTATTAATATAGCATGGACCATTCTAGAAGAATGCTTGTTTGAAACAATTGAAAATATTGTTTTTTGAAAACATATTTTTTTGTAGACTCCTCCAGAACATTTAGTTATTTTCTTAGCCACGGTCGTATTCAGAGGAGTCGGTAATAGACAAAATTTATTAAAAATTATATTGACTCGACTTTGGTACGAACCAACACAATATTACCCCTCTTGTTTGAGCACAAAGTCCGCTCATCTAATTAATATATACCAAATATTTACCAATTTCAAATTACAATAAATATATAACATAATTACTGTTTATCAAGTAAGTTCCTACTTTTATTCATTAGATTGTAAAAAAAAACTTTGTTTAAAAATAAATAAATAAATCATAAAAACGATAACTTATTTTTGTTCCATTATCTTTATAAAAAAAACTCCTTCACTAAGGATAAAAATATTTTACCTTAAATATTTTCCTTAATATACTTATCTTTATAAAAAAAACTCCTCCCTTGAGGATAAAAATATTTTATCTTAAAAATTTTTCTTAATATTTAGAATCGTGTGTTGAGGTACCAAAAATTATTTTAATAATTTTCAACAATATCAAAAGTGGATATTTACCGAACCAGCGGTAATTTGCCTCTTCACGAACTTGACCTTACTCTTTATAGTGTTTACAGACCGACGGACGGGCGGACGGATATACGGAAATAGAATTATTTTCTGTGATCAATATTTTCAACCGTTACTAAGTCCGAACTAACTAAACATACCCAATTTAGAAACACGACCAAATTAGAAACTTTCTCCTTTTGTGTTAAAAGTCGGTTAAAAGTATGAATGTAAATGTACTATCATCTAATTGGAATGGTTTGAATGTAAAAATAAACTGAATATGAAAGTATGAAATTTATTGTTTGAAACATAAAGTTAAAATTGTATGAAACAAACTTTCTATTTTCATATTTATTATAATTTATTTCTTCGTAAATAGCATACACTTACAGCTTTTATTATTTTCATACATTAAGAATGTACTACTAGAAAAACTTTCTTCCTTCATCATATAAATTTCATTTGCAACTGTCGTTTCGAAGTTCCGTAGATTTATTGTATATTATATATAGCGAGATACAATATTTTAGATAAAATTCCCATTTTTGTAAATTTTAAAGGTAAGCTTCACAAAGCTATCGGACGAATAGAAGTGAAAATTTAAATATAACATTTTGTTTTATTTGTTAAACTCGTGTATATGGCTGTTTTTACACGTGAAAGTTTTGATCCAAGTTTTCAAACAATTGTTTTATTGAGCAAGTGCAGTATGATTTTTTGGTTTTTAGTTATAAAGAAATACAGCAGATTTCTATTTGATGCAACTTTACATGAAATTGCAGTGTTTGCGTATGCATGATGTCTCTATTGTGATTTGCATACTTTAACCATGTGACTGACGTAGTTGACAATGAAAGAAACATTAAACAAGAACGAAATTATAGCTACATCGTGTGTGCGACTATGTTTATTCCTGGTATATCAACGGTTTTTAATGCATTTGGAAATTTTAACGTGCGGAAAAACGAGCTATCATTAATGATTTACGAGTACAGATGCACTGAGTACATGCATAAATACGGTCAACCGTGTGTTTTTGTGGACAAAAATATCGGTCATTTTTATTTATTAGCTAATTCTACATAAAAAAGATACTTTTCAAAATTAATGTCGGACCAATAGCTCTCGATATATATGGCTGAGAAAGGTTGGGCGTAACGATACCATAAACTGTTAACCTAAGTTCTAAAGGAACAAATTGTGTCGTCCAATAAGTTCTGGTTTATGTTGACCCGTAAGATTACTAATTTATTGATAAGTAAGATTTAAAAATAATTAGTGAAGGTTAACAGCCGTAAAAATTATTTTGCCTCGAATAGATGTCATTATCAAATTTACTCCTGAGTTAATTTTGCAATAAAATGTTCATTAAAAATATTCGCAGAACCAATAGTTCTCGAGATATACGTCTGGGTATAGTTGGGCGTAGCGATGTCTTAACTGTTAAACTTAGTTTTAAAAGGGGTAAACAAATGAACCCAACAAGTTCACGTGTTCATTTTACCTACCAGTTAAATGAACACGTGAATGAATCGTTCCACTGTGCTCTGTTGAAACTCCATAGAATGCAGTTGAGAAGGGTGGTGGGGCGCTTGACAGCACACTGCCGATTGAACTACCACCTTCATAACTTGGGGATCTCTGATGATCCCACTTGTAGGGCCTGTATGGAGGACGATGAAACCTTCACACATGTTATATGCATCTGTAGAACCCTGCAGGGTGTCAGGTATAGAATGTTTGTGTCCGAAACCTTGGATCCATCAATTATGGGAGCAATACCGGTGGAGAAGCTGTGGGCCTTCTGTGTGGCGTCTGGCCTCAACAAAATCCTATAACTTCATCTGCTTAAAATTGCACCTCTCACCCAGAGACGTCTCGCCTTCGGGTGACAGGTTGTTTTCAAGGAGGGCACACCCCTTGGCCTAGGTGCTAGGGACCCATTTTCGGTACCCCTCTTTCTAATTATTATTATTACCTACCAGTCATTGTTATGTAGCTACGCCGGGTGAATTTGGAAGTGAAAAGAGTAAACTAAATAAAGTTAAGAAAAAAGTGTATCTTCATTTTTGTATGTATACTATATTAAGTTCTAATATTCCTTTAAACCTATTAAAATATTAAAGCTGCTAAAGGTGCTAAAGTACAAAGCTTGTATTTATAATATAAAAAGCCATTTGTATATAAGAAAAAATGAATGCATATAGTATGTTCAAAATACTTATAATGCAATATGTATATATTGTCCAATTGTAAATCAAATTTTCACTATTCAAAATTATATAACATTATATTTTTACCTACTCTTTTTAATAATCCGTCTCATCAGTAGAGCTTGGAACGCCGAGTCATAAATAAAATGTAAATTTGAGTAGTGAGCAGCTCGTGATATACTGCAATTCTTGAGATGAAATTATTGTATCCAATAATAAAATGTCAGAGAGAGATGAACATTATTTAAATGGAATAGAGATATAAATCTTGGTAATAGCTGTTATATCATATTTCTTATTCGACAGTAAAATTCATCGATGGTTTTTATCTACAACGGTATCACGAAATGATTATTTACAGACGCTTCAAATACATTCTCAATTGATAAGACGAATTTCACAAGACGAACGAGTTAACCCAATTACATCAGGTACATGACCGATACTCCCCATAGATAAGTAGTTAGCAATTAAGATAAAAGCCCACCAGTCCAGTTGGTTAAGGTACTCTACTTGGAACTAGGAGGTCCCTGGTTCGATTCCCAACGGCAGCAGTTTGTCAATTAAACTAATTTTTTAAAAAATTAATGGGACGGTTAATTGACTAAGCTGTTGGCGTGTGGACAAGAACAAAAGTAACCGGCTATGCTTGTGAAGGTTTTCTGCAGTTTAATTCCACAAACTCCATATGAATATCGGCAAAGTTCCTATCAAAGTCGGGTGCAGCCGCACAACCTACCAATTCGTAGCGTACATACAAATTCTTTATCCTTTGGGGGTCGATAAAAAAGGTCTAGAAAGGCCTACTTTCCAGACTTCGACCTTCCCTCCGCTACGACTACTTTATCTACTATTTGTAGATAAAAATCTACAAATTGAAATAATGAGACTATTTTTGTTGAGCTAACTACACGGATTTGTTGTACCTAATTGTACAAACAGACGAATAAGCATAATACCAATTGAATAAATGATGAACTAAAATATATAAAATTCATCGTTATATCGAATAAAAAATTTATTGTCTGTTATTATTATCGAATTACAAGTTATCAAAACAAATAAATTTTATTTAACAGTGGGTTTATATTTAAATAATAAATAAATATTTTCAAAATAATATTAGTAACCGGTATGAAGTAAAATAAAATAAAAAAATTTCTCTCGCAAGTGACATATATTCCAATTCGGTAGAAGGGATATAAAAACACTTTGAAATACAATATTTTCTTTTAATTTCAATAATGTTTACTTTTTGTTCAAGTGATAATCACTTTCAATTAACAAATATTTAAATTTACTTCAAAGTGCGTCAGACCAACTTTTGACGCTAACTATGTTTACAGGAAGGCTTAGAGACGGTTTTTAGGCCTGTGTATCTCATGAACCGAATACATTTTATAATACTTAATATAGAAAGAAATAATTTGACCACTTGCTAAGTAAAATGTGAAAACCCTGCACCTGAGTCACGAATAAGTACAAAAAAAATTTCGTTACGCAGGAGCTGCTTCAAGTGATAATCACTTTCAATTAACAAATATTTAAATTTACTTCAAAGTTGGGACAATTCTTTCTACACTACTATATATACGCATCCCATAGTACGGTAGTGCGTCAGACCAACTTTTGACACTAACTATGTTTACAGGAAGGATTAGAGATGGTTCTTAGGCCTCTGTATCTCATGAACATAATATATTTTATAACACTTAATATAGAAAGAAACAATTTGATCACTGCCTAAGTAAAATGTAAAAACCCTGCACCTGAGACACGAATAGGTACAAAAAAAATTTCGTTACGCAGGAGCTGCTAATTTAGCGAATTTCTTGAGAATACATAAATGACTTTCTAGCGGTCACAATTTAAGTCTGATAAAAATGAAATGTCGTATATGATTTTAGTATTTGCAAGGCCAATTTTATTTATAAATGACATACGTCAAGGGGAAAGGGGGGCATAAAGAAAGAAGAAAACACAAAATATAAAATATCTCTCTTAATATTAGAACAATCGAAAATACATAAGGAATAAAGTTGTAAAAAATCATGTTTGCTACAATTCATCACCTTATCATTTTTGCTCAGACTTTAATGTGTACAGAGATATTAAGGAATTTAATTTTCAATCGTAAACCGTCAATATTTCTGTAAATAATAGTGTAACACAAAAAATGATAAGAAACAAAATTACAGTAAAACTTAGTACCTACAACATTACTTCTTATATTTTTTTCCATAGCCTACCAATTCCTAGTCTACTCACAAATTCCTTCCACTCCACTCACATCTTTAGGCATCACAATGGACCTTAAGGTCGAAGTGTAGCCCGCCCAGTGCATCCTCTACAATCTATCTATCTATCTCAGTAATGTTAAAAAATACAAACCAACAAAATTTTTAATTGTTTATTTCATTTGTTTAATTTAGCTTTTTAGTTATCACGAAAATAAAACATTTAACATGCTGTATAAGAACATATAATCTTTTCTAAAACATACTGTCTACGAAATTAAGCAATCGATATCATTATTTATATTGTAATAAAACCGAAATAAATTATAATTACAATTTCATTTCAATTGATACAGCCAGGTGGCCAGTGGACTATAAATCTTTGTTACAACACTTCACATACAAATTCACATTACGTTATTCTTTTGGGAATATACATTGACTATTTTTTTTGTTGATATGTCCTCTCATCTAGAGTAATAAATATTAGCAGTTGTATATACTAGAAACTCGCATTATCCGTTGCGGCTTCGCTCACAAAAATTGAAATTGAAAAGACCTTACAACTGAATAAAATGATATTTCTACCGGTCAAGGATTTTCTTCATAAGCAAGATATCAATATTCATTTCTCTAACTTGAAAAATTTTTTCTTCCTTATAAATTCTCACTCCCTTGAGCGTCCATTTTCTAAAAACTCGAAAACACGTATTTTATAGTGTATGACTTAATTAACAATGCTTCAAAAAGTGACTCCCTATTTTACCCCCTGAAGGGTTGATTTTCCAAAAACGCCTAAACACATATTACATTTTTTTTAATAGCCTAAATAACAATTTTTATGTTTCTAGTTTTAAAAAAATGAGCCCCAATACAATCTTTCACCTCCTTAGGAGTTGATTTTCGAAAAATACTTTCTTAGTGCATCTCCACACTGTGTAAGGAACATATCTTCCAAATTGCATTTCCAACTCTAAAAGCTTCGGCGATGATGAGTCAGCCAGTTTGTTAGTCAGTCAGACAGTCAGCGAGTTGTATTTAGCTTGTATATATGTAGATTAGGTTTTAGGTTTTAAGTAGTTTGTTTCTAATAGCGTCCCATGTTATACCATGGGACACAAAAATTGCGCTCATTTTTCAAAAGCACTCAAAAATTTAATTGATTTCTACCTTATTTGTTCGATTTTTGAGAAAAAATTTCGAATAAAACTTGTTAGTATGTTTAAAATATGCGGACATTTTTTTCGAAACCCGAATGAATATGGCACAACTCAATTATACAATTTTGAAAAATGAACGCTACTTTTATGTATTTGTACCTATTGTTTTTGGCGTCGCAATTCCTAATTACTACCTTTAAATATTAATACTAATTAATCGGCTATTACTTCAAGGAAAAAAACAGTGCTTCCAAAATTGAATACTAAAGTAAGGTTAACCTTTAACATTAAACATAAAATGATAAAAATGGGATTAGCTAGATGGTAAAATAGGACCTGAATATTAAACTTTTGGCTCCCGAGTTTTTTTAACTATTTGGATCCAAACCCTAACATGTACCTATAGTTTTCAATCTTTTCAAATATAAATTTCTATTGTGAATTGAGGAGGATGGTTCTCAATTCGTCTGTATTTTTTTTTTTTTTTTTTATTACATGAGGTATGATATTAGATATTCAAAACGTTATAATTTCTAATATGTGTTATTTATATTTTTGTATAAATTATATTAAATTTCGTACAAACTATATTTTCACATGGAATATATTTTCTACAGAAATGTAAACAAAAGCGGTCGTCAATTTGAATTTACAGATTCTTCGAAAAATTGAAGCCAATAATTCATGATATAGTATCTGTGCAGTCATCAATTTATTACGGGGTAAAATTAGTCTCATTGAGAAAAGATCTAAAATAAAAGAGCCGACGCACTGCGCATCATGAAACGTATTCTGAACGAAGAATCGGGGTCAACTGAAATCGGGGTCAACGAAGAATCGGGGTGAACTGGAAATTCCCACCAAATTGGGTCAATTGTTGAAATATGTTGTAATTCCCTAGCATCAACTAAAATAGATATAACGAAAAAAATTCTTCACGTTAGAGCTAAATAGCAATTTTCTCAGCGGAGGTAATCATAATGAAAATCATCAAATTACCATGTGGCGACAATTGTAATATTCATTAGTGGTTAGTTTCTCCACTTAAACAGAACATAACAAATTTAATATAATTGAACGAATTACAATTATAACAATGCAATGTTTGAGAAATAAGAACAGTTATAAAATGTAGTAAAGCCAATAGAGAATATTGCGCTGCACTAAATTACAGGAGTTTTTTTTGGTTTAATTAGGTTCAGTATCACTTACTGAATGTAAATGAACAAAATCCTTACAAATTTCGACCCCGAAAGTTCCGCCATTTTGAGAAAATCTGTATAAAACTGTAGATCTAGACCAATATCTCCATTACCGTGCACTTTAGGTTAAAAATGTTAATAACCTTTCTTGTAGATAATTAGAATTCCTATTTTTTTTGTTAATTAATTTTTTTTGTATCACTATCACCAGTCTTTTTGACCGATATACATTAAATCAATAAACTAGGAAATCCAATTATCTACAAGAAAGGTTATTACCATTTTTTTCCTAAATTGCACGGTAATGGAGATGTAGGTCGATACAGTTTTTCTCAAAATGACGGCACTTCCGGAGTCGTAATTTGTAAGGATTTTGTTAATTTAAATTCAGTACGTGATACTGAACCTAATTTAGTGCAATGCGGACAAAAGTAACGGGCTTCTCTATTGATTCTACTAATTGTACACAAAATTGAATTGACAAAAATATTCTCATTAAATTTAGATCATTCTTATATAACATTGTGAAGCAATGGGTTATCTAAGAAATAATTGAAGAGATGTAGGACAGTGGGGATAGTGACATCGAACTAGGTAATGCTTGCGTAATACTATTTCAAATGGAACATTGGGAGTAAGGATTTTAGACAAATTGTTAACGATTTTAGAAGATAAAACTGAAGATATTCTGGTGTAGGATTAAAACATCCATAACCCTTAACGTTATCTAAATTAAAACAGTCACACTTAATGACTAGCGATGGCATAATCTTCATCGAAGAGTGGACCGAATAGAAGCTAATTACATCGTGCAACTAATACTGTTTGTGAGTATGGAGTCAGCAAAAAGTACTGGTTTTTCCCAAATAACACAGACTTGTGTTTCATAGAAAATACTAGGACAGGCAAGAAGCAGCATATCATTGTTGGAGAGAAACGTATCATAAAATTTATTGCCGCGTCTATTGGTGCTGAAAGCAAGATAACATACGTAGATACGGTTTTTTGATAATAGCTGAAGAGTGAAGCCAAGAAAAAGCTATGAGGTGTCAAGGTATGAGAAATCGAAGATAACGTCGCCATCAGGCTTTAACATTTTCATTAAGGATCATGTAGACCTTGATGAAAGCCCAAATACTCAAGGGCAAAATATTCGTCCTTTATAGGCATCCAATAGCAGTACTTAGTGGCAGTAATCTTCTTATAGTGAATTGAGAAGTTCACATTCTGGTGTCTATATATTTAGTACAGAGCCTCCTACAAAGGTATATGAAGATCTCTTGGAACCTGCTAGCAGAGAGTTTGACTAAAAGGAGTAGAAAATTCGGTCAACTGATCTCGGTCAAAACATTGAGATGATGGAAGAAGTCGAAATTTACCAAATGCCGTCGAGATTGAATTTTTATTAAGTTTTTTTACTTCAGGTTGTTATGAAAGTGGTGGGGGTAATTCAAACAAAATTAATGGCAAAGTTCGTGTAACTCAAAATACACGAATTCTAACCACGTTAGAAGATTTTAAAAATTAATTATTAATAAAATTATTTTCAAATAAAATAATAATATAAAAAAAAAATTATCAATGACCAAATTCTCTTTATTGAAGAGTTAAAATCGAAGAAAACTTTTTAAATGCGACATAAAAAACATACCGAAGTTTATTACCCTATTAATATGCATATTTTCTCTAATAAATAATTGCTTTATCATAGTTATTTATACAATTTATTGCAGAGAATTTTAATTTACATTAAAACACAAATTCATTCATAGGTATTAGTAGAGTTAAATTAGGATTTTTCAGGCAGGTTGCTTGGAACCGCAATTTTTTTTAATCGATTCATCTTGACGTCCTGAATATGATCCTAAATTTTTACGGCCCAACTCGTGACAAAACAGTGTCAAAATTGAATTTGTTTATAACAAAAAAGCGTTTTTTCTTAATATCTTTTTTTTAAACTAAAAATTTAAAAAATGACATAGAATATTATCAATTTTGTATTAAAAAAATTCGTTACGCAGGAGCTGCTTCAACTTAGCGAATTTCCTTAAAATAAATAAATCAATTTCTAGCGGTCACAATTTTAGTCTGATCAAAATGAAATGTCGTATATGATTTTAGTATTTGCAAGGCCAATTTTATTAATAAATGTCATAGGTGAAAGGGAAATGGGGGCATAATGAAAGAAGAAAACACAAAATACAAAATATCCCTTTTAATATTAGAAAAATCAAAAAATGTGTAAGAAATAAAGTTGTAGAAAATCATGTTTGCTACAATTCATTGCCTCATCACTTTTGCTCAAACTCTAATGGGTACAGAGATAGTGAGGAATTTAGTTTTCAATCTTAAACCGTCAATATTTCTGTAAATATTAGTGTAACAGAAAAAATGATAAGAAACAAAACAACAGTAAAATTTAATACCTAAAACTTTACTTCTTATAAATTTTTCGATTTTTCGAATATTAAGGGAGATATGTCAAATTTTGTGTTTCCCCCTCCCTTTAAACCCCCCTTTCTCCTGGTCCGATTTTACCCATTAACGAACTTGACCTTTTGAATACCAAAAGCGCCTCAAATACTAAATTTCATTCCGATAAAATGAAAACTGTGACCGCTAGAGTGATTACAGACACATATATATATATATATATATATATATATATATATATATATATATATATATGTATATATATATATATATATATATGTCCATAGATATATATATATAAATTTTACAGATGGTGATTTTTGACATCTACTAGGTAAGATCGGTGGACATTTGAAGAAATTTTTGCGAAATTTTGACTTTGGTACGGGACCAATAGCTCTATTTCCTTTCAGGAAATTCGCTAAAAACAATAAACTATAAACATTAAAATCGGTTTATTAGAATTCGAGAAAAAATTTCCCAAAGTTCGAAAAACGCAAAAATTATAAATTAAAATAAAAAATCTTAAAACTATTTCATTTTTTTAACAGTGGCTAAAGCATGCCTGTTATATGTTAAAAATAATGTGCACAATTTTAGCCAAATATTTTTAAAAAAATATTTGGTCCCCGACAATTAATAAAAATAGGTGACATCTATTTTTATAAATAAAAAGGGTGCATTTGATCCGAGACAAATAAATCTTTGTTTAAATGAAAGGTCTTCAATATATCTATAAAATGAAAAAGAAAATTATTTTTTTCACTGTATTTTTACCCATTATTTTTCTATTTGTTTATAACGCGCTATAAACAAATTAAAAACAAAAAAAAAAACAGTTAAGAAATTATTTAGGATATATATAATTGGTAGGATATGCGGCTGCAGCCGACTATGATAGGAACTTTGCGCGATATTCAACTGGAGTTCGTGAAGGAAACTGCAGAAAACCTTCTCAAGCATAGCCGGTTACTTCGTTCTTGTCCATACGCCGACAGTTTATTCATTTAGCCGCCCCGTTTTTTTTCTTCTTAATAATTTCTTCTTAAACTGCCGATGTTGGGATTCGAACCCATAACACTGGTTTCCAAGTAGGCAGTTCCCAGTTACACTGCGTAGACATAATGCCTTAAACCGCTCGGCCTCTAGGACTGGTTTTCGGCATGATGCATAAACTACCAACACAAACATTAAATATTTTTCACGACTGATTTACATTTTAATCAAATTATTTTGAACAAGACAAAGTTTATTTACCCTGTTTACGACTCGATTTTCAAACAAAACCAAATGACAAATAACATCGTTTTACCTTTGACACTATTAATTTACTTTGAATATTAATGAAAACACTACACAGAAATGAGAAAACAGCATGATTCTTAAAAACGTTTATGATATTGGAGAGTTTTTTGCTTTTAAATTTATGTTATGTTTAGACACAATCATTTTATAAACATACATAATTAATGATACAAAAACCTATTAACTCATTATATAAGGGCATGTATAAAATTTAAATGAATATGTTAATTATTTTATAATCCTGATGAAAATTTTGTTTCTTAACATACATATATACAATGGATAAAATTAATTATGTGATCAATAGGATTAAAAAAAGACGGTATGAAATAATATTCACGTGACCTCTATGTATAGATATATTCCGAAACTTATTTATTATATTTTAAAAGTTTATATTTTGGAAGAGAATTATGAAGTGTTGAAAACTTTCTTTGAGAAACTAACATTAGTTTAATCTCTATTTGCATTATTTAATAACAAAAGCAAATATTCTATTCGTTTGAGTATATATATATTTTAGACCAGTAAGTAGCCGCGCTAGTTAAGGCGTTGTGTCTACTTAGAACTGGGAGGTTATGGGTTCGAATACCGACACCGTCAGTTTGTCAATTAAAAAATAAATGGAGCGGTTGATTGATTAAACTGTCGGCGTATGGACAAGAACGAAGTAACCGGCTATGCTTGTGAAGGTTTTCTGCAGTTTCCCTTCACGAATTCCAGATGAATATCGGCATAGTTCCTATCAAAGTTGGCTGCAGCCTTACACCTACAAATTCCTAGTCTGCATACGAATTCCTGATCCTCCAGTCACATCATAAAAATGTATAGTAAAAAATTAATAAAGGTTGAAAAATAATGATATGGGTGGCCTCTGTTATAGACCGTCGTATCTCAAAAACGGAGGATAAACCCCATTATAATTATTATTTTTTTTAAAATTATATATTATCGAAGAGAATTATGAAGTGTCTGAATTATGAAATTTCTTTGAGAAACTAACATGAGCTTAATCCCTATTTGCATTATTTAATACAAAAGCAAATAGTCTATTCCTTTGAGAATATATATATATTTTTTCCAACTAACAGGTTTCCTTTTATATATGTTGAAATTTCTTTGCGAAACTAACATGAGCTTAATCCCTATTTGCATTATTTAATACAAAAACAAATAGTCTATTCCTTTGAGAATATATATATTTTTTCCAACTAACAGGTTTCCTTTTATATATGTTGACAAGGTTTTCAGTTTCCATTTAATTTAATTTTTGCTATAATAAACACGTTCGTTATTGTAATAATCTATATACATATTATATAGGTTATATACACAAGGTTTCCAAAAAGTCTGGAATCGGTCAAATAAAACGAATGATGCAATGACAAACTTGTTCAATATTTTTAAAGTTAAATTTTTTTTCGATTCGCAGTGGATATATATATATATATATATATATATATATATATATATATGTATATATATGTACATATATGTATATATATATATATATATATATATATATATATCTCGTGTCACATGTTTATCGTGAATGGACTCCGAAACTACTTAACCAATTTTGATGAAATTTTCTATACTGTGTGTAATTTGGTCAAACTTGAGCATAGGATGGTTTTTATTTCGAATTATGGACTAAATATTTTTTTATTGCAAATTTAAGAAAACTTAACGACCATATTTCTTTTTCTGGAGTTAAAATTTGTGTTGATTTTGTCATTTCCACGGAAACTCTACTTCAATAAGATAACTATAAAATTATTTTATTTAAATTTTGTAATGTCAATTTAGATTGTCGTTTCCATAGTAACTATAAACAATAATCGTTATATATCGTTCTATTTTGGCTATTAATAAATTTAATTTTTGCAAATATTAAAATCATATCAGATACTATATTTCAATTTGATCACACTAAAATTATGATCGCTAGAGAGTTATATATTTATTCTTAAGAAATTCGCGAGTTAATGCAGCTCCTATGTAAAGAATTTTTATTTTTTTTAAATAAATTTTTGTTTTTAAAAATGCCAGCAATTAGACGTAGCAACTTACGTCACAGAACTCGAAAAGCTAGAAGTTAAAGATATACAAGAACAAGCCAAACTGACGACCAAGGTGAAACGCAGAATGGAGTTGAATGGAATCGATGGAATAGAAATCAACAACATAGAAATTTTGCGTTTAAGCCCTATCGAGCTGCATTCAATTATAATGTGGAAATCGATTACAGTTCACAGCAAATCGTTGCTATTGAACCAATGAACATTGTGTGTCATAATTGAAAGGCATTGAAGTTTAAAAATGAAGCCCATGGATTGTGTTGCGCGAGCGGTCAATTCAAATTCACGCGATTGGTGCCGCCAGAAGAGCCACTACATTCATTGGTTTCGGGAAATGGAGATTCTAAACATTTTTTGACTCATATCGAGAAACAAAATAATTGGTTTCAAATGACGTCATTTGTCGCAACAGAAGTTATTCGAGAACAATTTTCAAGGTAAGTATATAAAAAAATCATAAACTTTTCACCACCACGTGCCTGATGCAAAATACGTAGGCAGCTTTCAATTGAAATGGTGTATCAAATGAAATGGCTTAAAGTACATTTGTGCTCGGTAAATTGCCAAAAGCAGAAAGAAGTGAGGGCTGAGAAAGTATTTTGAGAGCAACATGGGAGAGCCACATGGTGGTACAAACAATTCGCTATACAATATCCTATATTACATCTGTTTGTTATCTGTTTACCTTTGCAGATTCAGGGTCAACTATATCATCTAACAGGTTCCTTATTGCGAACGCGGGATAGTGACTACAAATTTTTGCAAATTTATTCTATGAGCGATTCAACCAGACAAGTCGATCAGACCAGACAAGTTGTGCAATTCAACCAAACAATTCAACCAGACAAGTTGTGCACACAACAATTCGGTGAAAAGACCAATTGTGAAATAACTCCAAATGTTTTTCAGCACAACGAATTGGTTGCATTATTCACGACCGCATTAGACCGCATGTCATCAAAGTCGATAAGACGCCTGCAGGACAACACGCAAGACGTTTTAATGCGCCAACAATTGATGCTGAAGTCGCTAGAAAATAAAACTAAGAATGTTGTGTATCATAGAGCATTAGAATAGTAAACAATATGTTTTTGGAATAATTATTATTTTTTATTAATTATACCAATTCGAATTCAATATTCATAGTTAAGACAAGACAACGTCTGTCGGGTCAGCTAATATATATATATATATATATATATATATATATATATATATATATATTCAATATATATATATATATATATATATATAAATATATATACATATATATATATATATATATATATATATATATAAATATATATATATATATATATATATATATATATATATATATATATATATATATATATATATATATCTACCCATATAGGCCTTGAAATATTGTGAACTTAGATGGAAGATACCCTGAAGCCAGTGACAACCAACGTGAAAGTTTTGTATAGTGTACCAAACTATTATAGGTTTTAAATTAAATTTACGTAGTAGCAGGTACGATATTAGCTTTACATTATATGATGTTATTTTAATGTAATAATGTAATTATTATTATTACGATATGTAATCACTGACGGTATATAAGTATTTATTTAATGTGTTTTGGTTACCAATATGTACTTATGATAAAATATCAAGGTAACTTCAGGAGTTTATCAACTTTATTATATAAATCTCAGATAATTTATAAAAAAGAAATATTTAAAAATAATACTCTAAGAGCTATCAGGCAAAAAACCTACAGTATTTTTTTAAAGCTGAGTTGGTAAAAAAACTCTGTGCGTATCCCTTTCATATATGGAAAAAAACATTCGGTAAATTGAAAATAAACGTAGCGAATCGAATGAATGAGTTCTCTAAACTACGCGGAACGTATAGTATTTGCTAGAACTACGCGGCGTATTTGAAAGAATTATGAGGTTTAACGTTTGTTAACAGAAAGTGATTATCATTTGAAGACTAAAATATATTATTGAAATTCAAAGAAAAAGTTTCATTTGATGTGACTATTAATCATCGTTTTATTTCATGTAGTTTTGCATCCCTTATAACCAAATAAGAACAAATTTCGTATCACTTTGGGTTGGGTCAGTGACTCGAATAAGTCACTGATCTCTATACTATTTCTGTCTTCAGAGGTCAATTTCAGTATTCATAGCTCTGAATACATGATGAACAACGAAGTTTGTTCTACAAAAATAGTTTCATTATTTCAATTTTAAGGTTTTTAGCTGAAGTGCTATTCATTTGCATGTAAGTAGTATCGACCGACTACCTGACATAGTTGGGCCTACTATTTCGTTTTTTACAGTGATATAATTATTGGTACTAAAAAGAAAGTTCCAATATATTGAGAGCCAATCAGAAAAATTGACTCTTTTGAATCTAAACGAGCAGTTATGTATTAATCATGCCATCGTACCACATTCAAAGTCAACACTGGATATTGATCTATGGGAATCTGTCCACATATTAATCAATGAAACACGTAATGGTATATATTATTGATCAATAATATTGATAGTATGCAGAGCGAATTACAGTGGTTAAGGTTGGTGTTTTAATATATTAGTTATGAAAAATGTTTACCGCACCAACCCTAATAGTCAGTAGTTAAGAGGTGAAAGGACATATTACACGACTTATAGTAATTTATATTTCACCCATGAGAATTGGTACATATTCTCATTAAATCATACCATCTTTTCCAATATGATTTAATATGTTTTTCCAGGTTGATGACTATATTGGGACGATATTTTAAGTGGTTGTTAACCAGTCAATATTACAGTTGTCGAAACACAGGGGAAAAATTGTTGACATCCATTTTCATTTATTTTTTCTTGCTAAATAAACATTTATAAAGCCTTTTTTTTTAAATTGAAAATATAAAAATACAAATGTAGAGATAACTTTTTTTTTTACATGACTGCAATATCAAATAAAATCCATCTCATTCGACATATACAAATATTCAAATATTCATTTCAAATTATCATTTAAAATGCAAATATTTAATTTATGAAGCTATATTTTTTATATATAAACAAATGCTATTATATAATATATACAATTGACTTCATAAATAATATTCATGCACAAAAAAGCTTTCGATAGATAATTTTATGCTCATAAAATACCTTTGATTGAGGTTGGCATGTATTATTTCAATTTTTTTTGTTTCTTTGTATGTTCGAATCCGTTTATTTGTTTATACTTAATATGTATCGGTATATATATATAAAATATTTTATCTATACACAAACGCAGGGGCGGATTAAGACAAATCGGCTGCAAAATTGCCTCCTCCCCTTTTACTGTAAATTTTCATGCCAGCCAATTTTGACACCCTTGCCGAACACGCTAGAAATTGGAATTAAACTATCTTCTTCGCTTGACGCTAATCGTTATTATTTAGAATTGATTTATTGTAAATTTCCTATTTTCGTCCTATATTGTCATCCTGCACGTAGAAATGCTCAAATTCGAACATATATTAAAAAAAATGAGATAACTTCACTGTCAAATTAGCTCCACGCGTAAAACAGGCGCTGGCACCAACACGAGCACAAACGATTGATATCGGTTTCCATTCGAAATCTGAAAGTTCGGGTGCCGAGAAAATGCTGACTGGAAATGAAAATAAGGATAGTTTGAAAACCATTGAGGGACAAACGGTGAGACATGAGGTACATTCAAGTACAAACTAGGTACAGACGATTGTTATTTGTTTTAACTCGAAATTTGAAGGTGAGAGTGCCAGCATTTCCTCGGCTTCCCAAATTAAAATAGTGATAATTCGAAAATCATTGAGGTAAAAACGACAGAACTTGAGCTTCAATCAGATACAAACTGGGTACAAACGATGGATAATGGTTTCAATTCGAAATTTGATGGTGGGAGTGCTGGGGAATTGAGCCAGAGAAAACCAGACAAATCTAAACGCACTTGTTATAAAGTAGTGGTGCCTAATAAGGCCCACTTTTTGCAAAATGACCATAAAAACGTAATATTGCGTAAGAAACAAAAATAGAAATTTAGTAAAGTTTGTTTATTTATGCATCCCATGTTTGAGAAAAATCATAACAATTTATTTTGTCTCCATTAAAAAAAGATAATTCTAAAAACCTCGATTGTGGGCCTTATTAGGATCCCAGTCGCTCAATAAAGCCCGTTAAAAAACTTCAAATCATAGGTCAAATCAAAGTTATCAATATATCAAAGTTATTTATATTTAAAAATATCTTCATTTCTCTGTTACTACTTAGTTTTTACTAAATATTTTTAAAAAAATATCTAATTCAGTATTTTGTTTTTAATCACGAACTACCCTGGGCCTTATTTGGAGTCATAGGCAAAATCGTGAACTTTGGTAACAGAAGGTAACTAGTAACTTAATTGTCTAAATGAACTCATATTCCATGCAAACTTTTTGTTTGCAATATTAAAAACTGACTTCACTTATCTGAACATTTATTTATAAAACATGCTATTATAGGGAACATTTATTGAAATTAATTTAAAAAAATGTTAAACTTAATATTCTTAATAAGACCCGGACCTTCTTTGCATACAATCAAATAGGCCTTATTACGGACAGTAACCAGAAATGGCAAAAATGTTGTTAAAAAATAACTGAAGGAATAAGTCCATAAAAATCTTGTTGCTTTCAAAAATAGAAAGCTTGGATATTAAGATATAATAATAAAAAACCACCACTTTATTCACAAAAAATTTCAAAAAATGAAGAATAAATATTATAAACAGAGTGTTTATTGACACATCACTGATAAACACCGGTTTTCTGTCTAACCGAAAACTCATTTGACTAAAAGTGTTGGTAAATTTTTGTCACCAATTACAATAACGATTTTTCATGATTGGGCTGTATTCGGAGCCGGATCTTGTTAGTCTACAGCCCCTTATGTATGTCAAACATTTGCGGATTCTCTTTAAACAATAATAAATTAAAATTATATTCAAGATTACACTGTACCACATATGATTTTTTCTAACCAGTACTCAATTAGTTAGAAAAAATCACAGACTTTCAAATTTCCAGATTATCTCTTTGTTAAATCCCAGAAAAATTGAAAATAGCTGCATTCAAATGCTTATACCAGTTTGATAATTTCAACCAAAAGAACAATCTTATATCCTCGACTAATTAATAAAAAAGTTAATTAAACAATTAGATTAAATACCCTCTCCACATAAACTCAATAGCTTTTATATAGAGGTTGTGCGACTGTTCACACCAGCTTTTCTGTTTGATAAGTTATTTATAATAATTTGTATACTGAGATTTCATGTTGTATGGTATACAAAACTATTTGACATTTTTATTTATAAATTGATAGTAATAAATTTTCTAGTAAATAAACTTTATTGTGTACAGTATTATTTTTTGTATTAAAATATATATAAATATACAAAATAAATTGATCCGAGAGGGGGTGAGAATAGATATATTGTTAAAATAGAAAAATAAAAATTCATATTATTACAGACGAAAATAAAAGTAAATATCTTTGATAAATTACACCACGACAAATAGTGTTACCATGTCACGAGACAATACGAGATAGTCGTCGTTCTCGCCATGTCGGAAATTTCGTGTGTTTATTCTAGTTTCATTGTGTTTCGTATATCGATAGAAAAAACTTCTCTTGTTTTCGCCGAGAAACAGACAAGCCTCGTGTCGTTTGAATTTAACACCGTAAAAAATTTTAAGACTAGCATTTGCTTACTAAGCTTAAGAATAAAAATTTTGACAAAATGGAAACCCGATTTCAAAAATCAAATATTCTAAAACAAAAAATGCACTAAAAAGTAAAAGAATAATTGCATATTCTTGTGTCAATTTTAGTTCACCTAAGCAAAAAGTTTTAAATATAAATGTACAAATATTGTTATTTTTGGAGTCGGTGTCAGCATAGAGAAATTCACATAAAATATGGACACCGCCTCCAAAAATAACAATAATTGTACATATATATTTAAAAATTTTTGCTTAGGTGAATTGACACAAGAATATGCAATTATTTTTTTACTTTTTAGTGCACTTTTTGTTTTAGAATATGGGGTTTCTATTTTGTCAAAATTTTGTTTATTTCTCGCTTTTTAGTGATTTTGAAGTTCTATAACTGATTTTATTTGTCTGAATATGGGTAGACCTAATAAACGACCTACTAATTTTTAATGCATTTTTTTGTATAACACATTTTTTTTTATCCGTTTTTTTTTTTTTTTTTTAATTTTTAGTGCATTTTATCATAACAGATTTTGAGTTTTTTTTACTTGCATTTTGTTGTTTTTTTTGTAAAAATTTTTTTTTTGGGGTAGGTTTTTTTTTTTTTAATTATTTTTATTTGAAGTCGGTTTTTAAAAAAAGTTTCTTATTTTTCCATTATGAATGAGTATACCCTTTCAAACAAACAAAAAATTTTCACAGAAATCGGTGATCACATATAAAATGAGAATTTTCCTCGATTTCCAGGGGATGCCCTAATCAGAATGCGATTTGGTGACAATGGGGCCAATGGGAAATCAAACCCTTTAAAACAAAAAAAAATTCAAAATCAGTTCATAAATGACAGAGTTCTGAGGTGACACACATTAAAAAAAAAATACAGATGATTTAAGAACCATCCTCCTTTTTGAAGTCGGGTTAAAAAATAAATAAGAATCTTAAAAGTTACTTAAATATACAAGATGAACCGTTTCAATCGATAATAAGAAATATCTTGCCGAATAAGTTAGATTAAAAACAATGATTCAAACAAAAGTTGTTGGGTTTAAAGAGAGTCACATTATGATACCTTTTATTTGACCTTCACCTTCAATTCGAATTCGTTACTTATAGGCGATTGAAGAAAACTTTTGCTGAAAAAGTTGTTTCTTATAAAAATTCTAACATCTTTTGCAAGAAACATTTTTTTGTTAACCAAATAGATTCGGCGAAAATTGAATGTGAAAATCAATCTGAATATGTAAATTTATTTTATGCATTTAATAATACGATAGTCATTTGACTAACATTCGAAGGGTTTTTTTCGCAAACACAAGTTTCCATTTGTGTTTGCGTAATAATAACATTTACATCTAAATTGGATTTATAATACTATGTATGTAATATATTTAAATTTAAACGTTATAAAATACTTCAGATGAATTCTCCAAGAATAAATTAAGTGAAAAAACTACCAAAATTTATCATAGTTTTTTTCTAAATTACAATAATATTTGTCTGTATAGGAGTATAAACGAATGCCAATTCAAATAATGTTCTATTTAAACAATTCGATTAATGTTTAAATGTCATTTATTATTTTAAAAATATGATTCTTTTACGATATGAAAATCCAGTTGGAAAAAACAACGCTATCAATTTTTAATTCAAGCTTTCTGTACTGTCGATATGCCTTTTTTTATTTGTTTTTCGTGTATAAATGTTATACAATATACGGGTATTCACGGGCAGCCAGAAATACAGAATATAAATAATTTAGTATAGTTGTTCATATAATGTTGTATTTATTCAATTTTCGAATGTCCGTCTGTCTGTCAAAAATGATAATTGACCCTTTAACTGCTACAAACTCATGAATTCGTTTGACCTCATTAATGCGTTTGAACCGTTCTTCCAGTGCTACAACCACATGTACATGATTGTACACAAAGCAGTGTCTATAATGCGAGCGTAAAATGTGGGAATGAGGGTGAGTGCGTGCAATCCCCCATGCACTATGCTGGCCCACATACCAGTATAATGTAGAAGGTGAATACACTTGGGCATTCTTCTTAACTTCTTAGCTGGATGATTTTCGAATAGTTATTTATAACTTTAGCAATTAAAGTGTTAAAGAACAAGTAACGTAACAACTAACTGAGTTAATTGTTTGAATACCCACTACATACTGAGTTGTACATCAATGTGTGAATTATGTTCAATTGCGTTTAAAAAAATAGATATTGATGTATACAAAACTGAAATTAAAATAAAAACAAAGACAGACGGACGGACAGGCAGAAATGGCCGAATTAGGCCATTTTATGAACACATATGTCAAACATTCATGCCTACGATCAATATTTTTTAATCGTTAAAAACTTAATATATCTTGTATATTTACATATACTGAATATAAAAACGAAAAGATATAATGAGAAGTATTAAGTGCGTTCCAGAACTAAAAATTGACTTCGAGCTCATGGGTAAAATTGGCCCATACATATAAAACATTTATATTTTTATAAAAAATGATCCTTTAAAAAAAAAACAAAAAACAAAAATTTGTTTTAATTTTTGACGTGAAATCGTCTTTTAACTCGTTAAAAGACGTTGTCAGCCATTTTTGTGTTAGAAAATACCGTCAGATTTCAATCACTAACAACTTCGAGACTAATAATGCGTTTACAATAGTCGAGCCCACAAGAGATGGGCAGTGTCTTCACGCATCTGTCGCGCTGTACTTGGTTACGAGTTAGTTTTGTGTAAAGATATTAATTGGTAGAGCATGGAAACATTTTGAACCTGTGACCCTTTACAGCATTGGTAGAGCATGGAAACATTGTGAAGAGCTTGCGGAGCACTACAAAAAGAAAAAGATGAGATAGTAAAAACATTCGCAGGAATATAAGCAAAAATTGGTATTATATTGAAAATTACAAAGCGATTACGTAGTTGGCCAATCCCTTTCTTCTTTTTTTCATTTTCTGGCTCTGTAAAACTACTTTTTATATTGAAATTTCAAGATTAATCGTGTTATACAAGGTCTTATAGTTTTTGAGATGATTTGGGACATCGGACAAAGTATGTTGCGTAATGCGTAGGATGGTTTCATTTCCCTGGGACGATCCATGTGAACTGATGAAGAACACATTTATCATTTCTATTTTGATTATCAAATAAATAAACACGTAGGAGCTACGTAGACTTAGCGAATGTTCTCAGATGAAGAGTGACAATTTTAATAATCATAACATTACAATCAAACATATTTTTAATCATATTTTTTTAAATATTAGAGTAACAGAAAAAATGGTTTGGTGATAAATTAGGGTATAATTAATTTACTACAAGTTTACCCCATTACTAATTTTTCCATTTTTCCAATATTAAGAGAAATACTCCAAATTTTGAATTTCCCTTTCCATCAAAACTCCTCTTCCTTTTTGGTATATTCTACCGAACAAACTTTCATTCAGGGAGTCTCATTTTAAACAATGCAACTGAATATTTCTTCAAGGAAACGTATTTGGAAAAATTTATCGGACGGAGGGGTGCTTCTTATGGTTATCTTGGCTTTCACCCTGACCATGGCTTTTAAGGTTAAAAGGTCATGAAGATCAACTTGCGTTTTTCAAATAGGATTAATTCTTCTTTATATATAAAAATTTAATGTTCGTTTGTTCAAAATCGCAAATCTCCTAAAGTTCTTTACAGATTGTTTTGAAATTTTTACACAACGTTGTATTCATATACAGGAAGGTTTTAAAAAACACTACCCCTAAAAGGGGGTGAATTTTGTATAAAACTTATTATGTCGTCCGATTTGCTTTTTTGCAGACATATTGTTTATAACAAATAATTAAAGTTTGCATATTTTGAATTACCTTGCAAGTTTTTTTTTTAAACTACCCCTGAAAGGGGGTGGAATCGGGTTGTAAAGATAATGTGGAGAAATTGTCTTTATGAAGCTGAAATTTGATGGGTAGGTAGTTTTTAGATAGTAAACATTAGCTAAGAAAGGATTTTTGAAAATTCACATTTTAAGGGGGAGAAATGTGGGGGGGAGTGAATTTTGCATGAAACTTATTGTCAAATTAAACATATTAGAAAATTATGTTTCGTCTTTTGTTTCCTGACCATTTAGCCTCAGCAACGCGAGGCAGGCTAAAGCTAGTATCTCATATTTTTCGAAGAATCAGATAGCTGAAGAAAAAATAACATTAAAACTGGGTAACGTGAATAAGTTTATTTTATCAAGAGTAAATGTTATTATTGGTGGTCAGTCAATAAATAGGAATCGATCTTTAATTGTAAACAATTGATTCCTATTTATTGACTACCAATAATGACTTTCTCTATTTATAAATTTTTTTAAAGACCATATTTTTCGTTTTCTGAAAGATTCCAAAAGAATTATCTGCTCAGAGAAAAACGTCAATAGATAAATAGTTTTTGTCTTGAAAACGGAGCATTCTCGGACCCATACTCATATGAACTGTTTTCCATATTTTGGTGAGTGCTATATTTACACACAAATTATGGCACTCGTCTTTTGTGATATCCCGTATAATGGTATACACAAGCTTCAATTAACCCTTATAACAAGCAATTGTGGTATATTAAAACTTTCGTTGGAGTTTCATGGTAGTATCAGTTAAAAAGACACTGATATCGATCGATTGAACAGTTTTTGAAATAATCACTAATTTAGCCACAGTTTAGATTAGTAATGTTCTGTAATATTAACTATAGTTCAATGAAAAAAAAATGAATAACAAGTAAAATATAATCTTTATTGAGTTTATTGTCTGTATATGAATTGTTTATTTTAGTTTTTATAGTGTGAACATAAATCTATTGTATGTTTACAGTACATTTACAGTATTTACAGATGATTGAGCGGAAATTGTGTCAAAACTTTTCAGTTAATGGAAAAAAGTATCAAACAAAAGTTGCTTATTTTTGTTTTTGAACTTTTCTTCTATCTCTTACAGTTTAAACGTTAGAGATGTTCCCCATTAACGAGAAAACACATCGACCAAATTTACCCATTCAAGAACAGGAACTCACAATTTAGCTCTAGAAACACAAAATTTCAGTTTGTTATCTATCTTGGATTTTGAGTTTTTGTGTTTACAAACAGACATATATATGAAAATGGACTAATTGAGACATTTTATGAGCACCTCTCCCAAATATTTTGATGTGCGATTAATATTTTCAACCATTTTAAAGTTGGCGTTAAACTTGCCCTTGGCAGCGCCGTAGGTAGGGTCAATGGTGCCCAAGGCAAGATTCGATTATTGTGCACTGTAAGCGGGTGCACAACATAGCCTCAGCATTTAGCGCTTAAGGCATGAAATATATGTTCTAAATAATAAATATCATTTGGCTAGTTGCGTTTCGGTTTGCACCCCTAGTGCATCCCCTTGTTGCCAGGCCCTAGCTACGGCGCTGACCTTTAAATATATTACATATATACCCGGTATACAAAGTAAAGAACATATTTCTAAAAAGTAAAAATAGCAAGATTAAACAGTAAACATCGATTTTATAAATTTTAAAGTGCGATAATCCATTTTATTGTTTATGGATGAAATAAAACAATTCGGAAATGAATTAATCATCCCAACCATGTCACTTTTAATAAAATAATTTTATAACTTAAAATTGCAAAAATAAAAATTGATGTGTTATATTTTCAACTAAACTAATTGAATCAAATCGATCAATTAATTGAATTGTTTTTTCGACATTTTTAAGAAAAAAATATATAAATTTAAGAAAAATATTACCCGGAACTAATTCTAAACTAAATATACCAGGACACTTGGACGATTGATTGATTTAATTTCAACTAAAATTTATACAGAAAATTTATATCTATCTACTGAAGAAAAGATTTTTATATTTATTAGAACAAATTTTTTTTTTTTTTGTGTCTAGAAAAAAGATTTGTTTTCTCTTATCCTTTTTTAAATTGAAAGCACTCCTATCTTTTATTAAATTGTAACAAAGCATCGTCATCTCCTGACCTACAATCAAATCTAGTTCATTATTATAAATTTCTTTTGTCTAAGCTACATAAAAGCAGATGTAATCATTACATATGGATAAAATCTTGAAAATAAATTTGTCACGTACCTATTTGAAGAAAATAATCTACAAATTTTCTAATAATACTCATTTTAAGTTTGTTCGAGTAAAATATATCAAAAATGTTTCCACAATCTTTAAGAAAATAAAAATGTCAATTGAAGCACATAAAAATAGATGTATAACAGGAAAACTTTAAGCATTCCGCATATTTTCAAACGACGTTATCAAAAATTCACGTTTTCAAATACTTATAGTGTGGGTGGAGTGATTTTATTACTCTTTATTAACCTAATTAAAAACTATTTTTGAACAAAACTATCCCAGGTAATACTTGATATCAGCATGTTCTTCATTTGAGTACATTAATTACTTACCAAAAACTTCTTTTCAAATTAAAAAAATATTATCGAATTGAAAAATTTAAGCTATTGGTTGAAATACGCTGGAAAATTAAGGATTCAATAACACTTTTTTTTGATCTAATAAGTGAGCACTTTAATCTTTAAAAACATGTTCTAAATCAGGGTTTCCAATCTGTGTTCCATGGATAATTTTTTTCTACGTTGACAATACTATTGCTGAGCAAGATATATTTCCCACTTTTTCCCAAAAATAAATAGAAATATTGTTAATATTGATTATGTATGTATCCAATATTTGAAAAAATACATTTTGTTAAATTACAACGCATTAGACTAAAATGTTGTTGCCCTTTTGTTTAGAGATGTTTCTACTTATATTCCAGAGATTCAAATTAATTAAATAATTAAAATACAAGCTTTAAAACTGAGATTTATTCTTAGTAAATTTGATTGAAAACAAACTATAAAATACGTTGCATGTAAGTTAGTCTATAAATTTACTTTAGTAAATACAAAATTTTTTAAGTATAAAGAAGCCTTTTAACAAGAAAATTTGCAATTTGAGAACTCAATATCATGGAAGTAATTAAAAACTTTATTCTATTTTCTTGACATATGCTTTCGTTTAACATTTAAACAATATAAATTCCAAATAAATAGTTTATTTTTTGTTTAATTTTATTGTCATAATTCTAAGTTATCTCCTCAATTTTTCAAAAATTTTGGTTTGTATATTTTGTCACCTACCTTTGACAATAAACAAGGTGATCCGTATTAATTCTCAAAGTATTCCATCAAAGAAAAAGTTTGGGAACCCTACTCTATATATCCCAAAAATAATAATTGACTCTTATTGACTCTCACGTATTGACCCTTATTTTATATATATTCATATAAAAACTTCTGCTTTTATGAAAATAATTTATTTAAAATCGAATCCCACTAAAAGTTTATCTGTGGTGAAATTTAATAGTAAACATTCCTGGGGAGGAAATAATAAATGTTAAAAATTGATCATGCTGCTTTTTTTTGGCACTTAATTTTTATTTTTTGAACATCGGAAATTCAACTTTTACGAAAATGATACATACAAGGATTTACCACATATACTATGACTTAAAACAAAACGATTGACCTAATTTGTTCCAGTAAAAGTTGAGCCATAGCGTTTTAAATCGTTTTTATTTTATTTTAATTAGAACGGATTGGGCGATTTTGATAAAATTTGGTATGATGATACTGTTTTATCATACAAAACAACCCATATAAAAATTTTGGTCTTATCAATTCATGGGCGTAGAACGTGGAGATTTTGATAATTGAAACCCACTCAATTTCTACGCTCATAAAAACAAAGGGTTTTAAGTTTGTTGTTTACTACAAAAAAGGTACTGTTTAAAAAAGTCGATTACTCTTATGGTGTACTCAAAATTTGGAATTTTAATCATTGGCAGCAGCAATTTCGGTACAACGATTAAATTACGAAAAAGTTATTTATAATATGTTTCAGGTATTTTAAACAACGTAGCTTGTACAGCGCCCAAACGGCGCAACTTTTATTCGGGACAATTTAGCTCAGCGTCTTGTATTAAGTCATAGTATATGTGATAAACCTACACCCTGTATAATGTGTATTTCTTATTCTTCTAAAAAATATTACAAAATGCCTTTATGATTTAATAGTCAGTCGTAAATGAGTGTCGACTAAAATTTCGTATAGATTTTGGGCAATTTACATAAACTTTACTCAAATTGTCAATTAAAATTTATAAAACAATATATCTTTTATATTTGAAACTGAGAATAAAAAAATAACTGAATTATGCATTAAAAAATGGCGGGTATAGATAAACAATTCTGCGCCAAATTTAAATTTCTTATACATTCTTAAACAAAATTGCTTTCTTTTTAAATAAAATCTCCTTTTTTCAGAAGGTGTGTAATATTTGTTTTGTTAGAAAGGAAATTTTTCTAACCAATAAAAATATGAATTCAAAACACCCTTGTCAAGTGCAATAAAAATGACATGCAGTTAAAAAAAAAAACATTTTTCTTTATTCATACAGGATAATCAAATTTTTTTTCTAAGTAAAAGGAAGCATTTAACAAAGAAAAGAAAATTATATTTAACAAAAAAAACTATGAAATATAATTACAAACACAAATTAAAATTTAATTACTTACATAATTATACAATAAAAAAAAGAACCTCAAAACACTTTTAATGTTACAATACAAAAGAAAAAGTTATTTGAACAATGCTAATGAAAATGTATGTAAAGAAGTCGATATTAACGGGTATACAACTGTATATACTAACCAACAAGCCGAAAGTACAATAGCGAAGCTGTACCAAACAGCGGGCGGATATGAGAATGGATATTTATATATACTATACCAGTTTTTACTTCGAATTCTAATAATAATAATAATAATAACACTCACTATTTATGCAACGAACGAACGAGTAGCACACAAATTCTGGTACAACAAACCGATACTTGTAATGATGGCAGGACTATACAATAAGTATATGTGCTTTGAGAGTAGATAAGGGTCGAATGAACAAACGAACTAACTCACAACGATGATGACGATGATGTCCCGTACAAACCCAACAACAATAACGCACGAGAGTACAAAATCGAATGAGAGTTCCTAAACTATATTAAATATATATTTTGTGTGTGTGTGTGTTTGTGTCTGTGTGTATGTGTGTGCATTATATAGGGAAAATTCTTACTTACCAATGAACGTTGTGAAAATGTGAAATACACTTTGCTGATAAAAAATGGTACCACCATGATTCTAGTCATACAGTGTCCGAACTATAGGTTATCAAGAGCATGAAAAAAAGGTTTCTGTTTTATAAATTTCTTATTTAAAAAGTTTTTGAAGCCATTGGAAACAAGATATGTACTTCAAGAATGTCGAAAAATGTATATGTAGAAAAATGTAAATCTATATTAATACATTATTCGCATCTTGCCGTTGTTTCTGCTTGAAAGCGCCACATTTCCTTTTTATGCATAATCTTAATATTCTTTGACATCAAATGCTCGATATGAAATATGAAACACATCTATTATGAATATTCTGAATCAATGCGCTATCGCTGAGCTATCTGAGATGTTTTGGTAGTGCATTTGATCTTTCACTATCTTTGATGTCGATTTATGATTGATTTGTTTATTTACATATTTTTAAATTGTTTTTTGTAAACCAAGGTCTATTTATATCCATTTTTAGTATGGTTGCCTTTCGGTTATATTATGCCACCGGAAGTGACTAGCGTTTACTTAATTTGACATTTAAGTAGTATGTTTGAACATTGTTAACATTCTTTAATTTCAAATGGTTAGTATGAAAAATCATAAACATCTAGGATGGGATTCGAATCCACGACCTCCGGCATTCTGAAACAATACTGAGCTACCTACAGCTGAGCTACCTGAGATGTTATGGCAGTATAAGGTATATGATCTTTTACTATTTTGATGTAATACATCGACACTTTAAACAAAATCTTAATGTTTCAGAAACCCTCACAAAATTACGAAGACAGAAATTTATGAATTAATTTATTCCCATGCACTTGACAATTGATTACACAATGAAAAATTTAAATACTTTGGTTTTCATCGAGTCCACAGTGTGTAATAATGATACCTCCCAGCATAAATAGCATAGTCACATCACATTAAATTTCATAGTAAAAAGCGTTTGATTTATTATAAAATTATCTAAATTAACGACTTAAAATTTTATTTTTTATTATAAAACTTATATTTTTGCTCCATAGGCTCCAGTTCTCGTAGTATCTCTCTGCAGCACCAACAGTATTCTACAAGCATAATTATATGATGCTTGTAGAATAGAGAAATTATGCCGCGAGACAAAACGAAAGTTGCTTATCTCTTGTATTGTACTGACTTATAAAATTTCTATCGTCTCGTCCCGTTTTTACCGTTGAAGAGTATCTTGAAAAATGCAATTTAAAAAAAACTTTTTGTAAATAAGTAAAAATAATTATTATTACTGGTCGGTTGATCGTTTAATAAGAATTCGAATTAAAAATAGAAGAGTCTTCCAAAATTTTCCTTCAATAAATATTTGACAATAATTTAAAACTTGAGTCGAATCATTGTTTCTCACCTTACAGCTGGCGGAATTTTCTACTATAGCTGACTGAAGTATTATTGTCAGTATTACCAAGATTCTAAATTTCGTCTTGTCTCTCGCTGATTTATTCTCGTCTCGTCTCCCATTCACCCTAAATAATGCCTCTCAAAGAAGTTAGGAGAATTAACATAAAAGCGCGACATTTTGTATATTTAAGAGTAATGGAAATGTTTTGATGTCTATTGTACACAAATAAGAATTTTGTATGACTACCCTCAAACAAGTATTGCGAAGAGTAAATAATGAAAAAACACTGCTTGTCAATGTTAAAACAAAACTCTAGTTTGAGTTAGAGAAAAAATGTTAGTTAATGAATTATAGTAAACATTATTTTCTACAACTTTACTTCTCATACATTTTTCGATTGTTCAAATATTAAAAGACATATTTTATTTTTTGCGTTCTATTCTTTCTCTATGCCCACTCTTTCCCCTTGACCCGCACCATTTATTAATAAAATTTGCCTTGAAAATATTAAAACCATATCAGATAAGATATTTCATTTTGATCACACTAAAATTGTGACCGCTAGAGAGTGATATATGTATTCTAATGTGTACAGAGATATTTAGGATTTTAACTATCAATTTTAAATTGTAAATATTTCTGAAAATATTAGAGTATCAGAAAAATTGATAAGAAACCAAATTTTAGTATAACTAATATTGTGTTGTAAATTATTAAGAATAATTTTTTTGAACCTAGCACATTTTTCTAAGTTCAAAGAAAAGTTTTAAATATAAAAGGAAAATATTTTTCTCTTTAGCAAAGGAGTTTCTTTTTTATAATTACAAAGAGAAAATGATAAGATCTAGTTTTGATCTTTAAAACAAAGTTTATTTTCAAATCAAAAATCAAATAAATTATGAAATCAAACACAATTTATTTTATAAAGTTGACACGTAAAATTTTTCTTCAAAAACAAGTACATAAACAAGTTACAGTAGGCCTACACAACAAACAGTTACTTTAACTTGTATATAGATTTTGAATTAGCAAGTGGCCACGAGCGCTAAATCATCAAAAAGATTATTGAAATAATCAAAGAGAACTCTTTCAAAGAGGTTTTTTGAGTGAGACACGCACCAAATTAGCAACGAGCAGCATGTCTCTGACTTCCTATCCCAGAGATAGTTACGATTAGCTAATCCATACTAATGATGACTACTTTGTAAACGAAATTCGTTATTATTAAATACAAATAATTGTTCTGGGAATTGGAGCGAAATTTGATATTTAAGTTAGTGTTCGATTAACAACAAGTTTAAAATTGGCATTGTTCGATACATATCAAAGTTTAAAATAATCATTGTTGGATTAACAGTCAAGTTAAAAATTTGTTCAAGTAAAGTCAAAAAAAAAGAGATGGAGACTTGATTATAATTGTGAAAAAAAAAATTTAACTATAATTCTTTTTCAAATGAAATAAATTCAGGTTTGAATTCATACCTTTGAATTCAAAAAGTGCGTGTTGTCCAATTTACATAAATTTAGTAAATTTTTACTAATATTTTTTGTTTTATTTTTGTGCCGAGTGCCGGAAATTGTTGTAGGTACTAAAGCGTTACTTTTGAAGGCTAAAGAGAGTCAAGATACCGCGACACTAATTTTTAAATTTCTTACAAATTTTTCGATTTTTCGAATATTCGAATATTAAGGAAGATATGCCCAATTTTGGGTTCCCCCTTCCTCTATCCCCTTGTCCGATTTAACCGATTAACGAACTTGACCTTTCAAATACCAAAAACACCTCAAATACCAAATTTCATTCCAACTGGAATAAAACCATGACCACTAGAGAGTCTATATATAAATTTTTTCGATGGCATTTGAAGAAATTTTTACGAAATTACTTCATCGGTACAAAAACAATAGCTGTGCATTGCATTGCATTTTTCTTTGGAAATTTGTTAAAAATAAAGGAGAAAATGTGACTATTCAATAATATACTGTTTTTTATTATCACCAGTCCTTTTCCCAATAAAGTGAGCAATGTTAATTTAAAAAGTATATTTTACAGAAGTAATGTATGCATTACAAATCAATGGAATAAAACCTCGATACTGGTGGAAACATTTTCTGAAGCGACATGTATCATCATCTCTTTATGTTTATCGGAAAAAACAAAAATTAAATATACAGCATACTACTACGACATACGTACCACGAAACATGGTTACAATAATAAACATGTACACAGGTACTATAATCTCGTATATGCTAGATTAATACATATAAACTTTAAAGAAAATGTACAAAATAACTCGATATATTTCGTTTATGCTCGTCCATATTCGTCATTTCAACGTATATATGTTTTAATAGTTGAATCACCATTATAAACATGGAGGGTAGAATCATATACTATCACAGAAAATGTATTTTCCGTTTACAACGAAAACTGAGTAGCTCTGGTTGGAAAATAATTGAGTAGCTCATTTGATCATAGTCACAAGCTACCAGCCCATCAAGTTTCTCAAATATAATTGGCATCAGCCAAAACTATAGAAATGTATTTTCACGGCAGATCATAATGAGGTAACAATGAGAAATGTGGCCAAAAATTAATAATCATTTAAAAATGTATATTGATGTACACGAAAAAAGTGGCCATATTTAATCGACGGGCACTTAAATCTGCATGTTTGATCGCTAAACGTAGAATTAAAAAAGTCGCATAGTAAAGTTCAAAAATTCGATAATTATAGTGCAATTAGAGATTAATTGCAGAATATAAAATTAATAAAATTCCATAAGAAATAATATGTTTTTGGAAAAGTGAAGAGTTAAACACTATGGAATGGTAAATTTACCATCCATAAATTCTTCGAAATGTTATTTACGAGAAGGCCTTTCTAGTTGGCGAAATAGACCAATCAACGTGTGAAATGTAGGTCACAAATTACAGTAAACAAAAAATATGGTCGTGTAGAGAAAAATATTTGAAAAAAAGAGGCGTTTTTTACTCTCGAAAATCGATCCTCGAACATTACATAAAAAATTCAAAACAGTCAAAAAATAGTTTTTTGCGAAAAAAAAAAAGTTGATCATCGATCAGGAAAAGTTAAATAAGAAAGAAAAACGTATCAAATAACCTATCGATTGACGTGTGTTGAATTGAAACATCGGAAAAACCGTCAAAAATCGCGATTTCTTGTTTTTGGTTCAAAAATATGAGTTTTTCATAAAAATTTTCTAATAATCCACAGAAATGAAGCCCAAAGCAAGCCAAAAAAGTTGCTTCATTAATTTGAAATTTTTTCATATTAATAAAGTAGCTGTATTTTATATTGAAAAATTTACGTTTTAATATTCTAATACATCTCCTCCTATACGTGATAATTTTATTTTTCTAAGCGAATTTAGGTACAGTTACGTTTCGATGGCACTACAACCAGGGATTCTAACCGAACTGAAACCGAAATTCGATTAAAACCGTTTAACTTGAGTAACCGTAACCGATAACGTAACCGTTTTAATTAAAAAATAAAAACCTTTATCGAAACCGAAACCGAAATCGATTTTTTACTACCGCTTTTGAACCGGTTATTTTTTTGTAGATGACATAAAAGGTAAAATTGATTTTTTGCGCGAATAACACTATTATTTAATCACTGATATACATATGGACTTCGGTTCCTTATAATGGCCTGGTTAGTAAGTGAGACCCAAACATAATATGCCGCGCGAGAACTAAACATAAAAAACATTCTGTGTTTTTTTTAATGTAATCAATAAATCTTTAATTTCAATGAGTTTTCATCATTTTCATTATAACTTTTTTACCTGACACAAGCGAGCAAAGTTTTTAAAAGTTTATATTTTAACTTTTATTAAAATTCAAATTTGGAATGGCTTTCTTTTATAAAATTTACTATTTAATATTAATCCGATCAAAAACATAAATGTAAAAAAGGGCCGAGTTATCGGGGAGTTACTTTACATAATAGTTGCTCCTTACACAGTGATGATATCCCAATTAAAGAGCCGAGCTATTTATAAATTAAATAGCGGAAACTAAAATGTAAGAATGTAAGTGCAAAGTAAAATGAAAAAAAGATTTGGTTGAAAAAATTTATTTCTTTAAAGTTTTATCTTAGTAGGTTTTTAAAATTTTATAACGCGGCAAGTTTTTATTTAAAATATTTGAATCAAAAGAAAACAAATTACTTGCCGCGATATAAAATTCATCAAGCCCTTTCATTTGATCCCCATACCATAGGGGTTTATGAGGAAATTATAAAACTCCATTTACGGCGGCCGCAATATTGGATTTAGAATAACGTCACTTTATATACTGTGTTTCGCTCATCAAGCTTGATCATCAAGATAATGTTGATCTGAAAACTATTGTTAATTTCGCTAATGATATTTATAAATTAAATTCTGTATCTAATAACAGTTCTTTTCCCGTTTCAGAAATTCATAAAACAGATAATTTTATGTTAAATAAAGAATTAAATATTCTTAAAAATAAAGTCACTGAACTGGAAAATTCAAAAAAGTCACCTTCAAAGATCCAATATACTCCAAAAACCAATTTACACAAAGTTCAGGTGAAGTCTGTGTGTTGGTATCATAATAAATATGGTACCAAAGCACATAAGTGTGTTTTTCCTTGTTCTTTTTGTAAATTAAATACGCGATGTATAAATTCAAATAAAACTTCAAAAAAAATCTAAGAGCTCCTGTTGAGTTGGTCAGTAGCTCTGTCAATAAAAAAACCCAATTCAATAACACAACATCATCATCGTACAACTTAATCTTCATATACGATCTCTTACATGAAGGTACTCGATATTTAGTTGACACTGGAAGTTCACTATCTGTGATTCCAAAGTCGTATTGTAAATCATGTAAATTTACAAATTTACCTTTTTCAATTATTGCAGCAAACAATACTAAAATTACTACTTTTGGTACTTCTAAAATTTTTCTCAATTTTGGAAATGATTTGGTTTTTCGTCATGAATTCATTGTTGGCGATGTAATTCATGGCATTCTAGGTTTAGATTTTCTAAAGAAATTTAATTTGAATATCGATTTTAATAATCTAACATTATTAAAATCTATTAATTCATGCGTTGAAGTGATCTCACTTCAAAATCAATTTACGAAAATCTTAAATTCTTTTCCAAATTTAACCAAATCAGAAAAATTCAATCTTAATGCTAAACATAATACTCGACATCGCATTGTGACAAACTCTTATCCGATATTTTCTAAAACCTGCATACTTTTTTCAATGTTAATATTATCTTAATTTACTTTGTATTTAAATATAAGATGTACATCAACTATTAAAGTTTTTTCCGCGTGAACAAGGTTGTTTTATGTTACAACCTTTTTCTAGTCGTTTTTCTTTATTAGTTGATGGGGGGAAGTATGTAGCGGTATCGCTTCTTTATAAAATTATTATTATAATTTTGTTCATCATTTTTAGTTGTTGCATAACAACTATAACTTCCCCCTATTATCACGGTTGCTTTGAATGTTAACAATCTTGATAATTTACATATTAAAATATATAATATTTCATTAATCAATTTAATAAAGATCAATTATATCTGTCATTCATATTTATTATTTATTTAAATAATAATTATTTAATATATCAATTATCTACCTCTACAAGCTCTTTCATTTGATACCCATTTCATAGAGGTTAATGTGGAAATTATAAATCTCCATTTGCGGCGGCCACCATATTTGATTTAGAATAGCGTCACTTTATATACTGTGTTTCGCTCATCAAGTCCTTTCATTTGATACCCATATTATAGGGGTTTATATGGAAATTATAAAGCTCCATTTGCTGCGGCCGCCATATTGGATTTAGAATAGCGTCACTTCATATACTGGGTTTCGTTCTTCAAGTCCTTTCATTTGATACCCATTTTATAGGGGTTTATATGGAAATTATAAATCTCCATTTGCTGCGGCCGCCATATTGGATTTAGAATGACGTAACTTAACTTATTGTGTTTTGCTCATCAAGCCCTTTCATTTGATACCCATATCATACGGGTTAATGTGGAAATTGTAAACATCCATTTGCGGCGGCCGCCATATTGGATTTAGAATAACGTCACTTTATATACTGTGTTTCGCTCATCAAGCCCTTTTATTTGATAAAGTAAATTTAAAAAAATGATAATAATAATTTGAAAGTAAAGTAAATAAATAATAAAAAAAAAGGCGTAACGCAGGAGCTGCGTCAGTTTAGCGCATTTCCTTAGAATACATAAGTCACTCTCTAGTGGTCAGAATTTTAATGTGATCAAAATGAAATATCATATCTGACATGATTTTAGTATTTGAAAAATGTAAATTTATTAATAGCCAAAATATAACCATATACAACGATTAATAATAGTGTGCTATTGTAGTTTAAAGTTACTATGGAAACGACAATCAAAATTTACATTTCAAAATTGAAACAAAATTTGAATAAAATAATTCTATAGTTATTTTTTAGAAGTAAAGCTACGTACACACCAGATAGAAAACTAGCGTATAGTTCTAAGATAGTGTGACTATACCTGTGTGACCGTTTCGTATAGCCCAAAATTATACGTATAGTTGAACTATACGCTAGTTTTTTTAGCTATAGTATAGTAGAAAACTATCCCCGTATGAACACACTCTTTATAGACTATATGACAACTTGCAGCTATCCAAAAAGAATGGATAGCAGATAGTTGATAGCGCTGCCACCAAGTAGGTGGACCAGAGGAGGTTAATATTAGTTTAAGCTCAAAAGTGTAGTAGAGGTCAGACAGACCGCTCGAGTGTCAACTTAATAACAAAACATCAAGTCGTTGGAGATACAGCTTATCTCATATTAGTGTCGAGTTTTTTAATTAGTGGCTCAACTTTTTCCAATAGTCGAAGTCCTCAGCAGTCATCCGAACAAAATTCCGATAGAAATTTTCATCCTCTGTATGAAAACTAAAAATCAAGCCTTAATCTTTTTGAAGCTTCAGTGCTCGTACATCCTTAAAGTATATTATATTGAAAAATCTGCACGAAGTCAATAAATGTTTCGAATAAAAAGTACTTGCTTTTACACATACTTTCGGATAAACAAATAAAGATTTCAATTTAAAACAATAAACTTTGTTCATATTCGATCATTCTGTTATTCTTAAAGTTATTCATAAAGTTGACTTTATAAATGGAAACCACCCAATTTAGTTATTATAAATTATATGTCTACTTAGCCAAAAAATCAATACATAAAAATGTGAAACAATATTTAAGATAAAAATTCGTTACACAGGAGCTGCGTCAACTTAGAGAATTTCCCTAGAATATATAAATCACTCTCTAGCGGTCATAATTTTAGTGTGATCAAAATGAAATATAGTATCTGAGCGGTCATAACTTTAGTTTTGGCAAAAATTAAATTTATTAAAAGCCAAAATAACGATTATAGTTTATAGTTACTATGGAAACGACAATCAAAATTTTTTACAATAAAATTTATTTCATGTATCCGTATCAAACAAGCACAAAATATTAAATATCTCTCTTAATATTAGAAAAATCTAAAAATGTATAAGGAGTAACGTTGTAGAAAATCATGCTTCCTACAATTCATTACTTGATCATTCTCAAACTCTAATGTGAACAGAGATATGTAGAATTTTAACTTACAATCTTTAATTGTAAATATTTCTGTAAATATTAGTATAACAGAAAAATGATAAGAAACAAAATTACAGTAAAATTTAATACCTACACATAACTCCTGATAAATTTTTCGATTTTTCAAGTATTAAGGGAGATAGTCATATTTTGTGTTTACCCCACCCTCTAAACCCCCTTTTCCGATTTTAACCATTAACGAACTTGACCTTTAGAATACCACAAGTGCCTCAAATACCAAATTTCATTCCAATCGGAATAAAACTGTGACCGATAGAGAGTCCACAGACATTTAAAAAAAGTACATATATATGTATATATGTATATATGTATATATGTATATATGTATATATGTATATATGTATATATGTATATATGTATATATGTATATATGTATATATGTATATATGTATATATGTATATATGTATATATGTATATATGTATATATGTATATATGTATATATGTATATATGTATATATGTATATATGTATATATGTATATATGTATATATGTATATATGTATATATGTATATATGTATATATGTATATATGTATATATGTATATATGTATATATGTATATATGTATATATGTATATATGTATATATGTATATATGTATATATGTATATATGTATATATGTATATATGTATATATGTATATATGTATATATGTATATATGTATATATGTATATATGTATATATGTATATATGTATATATGTATATATGTATATATGTATATATGTATATATGTATATATGTATATATGTATATATGTATATATGTATATATGTATATATGAATATATGTATATATATACATATATACATATATATTGTATATATATTGTATGTACATATATACATATATTGTATATATGTATATATAGATGTATACAAATTTTAGCGATAGTGATTTTTAACATCTAATTGGTAGGATCGACGGACATTTGAAGAAATTTTTACGTAATTCCAACATTGGAGAAAATTCGCTAATAAATTTCGATTTCTCTGAGGTTCTGCACAGACCGTCACCAAATTAGCAATAAGTAACATCTCCTCGGAGAATAATTACAATTAGCTAATTTACACAGATGATGACTACTGATGATGACGAAATACATATTTATAAAATACAAAAATTTTGATCTAAGAAATTGGGGCAAAAAATCGAAATTCATTTCGAAAAATCCTAGAGTTCTCTTTAATATTATTTAAAAAAGGTCGACTACTTTATAAATTGATTAACATACTCAAGTGTGTGTTATGTGAGGTACAATGTGGACTAAGTTAAAGTTCTCTCACTACACCTGAATGAATGAGTGTGGGGGACATTGTTGCATTGCGACCTAGAAGATCTATTGTGCCCCTAGCTGGGGCCTACCGAGGAAGGTCTCAGCTTAAAACAACTCACACTATACTGTGAGTAAATTTCCACTGAAGTTTTCTCCATTTCCCCACAAAATCTGCAGATCTTGTTTCTAGCCACAGTCTAATTTTCCAGAGACCCGTACAGGTTTTGTATATTTTGGGGTTCAAATTACCAGAAACTTATAGTATTTTAGTACCTTCCTCATGTATGATCTCCTGTCGATAATAATGATATCCAGTTCAAAGAAGGTCCCGGCCCTGAAAGTCGATACTCTTTTTCTCCCCTTACCATCAACCATCCCCTATATTCTGACATGTCCTGGGACTCAGTGGGAAATGACAATATTATTCTTGCCCAAATTGTTAAGTTTGGATTATCGCGATATCGCGGATCCGATACCTACTACGTAGGTTGAACTGGATCCATCTTCCATAGACTGTATTGTCCCAAACACTTCAAGGAAGTATTATTAACTGTTTAGCGACCAGTATACAATTTTTCTTATTTTCAGTTCGGATTTAAGAGAAAGAAATTTTTATCATAATTGAATTTTTGTTATTTATTTTATGGTATGAGATGTTTTTTATGTAAAAGGAATACACTTACGGTTAATAATGATCTTGTGGTAAGGTACGATACCTTACTGCTAACGTACAGTTGGAAGGTACTACAAGACATACATCGATGGTTGTGATGGAGATAACGAATTAGGTGAACACGAAAATCATTAGTTATATCAAGAATATAGAAAAATAATATGAGTGACAACTGAAAAAGAAATACATTGTTGTTTATCATGTTATATATATATATATATATATATATATATATATATATATATATATATATATATATATATATATATATATATATATATACCGGGTGTCCCAGAAGTAGTCGAGTTCCATAAGAGGGTAAGTAGAATGTACGATTTTGGAACGAAAAGTCCTGAGACATTTTTTTATTAGACGCACCGTTAATTATTTATTAATTAATTAAGGAAACTAGGTAGAAACCAGAGTGCAAAAAGTGCATTTTTTTGATAATTCATTTTTGATATAATTATTAATTTTTTTAAAAGGTATTGCTTAAATTTTTCAAATTATGAAGTTATTAATTAGATTTTTTTGAAAAATGTAATAAATAAATAGTTTTAATAATAAATTTAAAAAAAAATGCGCAAATTAAATTCGTTAAATTATAAAGTATTCTCAAAAGTGCATTAATAAAATTATTTTATTGAAAAATTAAATTATTGCATTATTAAAAAACTTAATCAATAAAATAATTTAATTAATGCACTTTTGAGAAAACTTTATAATTTAACGAATTTCATTTGCGCATTTTAAAAAAAATTTTTTATTAAAACAATTTATTTATTACATTTTTCAAAAAAAAAAAATTTTTTATTTATGAACTTTTCAAGGAATTAATAATTGATAATTAAATCAAAAATGAATTATCAAAAAAATGCACTGTTTGCAACTCTGGTTTCAACCTTGTTTCCTTAATTAATAAATAATTAATTAACGGTGCATCCAATTTAAAAAATGTCTCAGGACTTTTCGTTCATAAATCGTACCCTCTACCTACCCTCTTATGGAACACATCTTCTGGGACATCCTGTATATATATATATATATATATATATATATATATATATATATATATATATATACATGTACTTCTATATACAGACCACAAAGATATAAAGATGTATAAATGCAGCAGCAAAAAACACTTTAAATGAAAAAATCCTGGATGTTGTTTTATCGGGGTTTATCAAAAACTGCTCTTCGAAAATTTTTGTTTCTTCAAATATTCCCTGAAAATATAGAGCCATAATTGTGGGAACAAAATATATAATTGTAGTAGGAAAAGTAATATTGTAATATTGTCGAAGCAATATTATTTAATTTAAAAATGTATTTCACGGGTATATACAGATTATTATCTGTATATAGAGGTGGTGTGGCATTCAAAACAGATTATAAAATAAAATTTATTTCATTGAAGGAATATTCGCTTCCACATTACTCACATTGTAAGGGGATACTCGGGAAAAATCAATTTAACATTATACAAATATATATGTATATATATGTATATAATATATACATATATATATATATATATATATTTTTATACATGTATATATATATATATACATATATATATATATATATATATATATATAAATATATATATATATATATATATATATATATATATATATATATATATATATATATATATATATATATATATATATATATATATATATATATTGATGATTTACCTGGTTTGATTGATAGAGAAGAAGCAATTTTTACGTAATTCTTTAATCGGTACAACATCTATGTTTGTTGTCCACTGATAAAAGTAATTCCTTGCACTAAGAAATATTTTTTTAAACCAAGAATTTCTGACTCTCATATATAGGGAAGATAATATATATTTGGTATAAGAAAATAAGTATCTTGACATCTATGTTATTAACTTGAGAAAATAAACTGGCTGAACTAAAGATAAACTGTTGACTCAAGAATCTCGAAATTCTTAAACTAAAATGATAATTTCTTTGGACCAAGATGCTAAAATTTCGGACCAAAATAAACATTTGTTTAATCCAAACAAATGAAACTTTTTAAAGAAGTACTTCAGTTAAATATAGATATTTCAGTTAAAGAATCTGCATAAACTTTTTCTTCTTGAGTTTTTTATTTATTAATAAGAAAAATACTTTTTTTTACAAGAATTTCATTTTCATGACTAAAGAATCACAAGAGTATTTGGCAAAGAAAGACTTTCTTAGGCCACGACTACCGAACTCTACTTAAAAAAATTTTAAACTCCATTCAAAAATTTTCAACGCTCAACTAAACATATGTTTTTGGTTCGACTGCGTAGCCTTGAATGAAAATAAGGGTTGTTTATAGACCTTTTCATAGGGTTTTATGCGCATGCGATTTTCGTACTGTCTACAATAAGATGAAAAAGACGAGAAGTATTGCTTATTCATTTCTTCACATTGATTTTTTTGACATCTGTTCGAAACAAAGACAAATCGTGATTTGAAATGAAAAGGTCTATTGAAGCAAATATTTTGAAGAAAATATATATTCTTAAGGACGTTCATTTGCTACGCTGAAGTCAAATGAGTACTATCTTTAATAAAATTTATTTAGGATTTTTAAAAAGTTGTAAAGTATGTCAATAATCTTACAACGATTTATAACCTTTTTTTATTTGTAATAAATATTTTAAAAGTATTTATTGGAAAATACCAGGAAATTGTAAATTAGAAATTAATTTGACTTAAGTGACAGATCTGACAGTAATCTATGTTTTATATTTGTGTGTATGTGTATATTATTTTAGTGTGTGTGGTCGCCAGTTTTCAAAATATGGTGGCAAAAACAAACCTAACAAAAAAGTTTTAATTTTATTAAATAATTAATTCAAGTGTTCGTCAACACCATTTTTTTAATGCAATTATATAAACTGCATACATCAAAGAATATTTATAAACATTATTCATGATGGTGTCTACTTTAATAATATAGTTATTCTAATTTTAGGTACAAAAAAATTCTGTTCTCCATAAGACGCTCTATATAGCCCTTAAAGTCTGATTGAAAAACTTCCCATTTATTCACTTGTCTAGGGTAGAATAGTATCAACACCCTAATAAATTACTCAGACTTGATTTTCTTGGAAAGTGTAAATAAATTATTCACGCATCGATTGGGTCATAGGGATACGGGGGTCTTGAAATAATTATTTAATGTAAAAGTTCGAGTTTTAATGCATTGCTCTTATGGAAAAACCCGTGGGCGTCGACATATTTTGATAAAATAAGACGAATAAAAAAAATTATAGAAAACAATAGAAAATAGAAATATTAATAAAGAGGTTGATCCAATAATATTCCGATATGACGGGCCTAAATAAAAAGATATTTAAGAAAAAAAACTGAGATTTCGGGTTTAATTTCTGTTGGCGGTAATTACCCGAAATCTCAGTTTTTTTCTTAAATATCTTTTTTAATGCCCGTCATATCGGAATTTCATAAATAATGAAGTAATGAATTTTAATTTTAACTTACGACAAAAAATAAGAAACTTTATTGTGGACTTTATGAATGTAATATATAAGATTTTGAAGAATTTTATTAATATATAATAAATGAGATTATATCTAGTGCTCGTACATCCTTAAGTAAAAATCATAATTATTACTGGTTGGTTGAACATATTTTTCTAATTTATTTATATACGTAGGTTTTTTATATTTTTATTGTTTCAATAAAGACTAAAATAAAAATTAAATCATTACCACCCAAAATGATTTGCTGTTTTGTGATTAGTACATTTTTAAAGATTAAAAATATATAGAAACTAGCTGACCCGACAGACGTTGTCCTGTCTTAACTACGAATATTGAATTCGGATTGGTATAATTAATAAAAAATAATAATTATTCCAAAAACATATTGTTTATTATTCTAATGCTTTATGTTAAAACGTCTTGCGTGTTGTCCTGCAGGCGTCTTATCAGCTTTGATGACATGCGGTCTAATGCGGTCGTGAATAATGCAACCAATTCGTTGTGCTGATGGAAAAACATTTGTAGTTGTTCCACAATTGGTCTTTTCACCGAAGTGTTGTGTGCACAAACGCTGATCGACTTGTCTTGCTGAATCGCCCATAAAATATATCTGCAAAAATTAGTAGTCACTATCCCGCGTTCGCAATAAGGAACCTGTTAGATGATATATTTGACCCTGAATCTGCAAAGGTAAACAGATAATAAATACGTGTAATATAGGATATTGCATAGCGAATTGTTTGTACCACCATGTGGCTCTCCCATGTTGCTCTCAAAATACTTTCTCAGTACTCCCATTCCGCCATCAACTTTTTTAAACACACTCACTTCTTTCTGCTTTTGGCAATTTACCGAGCTACAAATGTACTTTAAGCCATTTCAATTGATACACCATTTCAATTGCAAGCTACCAACGTATTTTGCATCAGGAACGTGGTGTTGAAAGTTTATTGTTTTTCAATATACTTACCTTGAAACTTGACTTAAATTTTTCTCGAATAACTTTAGTTGTACCAAATGACGTCATTTGAAACCAATTATTTTATTGCTCGATATGAGTCGATTTCGATTACATCGATTCCGTTCAACTTCATTCCGCTTTCGCGGTATATCTTTCACTTCTAACTTTTCGAGTTCTGCGACTTAAGTTTGTACGTCTAATTGCTGGTATTTTAAAAACAAAAATTCATTTGAAAAAAAAATTTCGTTACGCAGGAGCTGCTTTAACTTCTGCGAATTTCCTTAGAATACATAAATCACTCTCTATAATATCTGATATGATTTTAGTATTTGCAAAAATAAAATTTATTAGAATTTCATCCAAGTAGGTCCAGCCGTTTAGGACCGGGTCCAATTGTGAATCTAAACCATTCTCGAATCCACTGGAACACACACCAAACATTTCATCAAAATCAGTCCATTCGTTTAGGAGGAATTCAGTCACATACACACGAACAGAAGAATTATATATATTAAGATTGAAAGAGAGTACTATCGTCTGCCTCTCGAATTATTCGTCTCGTCTCTCGCTTAATTATTTTCGTCTCGTTTCTAACGTCTCTCGCAGCGACATTTGTAATGACATGTTATACTATCAAAGGGTTAAACGTCTTGGATAAGGTAAGGGTAAATTGACTTGACTTCTGGAATTGTACTTACTATACCTACAGATCATCGATTGAGAAATTAATAAAGCGTACAACCCAGCCTATTCCAAGAAAAAAGGTCCCAAAGTTTTCAAAGTCCAGTACATTTTTTTAAATTGCATCGAATGTTTTAATGAGTCAGAGGGCCAACGGGTAACGAGCTTAACTATCAATCAGGGGTCTAGGATTAACTTCTATCTAAGGTAATTTTTTTAAACAGTATAATTTTATAATTTTATAAACCTAATAATTGTACACCAATCTGAATATTATAAATTAAAATATTATTATTGCAATGTTTTTTAAAATAAATTCTTTAAAATAAATTGTAAAATATCTTTTAAATACTATTATTTTCTAGTTAATTTATTACAAAATCAATTTGCTCATTAAAAATTCAATAATTTTATTATACATTAACGTATAATTATGCATTTATGTGAAAGAACCAGAATTGCTCGCATATAAAAATTTTATTTACAAAAAAATTATTACAATTATAACCCTGGCGCCATGGTTGTTATTCAAGCTCTCTACCCGTTGCGCTACCGACATGTTGGAACTTTCGTTGAAACTAAATATAATAACTATGGGACGATTGAAACTTTTTTATCGGAATTGGTAAGCTAGTACGCTTTTTAACTTTCACAATCGATGACTCTTACTACAATCCAGAAATACGGTCAAATACCGAAGTCTTCCATTTCGTGCTCTCCCCTTGTATATCGTTAAGCCTTTAATCTTCTTAAATTAAGCTTACTATAGCATATTTTTAGCAGAGTTCTATTTCGCTGAAATCTGACTCTGGTAAATCGACTGTAGATAAGACTTTATATATTACACCAGTCACTGTGTGTGAAACAAGTATTCCCTTAACCAATTTTATTAAATAAAACACATTTTATATATTTATTTTTTATTTTTTTAAGTAATCCTTCCTAGGTGTTTACTTTGCTAATCCTTGATATTCGCCAGTTTTCATTCAACTACGTTCTTCCTCTAGTGAGATTATACATCGTACCCACTATACTATATTGGAAGTCGAATTTTTCGCAATCACTAATACGAGTCTTCATTTAACCGTTTGAGATACTTTTCTCCAATGCGGGAGGTATGCCATTCATATAATCTGCGCCAACGACAGTGTGTTGCTACGTTGCAGAAGGTGACATTCTTTTATAAGCCTACAGTGTCCAGTCAGGATCCGAGTCATAAGTATAACATTGCCCTGAGTTTTATCAATTCAGTTTTGTAGAGATTTAACTCTTGTCCCTGGTATTATAAAGTACCGATTGTAAACAAGTTTTGCTTCTCATAAAAATTTGCTTTTAGTAAACATAAATAAAACGCTGCTCTAGATGTTGTTCAATAGTTCATTGAGTATACATTATTACTATGGCATTTATATAAAACTAAAATTAAGTTTATTACGTATTATACAATGCTATTATAATAATTGTAGTATGATTTTAAGCAGCTACGCAAAAATTCCGTAGCTTTTGAAATCCGACAAAAAATTAAAAATGTGAGAGGGACCAAATTTTATTACTATCCCAGCAAAAACAATAATGTTCAAAAGTAGTGAATTCTATGTAAGGATCAAACATTTTGACAATAGTGAGAAAAGGATTGGTATCCATTTATTGGGCTAGTTTCTCAGGTGCGGGGTATTTCATATTTAGAAAATTCGTTTATATTTAGAAAATTAGAACCCATGAGCAAGTCATGGGTTCGAATGCTAGTTACTATCAGCTAGTAGTGTCAAACAATTATTTTTTAGTGAATAATGATTGTATAACTTCAATCTCGTAGTAATAGATTTATGTAATTTAACTAGAACATAAATGAACTTAATATAGTTTATTAAATGAAACCAAATAAAATAGTTTAAGTTTCATATTTTTAAGAATTATTCTGACATGTAGCAAAAAATCTGTAGTGAACATATTTTTATTTTCAATTATCCTGTGTAACAAATTATTTACAGAATCCTTTTATATATTAAAAAGAATATCAAGTTAAACTTAATTTTTTAATATTAGAGGTACTTATTTGATTTTCATTTTTAGATCACGCTTGTAAGTAGTTTATATTACGTTTTTTATTACCGTTTCATCTAATAGAGGAAAAAGGTAAGTATAACAAAATACACTTACAAGGAAAAATTATTTCCGTCCTCTAACATTGATTTTTTATGCATCCGTTTTATATATTTTCTTCTAAATATTTTATGCGATATAAATAATCAATAATATTATATATTTTTGTTTATCATAAAATTCGTCTTTCTTCTTGGTATGGTACCAACATTGGTTTAGCAAGTGAGTATCCATTAAATACAAAGATCAAAAGCTATCAAAATTAGAACAAGTAAGCTGAAATAAATGAAACGAAAAAATAAAACCAAAATTTATTTATGTTTAAAATCATTTCACCACAGAACATTTACAGAGGAAACGTGAACCATAAGGATTTACATACAACTAAATTTGGATGTTTTTTCCCCAGAAGGAATGTTTTTCGAGTGTATAACGAATAATTTGTATGTATGTATGTATATTTGGCACGCTCTGTAGCCTAAGCGTCTTGATAGAACATGTGAGGTGTCAGTAGTATGCGAATGAAAAAAGAGAGGGGGAAGAGTGTGTGTGTATTTGTCCGAATTGTTTGGTGAAAACTATAGGAGATAGCGTTATAATAATGAGAGAAAACCCTGGTTAAATTTTGCTTACGACTACATAAAAACTATTGAAATTCAAATCTGATCCAAAGTTATAGCCGTTATCTGACCGTTCCAAAGTTTTTGACGTATGACAATATGTTTTTGTTTGGGAATATTGCCATATTAGCTAGTGGCTTTTTATTTTATTATGATTTAGTGAATAATTAATTACGATGATATTCTTATTGCATTTAATTTGATATGATTTGATTATCTTATGTTGCTCACTCTCGATATGTTTAATGAATAAATTCCGGTGACGCCATGCTGCCTATAAAAGTCCTGAACAAAGATGGCGCCTTTCTCTTCATGGATTGGTAGTTGGATACAACACACGCTAAAGTGTGGGAGCACAAAAAACTTATATTGTTGCGACATAAAAAAACGCATGGTTTGAAAATGATTTGATTTGATTCCTTATGACTCTAAACAGATGCGATTAAACGCTTTTGACGTTCGATTCCCAAAGGCCCCCAAAATGCGGGGAATTGGGAGGCATGAGTTTCCATTGGATTTTATAATGGCTGAGTCCATCCAATAGCGATTGTTTTAACTCCGGCGACGATTGAAATTCTTTCAATTCCCGTTTCGCACCGACGAAGTTTGTCCCCCAATCGGAATACATCGTCGCGCATGGCCCTCGACGAGACAAAAAGCGTTTGAAAGTCGCTAGGAACATGGGGGTAGACAAATTTGATACCAGTATAGGCAAATATAGGCTTTCTGTATAACCGGTTTTCTACGGTGGCCTGATAGATAATGGCCCGGCATAATCCACGCCAGTATGTATAAATGCTTTCGAATGAGATACTCGATAAGCTGGTAAGTTGGCCATCATAAGAGTAGGTACTTTGGGCTTGTACTTGAAGCATACATTGCACATTCTTAATATTTTGCGAATAACTGTTCTGCCAGATAAGATCCAATATCGTTGCCGAATTATAGAGTTAATTAGTAAATTAGGACCAGCATGTAAATTCTTTAAGTGGTAATGTCGAACTATTAGATCCACGAGATGGCATTTTTTTGGCAGTAGGATGGGATGAGCGTGCCCGTAGTCAATCAATGCATGGCTTAATCGCCCTCCAACACGAATAATATCCTGATCCAAAAATGGCGCAAGCTTTCTCATAGAGTCTGAGCAATCCCTTTTGGTTTCTAAGCTTACAAGTTTTTTGGCAAAACTATGATTTTGCACAACCCGACATAAATCTAACTCTGCTCTATCGAGCTCTTTACTAGTGACCAACGACCCATGGGGTGGAATATTCCCCAAACGAAGTACATAGATCATACTACGCCGCAGTTTGTGAAAAGAAGAGAACCTTTCAATGAATTCTATTAAACGATTGGGGTCCTGAGGCTGAGTAAGAAAGCAGCTACTAACTAACCTCTCCTCGGGAGGTTCAATGTCCTGAAAAGAGTGAGAAGCATTGAGCCAGCTCGATTCGCTTTCCCTTAACCATCGCGGTCCCGACCATCATAAACTCTGAGTTTACAACTGTCTGGGAGACAACTCCCGCGAGGCAGGATTCTCTTCACTCCTAACATGAGCCCAATTATCTGCGTCCAAATTTGACCCGATTTTTGCTACGCGATGGGCTACAAAAGTCCAACGATCAGGTGACGATCGCAACCAACAAAGCACAATCATTGAGTCAGTGAAAACTCTGATTCGAGGCTTCAATCCACGACGATAAAAAATTTCAACCACTGGACGTACCAAAGTCGACGACAAGAGGGCGGAAGACAGCTCAAGCCCTGGTGTAGAAACGGTTTTTGTGGGCGATACCCTTGACTTTCCACAAATAACAGTTGGAGTTCCTTCTGGAGTCTCAGATTTCAAATAAAGTACACCACCGTATCCTTTCTCTGAGCCGTCACAAAACCCGACCAATGTCAACTGGCAGTATCGGTGTATACCTAAAAAACGTGGAACTTTCACTTGAGACAGGACCTTTCACTTGAAACAAAACCGAACATTCTCCTTGAAACGATTTCCATCTTTCAATGATAGGTGTAGAAGGTGTCTGATTCCATTCCACTCCCTCCTGCTACATCCCCTTAATCAAAAACTTTAAAGAGAACGTGACTGGTGCCAGAAACCCAAGTGGGTCGAATATTCGCGCTACTGTTGACAGAACATTGCGTTTAGTAGCAGTAAGAATAGGAGGCTCGAAATCAAAGTCAAAATAATCAGACATGGGGTGCCATCTAAGCCCAATATGGAGCAAGAATGATAATCTAATTCAAAAACCTTGAAATCCCCTTTCTGTAACACATCTCCATTTTCAAACAACACTCTCAATGACTCTGAATTCGTAGCCCATTTCAGAAGCTCGAAACCTCCAGAACGAAACATAGCTTTGGATTACAAATATGTGGTTTTGGCTTATCCAAAGAGCAAACTGAGGTCAGCAGGTCATCCATATACATGTCCCGCTGGCAAATCTCGGCAGCTAATGGGTATCGTTCCCTCTCATCCTATACCAACTGTTGTACTGTACGCAAAGCTAAATAGGGAGAAGTTGCAACTCCAAAGACAACAGTGTTGAGCTCGTACACACTCAACGGGTCACCAACATGTTGCCTCCACACAATTCGTTGATATTTTCGATGTGCTTCGGGAATCCTTTTTGCCGGTACATTTGTTTGATATCTGATGTCAAAGCACAAGCAAACAATCGGAAGTTAAGCAGTAAGGAGATAATGTTTGACTGCAATTTAGGACCAACGAATACAACGTCATTCAAGGACCGTCTTGGCACTAGCATCAAACACAACGCGTATCGGCGTGCTAATGCTTTGAGGTTTGAAAACTGCATGATGAGGTATGAAATATCCTCTAATTTCTTGTTCGGAGCTGTCTGCCAAAGACATGTGACGTTGTTCAAGATAATCCATTAAAACCGCAGTGCAGGCCATCTTGAATGTTTGGGTGCATGCAAACTTTCTTTCGAGACGCCTTTTAGCTACTACGATGAAATCTCTACTTTCCCACCTCCAAAAATGAAGGGAAATAATTCGGCACCAATTATGCCATCAATCTCATTGGGAAGGTAAAATTTTTCGTCTGCTAATTTAATATGACGAAGATACTCTAACGATGAATCGACAATTTTATCAACGATGTATTTTTTCAATATGTAAAAAACACGACTATCAAATCGGGACAGTATTGTTACAGTAGCTGTTCCCCAAATGGGTTTTTGGATTTCACCAAATCCTAATACAGATTTGTTCAAATTTTCCAAGGACAGCTGATGCCTTTCACATAGAGTAGAGGTCAGAAAATGTGATTGACTACCTGAATCCAGCAAAAACCGTGCATTTTGAAAACGTCCTAACTTATCACGAATTTTCACGATCTCTGTCGATAATATTACTGAAAATTTATCCTCTTTCCGACTACTACTAGTCTGAATTAAAGTACACAAGCTGGTGGGGGGTTTACCATCCACAGCTGTATTTTGTTCGGCAGAAGAGGGGGAAGTTGGAGTACGAAAATCCTCAAAATGCAACAGGCGAGGATTCACATTTTTTACAATTTTCCTCCGATTTACATTCAGCCAATTTATGTTTTGCTGATAAACCCCTAACAAATAGAAACTGTGACTTCACAAACCTGAAGCACTTCCAGGGGCTTAATTTTACGAATTGGGAACAATTTTTAAAAATATGAGATCCCTTTCTACAACATGGATAATTTGCTAACCGATTCTCCAACTCAGGTTGCACTACGAAAGAATGAGCTGGCTTAGTGTTCGATTTCACCTGCTTAGATGAGCCAGAGATAGCTTTCCCCGTAGGAGGCAAAGTTTTGAGATGTTTCTCCAAAAATTTTACTAAATCTGAGAACCCAGGAATTTCTTTATCGCGGTGGGCTGCTTCAAAGGATCTTTTAGTCATAGGATCCAAAATATTGAGGGCTCGGTTCAAAAAAATAAAATCATTCAAATCTGTAAAATCTAATTGTTTTAAAGTCGCTATCGGAGCACAAAACACATCTAAGACGGCAACTAAACCTTCTCTTAATTCAAATCGGAGTGGATTAAAATTAAAGATTTTTTCAAGATAAGCATTTCCTAATGTTCGTTTATTGTCAAACCGATAACTGGGGCTTTCCGTGTATTTTCATTATTAGCGCCAGTTGCCTTAATTCCTTGGCACACATTACGAGCAGATCCAGTTAAACGCAGAGTTAAATGTTTAATTTTTTCTAGCTCAGATAATTGAGTGTCTTCATGAATCAATGTCTTAAACAATTCATGAAAAGTGGGCCACGAGTCTTGAGAGCCGTTGAAATGTGGGATTACTATTTTTTTTAGTCTTGTAGACGTGGATTTCGGAGTGGGAGTTTGAACCGCGGCCGTAGGCACAGGCGATGTAGACGATTGAGAAATCTTTGAGGCGACTCGCTTAATGTATTCGACGAGTTCGAAAATGGCAGTATTAAAGATAGGCTCGAACTCATCGTCCACTTCGCACGAAATTTCATTCATACGCATTTCAATGTCATCAAATTCCTTTAAAGTTTGATCCAACATCGCATATGCCCTATTAAAGTTATTTAAATTGGGCGTTCGTTCACCTTTGTAGTAAAATCATACAATCTTTGAACCCTTTGAAATAAAATCTCCCTTTTTTTGTTTAAAATTTTCACCAAACATTCTGCCTTTTCTTTATCCATGGTGATAATAAAAGGATTTATCTCCGAATTGGATATAAGGTACTGAGTTTGTAGGAAAAAGGTCGTTGGAATGACACTCTATTTTATTTATTTACGAAATTAGGATTAAATTTAAAGAGAAAATAGGCTGAAATTAAGAATATTCACAGAAATGAGGAAAGTTAGCAATAAGATGAATGCTTAGTAAGAAAATAACAAAAATACAAATTTGTTTGTTTTGCAATAACACTAATCCACGAATCCGTGTGAATACAAATAATTTACGATCAAAAATTCAATGAGATAATCGAAATAAACAATTACAAATTATTAAAATAAACAACGAATATTTATTGTTATTGAATTACAAACTATTTTCAAATTCATCATAAATTAATAAAGATTTATTTATCAATGCTTTTGATTTTTCAAGAAGAAATATTAGTGTGAGAATTAATTTAGCATTGGTGATAAAATACAAAACGGATTGAGTTGTATAAACCACAACAATAACATTACAACGATGCACATTTTTTTCTTTTCATTTAATATCATACACTGCATATAACTAACAGAACTCTTGACGAACTGTATACTCACACTTCTTTTTTAGAGAGTTTTATGTCTAGAGCTATGAAACTCATAACGAGTTTCATAGCTCTACATTGAGCCATAACATTTCCGGCCCATAAAGAATTCAAAATTAAATAAAAGAATGGAGATGTATATATAATATACTAAACATACAAATTTTTTGTAAACTTATTTTTTTATCACTATAAAACAAATTTATTATGGTATATTATAGTATATCTAAATTACTCGTCTATATAGAGACTAATGCAGTTGTATTTAATTGTTCCAATTTGTCTGCAATCTACACAGTCAACTCATTCATCTGGCATCCTTCCAAAATTATTCTATTGATACGAGTGAAAATTAAAATATTTCAAAGTAAACTTTATAGTTTAAATTTATAAACTTAATAAAATTTGATAAAAATAATAAAATTAGTTGATTAACGTGAGAATGTAATGTAATTAATAAAGTAAATCTAACAAACAATAAGCTGTATAACAATATAGTGTAGGACAAAATCGACTAAAAAATATTGTTATACAGAATTTCCTATACAAGGAATTAGAGCTATTGTTGTCGTACTGATGGCAAAATTTCGCAAAAATTTCTTCAAATGTCCAACGCTTTTACCTTGTTGATGTTGAAATTGGCCATCATTAAAATTTAATATATATATTTTATCATTTATAAGTTGATTTTCTGTTCTACTTTCTACACTTCTACTTTCCCACACTTATACATCTTTCGATATTAAAAGAGATATTCTATATTCTATGTTTTCTTCCTTCTCTCAGTCCGAACTTGACCTTTCAAATACCAAAATCAGATCAGATACAAAATTTTAAAGAGAGTTAAAATGCATGGAAAATATCACATATATTATTTCTAACAGGAGTTTTTTGTGGGTATAATATCCCAGTAAACAATATGACGTCTTTAAAAGTTCTTTAAGAGCTCTTATTAAAGATTTGGACGTCTTAAATTTTTCGTCAAATGGGGTCTTCAGGACTTCTGAAGGATGTCCAATGCGCCACCTCAAGAACTACTGAAGACTTCATTATTAAGTCTTTATGAACTTTTTTTTCTGACTTCAAAAAAATAGATCTTAAGAGTTCTTGATTCTGACCTCTACAAGAGCTTCTTTTGAAGAGATCTTAAGAGTTCTTGATTCTGACCTCTTCAAGAGCTTTTTTTTAAGAGATCTTAAGAGTTCTTTATTCTGACCTATTCAAGAGCTCCTTTTTAAGAGATCTTAAGAGTTCTTGATTCTGACCTATTCAAGAGCTCATAATTAAGAGATCTTAAGAGTTCTTAATTCTGGCGTCTTCAAGAGCTCTTTTTTAAGAGTTCTTTAAGACTAAATTAATATTTTAAAATTCCTAAAAATAGAGGCTAAAAAAATATAAACAATTTTATATTAAAATTAATAAATATTTATTCATTTAATTTATATTTACATTTTAATTTATATTAATAATCATTACAATCATTTGGTTTGCTAAGTCCATGTTATATTCCAACAGCAAAAAGTACAGCGCCTATTGGGTAAATTTCGACTAGTATTGGATAGAGTTGACTCTTCAAACTCTTTAAATTGGCAAACTGTCAATTGCACGTTGATTTGAATAGTTTCTTTAAACTGGCCCAAATCGATCGCTTTCATTTGGTCAATCAATTCTTTTTTTAGACCATAATGAAAATATTATCCTGCTGCAACAGTACGAATAGGGGTATTTTTAGGAGAATTTAATAATGTACGGCAATAATTTGGAAAATTTGTTAAGTCTTCTATCGACTCTACATTCCGAAGAATATTTAGATGCAGTTTGAGTAATGTTAAACTCACATTTCCATTGAGCTAACTTTTGACTCAAACTTAATTTTTTTATTTTCTTGGGAATAGGTTCGAAGATGGGATGATCATCATCTTGGCAGACATCTTGGTTTCAAATCTTAATAAAAAATAGAAAATCATGATATTCATTTTTTAAATTCATTTTAATGCGTTAACCTTTAGGATACTTACAGATACAACCAATTAAAAATAATCCACGTTAAAAATAACGCACTTAAACTGGTTTTAAATACTTGATAACACTAAATAAATAAATTAAATTATAATAATACCTTTACAAGTTCTCCAAATAAAAGCTGAATAAGAATGTTAAATTCTAGGTTATACAGAAATAAAAACTATAACAAAAATATGCGCGTGCGCTAAATTGAGTAAAAATATAAAAAACTTGGGAAAAAGACTTCTTAAAGGGCTCCTATTTCTGACTTCTTGCGAAGTCAGAAAAAATACACTCTTAAAGAGCTCCTATTTCTGACTTCTTGCGAAGTCAGAAAAAATAGACTCTTAAAGGGCACCTATTTCTGACTTCTTGCGAAGTCAGAAAAAATAGACTCTTAAAGAGCTCCTATTTCTGACTTCGCAAGAAGTCAGAAAAAATAGAATCTTAAAGGGCTCCTATTTCTGACTGTTTACGAAGACAGAAAAAAAGTCTACTTAAAGGGCACATATTCCTGACTTCCTGCGATGTCAGAAAAAATAGACTCTAAAGGGCTCCTATTTCTGACTTTTTACGAAGACAGAAAAAAAGTCTACTTAAAGGGCTCTTATTTCTGACTTCTGGCGAAGTCAGTAAAAATAGACTCTTAAAGGGCTCCTATTTCCGACTTTTTACGAAGACAGAAAAAAAGACTACTTAAAGGGCAAAAGTTTAACTTTAAGTAAACAGTTTAACTTTAAGTAAAAAACAAACCTATAAGACCTCCTTCTCATACATATTGCTTAATGTATACATATGTACTTTCTCATACTCGTGGGAGATCTGCTATGCGAAGATGTAAACTAAACAACCGGTATATATATATATATATATATATATATATATATATATATATATAATATGTATATATTGTATATTTTTTTGTTGATATAGGAGAAAAATTGCAAAAGCACATTATTTACGAAAGAAATTTTATTTGAAAGAAAGACAACTTTGCCAAAATTTTATAATTAGAAAAGGAATTTATTTCAAGGTTATTAAGAGAAAATACACTTCTAATTGTGGATGTTACTTTCTCTTTCTGTAATGACAGCCTCAAGCCTTCTAGGCATACTTTGGATAACGTTCACTACGACATCTTGAGCGATTACCAGACATTCTTGCACTAAAGTTATTATGAGCTACTGTTGTCTCTCAGGAGGGTAAATTCATCTTCCTCTACGTCAGAAAAGTTTATCCGAGGGATGTTCTATTGAATTTCACTCTGGGCTACGTGGTGCTCATCACAAAATCTGAATTTAAATTGTTTTATTTTAATATAAACCCTTTGGAATCGTTTTCCTATTGCTTCTGAGATTGCCCAAATGCTCGGTATGGATCCAAGTGTTGCTACTAGCGCAAAAACTGTTAGAAGAGGACTTGCTGAAATGAACTTACGACCCAGAAGTCCAGCCTTAGCACAAGATCTTTCTGTAAATCATCGAACAGCACACCGAAAGTTCGTAATGTGGAATTAAAATGAATGGAAGAAATTCTTCTTCGCAGATTAGTAGGCGGATATGCACTGTATCCGCCAGAAAAGCAAACAAGGTTAACTGAAGGCCATGTGAACGTTACTATGAATGCAAGACTACTGAAAAATTGTAATTTTGAGGTGGCTTGAAGATGGAGATGGTTCAGTTGTTTCTTCGATGATTTACAATCTGCTATGAAGCTGAGGATGGACTTCCGGTTCCGGATGGAACTAAGTCAAGTCTTTCCTAATAAACAGTTTATCAAGTTTTCACCTAATAGTTCCTAACATCTTAACAGTTTTTGCACTAGAGATAAAGGCCGTCTCAGAAGCAGTAGAAAAACGATTTCAAAGGCTTTACATTAAAATAAAACGATTGCAATTGGGTTCTTGAGATGGCTTCCACGTAGCCCAGAGTGAAATCCAATAGAGCATCTCTGGGATGAACTTTTCCAACGAAGACGAAGATAAATTTTCCCTCCTAATAGCTTACAGTAGCTCATAATAGCTTTAGTGCAAGAACGAGAGGTAATCACCCAAGATGTCGTAACGAACTTTATTCAAAGTATGCTTAGAAGGCTTGAGGCAGTCATTACAGAAAGAAGAAGTAATATCCACTGTTAAAAGTTTATTTCTTTCGAAAAACGTTGATGTAAAATCCTTTTTTTAAATTATAAAATTTATGAAAAATATTTTTTTGTTTTAAGTGTTTTTTATCCACTCTAGCGGTCAGTTATTATGAAATTTATTATTCTGTGCTTATACTAAGCAGTAGACGCAGGCAGCTCCTGCGTAATGATTTTAAAAAAAATTGGTTAATTGAACTTAGCGATATTATTAAGTTTTTTTTTTAAGATTTTAATTATTACCTGTCAATATGTTATGCAAAGTTGTTATTTAATTGAATGTCATACATTTCTATTCAAATTTTCAAACATCAATGTGAATAATATATAAAATGCCAAACTCTTAGTTTTTACTTTCATTTGTTTTTTATACTTTTTGGTTAGGCCGAAGACCGAAGATAGATGTGAACAACAAACACTCATAATTAATTATTCTGATTTGCAAAAAAAATCTCACGAGAATATTTTAAGTACGTATACACAAATAATAATATGTGGAATAATAAGTTAATGTTGACTACAAAGTAATACTGTCAATGATAGGAAGAAATTTATTCATTTGTAAGAATCACCCGTGGTATAAGTGGTACAGTGGGCTAGAAATCCAGAGGTCCGAGGATCGATACTTGATGGATGAGTGAATGTTTTCATATCAATATTTAATTAAAAATTCAATGACATGTTTGTCTATATAGAATACGCTAGTTCTTTCATACTACGTCTTACGTAACCTTAATGGAAATTGACATTAGTTTGTATTATGACGCCTAAGTAGACACAAATAATAATATTGGAATAATAAGTTAATGTTGACTACAAAGTAAGACTGTTAATGATAAGATGAAATTGATTCATTCATCAGAATCATCCGTGGTGTAACGGTAAGCACATACTGGACTAGAAATTCACAGATCTTGGGTTCGATACCTGGTGGATGAGTAAATATAATTAAATATCAATATTTAATTATAATAATAATAATGGGATATTAACTCCGTTTCCGAGATTCTATGGTCAATAACAGATGCCACCCACATCATTATTTTTGAACCTTTATTAATTCTTTTAAGTGTACATTAATGTTGTGAGTGGAGAATTGGGAACAATGAATTTGTATGCAGGCTTGGAATTGGTAGATTGTGCGGTTGCAGCCGACTTTTATAGGAACTATGCCGATGATATTCATCTGGAGTTTGTGAAGAGAAACTTCAGAAAACATTCACATGCATAGCCGGTTACTGCGTTCTTGTCCACATGCTGACATTTTATTAACCGTCTCATTAATTTTAATTGACAAACTGTCACCACCGGAATTCGAGCCCATACCCTCCCAGTTACATGCAAGAGGAACGCGTTGGATTGATCGGCCTCTTGGGCTATCAATATTAGTATATTAAATAACTTTGAACATCTTAAACAAATATGTACACATCGAATAAATAAGAAAAACATTTTTTTGTTTTCATGTTATGAAAGTTTTCTTTATTTACAATCATAATTTTTTATCCTGATGTGCAAAAACAAAATCTCTCGAGAATATTTTAAAAATAAACTTTGAATAAAAAAAAGGTTACCGATTACATTGCATTAATTTTTAAGTTTTCGTATGGTTGTGGTGTGTATAGTAAAATGAAAACCTTTCTGTAGTATAAAAGTTGATAAAGTTATTTTGATCATGCTCATTTGATTATTTTTCCTGATGATATTCTGCTGCTGTAAACTTTTCTAATATTCATTGAGGATTAAAAATTTAATAATGAACACACAAGACAAGAACATGTAAAATTAATTACCCTATTATGAAAAATGTAACATTCTCAGAAAATCTTATGTGTGAAATCACATGACTTCTATAAACAGATACAATCAAATACTTCACTTAATCAAGAAATGTAACCACCGGGATAACTGTTTACATATCTGTATATAATGAGTTCTTGATCAGGTTAAATAATTCTTATTTCACTTTTTTCGCATGTTCCAAAACGCGTATGTACTATCAACTCCACAAAAGTGTTATTTTTTTCTAAAATGTATAGTCATTTTGTGCCTTATTCATTCGGTTTTTGGAAAAATGTTTCGAATAAAAGTTGTTCATTATAAATATACCGACTCGAAATGACGATACAATTTTGAAAAATGGACAAGACTTTATGGACCACAAAAGTAGCACTCATTTTTCAAAATTTTTAGTATATTTGTTTCCATGTTCATTAGTTTTTTGGAAAAATGTTTTCAATAAAAGTTGTTACTATATTTATAATGACCAACTTTTATCAGGAACATTTATTGGAGAACCGAATAAATAAGGCACAAATCAAGTATAAAATTTTGAAGAAAGACCGCTACTCTTGTGGCCAATTATACATTTCAGTGTCTGTATATGTGTGTATACGAGTATTATCAATAATTTTTTCCAACCGCGAACTAATAAAACCTAAAATTTGCTATTATCCTCAGACGGCTATCAAGTAGCCGCTTTTAGCACCGACTAGCTAATTCAGTTGAAGTCGATAAAAAGTTACTAATAACTATTCTTGGCCCAACCGCTCCCCCAACAGCTTATTTAGTTAAGAGGCACAGGAAGTTCAAGCAAAACCTCAGAAAGCTAATACTAGAATACGAGTACTGATTCTATAGATAGATGATCAAATTTCATAAATAACTTTTTGTCAAGAGCAGGTGGGTGTTCTAAGCGATAGCCTTTCCTCACGCAGATAGAAGCAGAGGAGTGTAATGGACCTTGTCGGGAACAACATATGCATCTTTTCACAAGACTCCAGATACAAGTGCTTATTATTTTATCTCCCCTGTAGTGGAGTCAAAAATGGTCCGATTTTCGAAATTTTCATAGCATTGGGTTTGGTTAATATAATATAACTCACCCATTGCCGTTGCTAAGAAATGATTTTAACTGTTTATAAATAATAATAAAATGTTTACATAAAAAATGGAATATAGGTTGTTAGGTTAGGTTATAATAATAAAATGTTAGGTTAAGGTTAGAAATTCGGGAAAGTATCATTTTCACTGTCCGGAAAATTAACTCAAAATTGACTGATCAGAATTATAAACTAAAACCTAGAAAATTGTGAAGTTCAATATACAATAAAAACTTTTTTACAAAAACTAGAACCGACGAAAGACGAAAGTAACTGAAAAGTAAAAAATAATAAATTTGTAACAAAAAATTAAACCTTCGAAAAAACAAAGGAAAAAATAAAAAAGTAACTTTTTAGTCCTATATAAATGTAAATTATAGGTGGCCAGGGTTTGACTTTACAAGCTCTGAGTGAGAGGTAGGAACAGAGATGAAATAAATACAGGGTACCTACCAATTATTATTATTTTCTTTTTTTAATTAAAACATTTTCTGAAAAAAATATAATAATACCAACCCTTTTTTATGGTCACTATCTATTATAATTATACTAAGTATACACTATTGACTATACAATACATACAATACATTGAATACATACTCTGGAATTTTGGGCATAAAATGTACTTTTTTAATATATTTGTGTATGAATAAAATATAAATCTTTTGATCGTTTACGTTTACCGCTTGACAATTGTAAACCGATTGTAAATTTTTTGATGGTTTAGTTTTAGTTTAGATTTTAGAATTAGGTTTTTGGAAATTCCGAATAATTTGCCAAAAGTAATCATATCGGAGAACTAATAAACAATTATATACCTGATTTATTTTTTCGTAGTAGCGAGTATAGTGTCATGGGAATTTGATGACACTGGATACAATAAAAATGCCAATGATAAAGCTGGGTGGGTGGGGGTTAATTTATTACTAATTTCTAAATGGTTAAATTTTACATAAAGTGGGAATTTTATGATAGCTTACTCAACCTGAGTTGTTTTGATTTAGTCTACTTTGAATTAAAAAAGTGAAAAGTACTATTCGTGCTATTGAAAATTATTTTTCGCATAATTTCTTTTTTCAAAAAAAATAAAAGTAGTGATTTTAATAATGGAAAATACATAGCAAGCGTTCTTGGATAAGTTCAGCACTGGGGGTGCGGCGCCGTCTGCCAAGAAAAGGAGGATATTTTTTGGCATCAACGAGTTGGCATTAACAAAACTGATAAAGAGCTAATTTGCCTATTTTGTGGTAAAACGTTTATTTGTTTAAAAAGAAGTAATTTCCAACGTCATTATACCGCGAAGCATTCTGCCGAGTTTGATAAATTCGAAATAAGGACAGCAGAATGCGATCGCGTAATTGCTGTTTTTGAAAATAATTATTTTGAATCATCGTCCGCCAAAAAATTACATATTAATAATGAGGCATTGGTAGGACAACCTGTATTGAAACAACGTTCCGTCTTACTTCAAAACATACCTTGCTTACTTACTCTCACTTTCTTATGCGCAGCCCCATGGCTCCGGAGAGCCGTCTACGCCCACCTCTGATGTAAATACCTAAATAATTTTGAGTCGGCGTCAATTATTTTTTAATTTTTTCCTTCCTTTTTTCGAAAGTTTAATTTTTTTTTACAAACTTATTATTTTTTGCTTTTCAGTCACTTTCTTCTATCGTCGGTTCTATTTTTTGCTTTTTCTAAGTTTTTATTTTTTTGTGGCTTACAGTGTCATTAGAACTACATATGTGTGTCAAGTTTCAACAGAATGGGTTCACAGATGAAAATTCAGTGATGAACAATCAACCATTCCCAATTTTTCAACCTTTAGGGACGAAATTTTTTTTTCAAATTTATATGGTACCAATTTCGAAGTATTATCCAAGAAAAAAAGAATTATCGAAATGGGACTACTCTCTAAAAAGTTATGCGTGGTCATACATAAACAAAAATATAGAGGTTGACTTGACAACCTACTTCGTTTTTTTCGTCGGTTATAAAAACTTTCAATTTGCGCAAAGATATTGAGTGCTTTCAAATAGTGCTTGCACACAGAACATATATTTATTTGTTATTTATGATATTTATTTGTAATATTTTTCTTTAGTGGAAGCGCTGGGGAGTCTTATTTTTATTTTTTTCTGGCTAAAATTTGAAATTGTTTCTTTTAATTTATATGGGACCAATTTTGAAGTATACCATATCTAACAAAAAAAAAAGAATTATCAAAATCGGACTACTCAGTAAAAAGTTATGCGTGATCGTACATAAAAAAAAATTCGTTACGCAGGAGCTGCTTCAACTTAGCGAATTTCCTTGGAATAAATAAATTACTCTCTAGCGGTCACAATGTTAGTCTGATCAAAATGAAATGTCGTATCTGATTTTAGTATTTGCATGGCCAATTTTATTAATAAATAACATACGTCAAGGGGAAAGGGGGGCATAAAGATAGAAGAAAACACAAAATATAAAATATCTCTCTTAATATTAGAACAATCGAAAAATATGTAAGACACAAAGTTGTAGAAAATCATGTTTGCTACAATTCATCACCTTATCATTTTTGCTCAAACTCTAATGCGTACAGAGATATTGAGGAATTTAATTTTCAATCTTAAACTGTCAATATTTTTGTAAATATTAAGGTAACAGAAAAAATGATAAGAAACAAAATTACAGTAAAACTTAATACCTACAACTTTACTTCTTATCAAATTTTCGATTTTTCGAATATTAAGGGAGATATGTCAAATTTTGTGTTTCCCCCTTCCTTTAAACCCCCCTTTTCCTTGATCCGATTTTACCCACTAACGAACTTGACCTTTTGAATGCCAAAAGCGCTTCAAATACCAAATTTCATTCCGATAAAATGAAAACTGTGACCGCTAGAGTGATTACAGACACATATATATATATATATATATATATATATATATATATATGTCCATAGATATATATATACAAATTTTACAGATGGTGATTTTTGACATCTACTAGGTAGGATCGATGGACATTTGAAGAAATTTTTGCGAAATTTTGACTTCGGTACGGGACCAATAGCTCTATTTCCTTTCAGGAAATTCGCTAAAAATTTTGACTTCGGTACGGGACCAATAGCTCTATTTCCTTTCAGGAAATTCGCTAAAATATATATATACAGGTTGAATTGAGTACCTCCTTCTTTCGTTGGTAAAAATAGATTCCATTCAATTCAAACCAGGAAATCTCTATGAAAAGATATATTGACTTCAGATTCGTGTTTAGCGACTGCAAAAACTTATGTAATGAAATGTTGTCAGTTTATGGTGATTGGTATCCAAGAACCTTACCAGGGTTTTCCGTATGTTCTCCATAATTTTCCTGGTTTTAGTTCAAAATTCTGTCATCATCCAAAAACAAAAACCTCCAAAAAGCTATATGTGTTGCAAATTTTTATAAAAACGTTATTTGCCAAATGACATTTGACGTCTAAAAAAACCGTCATATGCCAAATTTCACGAAATTTGAATAGTAATCCGAGATATTTCATTTGTTATATAAGAATTGTTTGTTTATTGTTTATAAACAATTCAAATTGTCAAGCATCCGCAAAGGATGAGTTCTGTTATATAAACCAAACCCAACATAAGTGAAAAATAATTTTTTACATCGGATCATTCTCATAAAAACGAGTATTCAGTCTATTAGCAAATTTCCTGAAAGGAAATAGAGCTATTGGTCCCGTACCGAAGTCAAAATTTCGCAAAAATTTCTCCAAATGTCCATCGATCCTACCTAGTAGATGTCAAAAAGCACCATCTGTAAAATTTATATATATATATATATATATATATATATATATATATATATATATATATATATATATATATATCTGTGGACATATATATGTGTCTATATGTGTCTATATATATATATATACATATATATATGTGTCTGTAATCACTCTAGCGGTCACAGTTTTCATTTTATCGGAATAAAATTTGATATTTGAGGCGCTTTTGGTATTCAAAAGGTCAAGTTCGTTAATGGGTAAAATCGGACGAGAGGAAAGGGAGGTTTAGAGGAAGGTGGAAACACAAAATTTGACATATCTCCCTTAATATTTGAAAATCGAAAAATTTCTAAGAAGTAAAGTTGTGGGTACTAAGTTTTACTTTAATTTTGTTTCTTATCAGTTTTTCTGTTTCACTAATATTTACAGAAAGATTGACGGTTAAATATTGAAAATGAAATTCTTTAATATCTCTGTACACATTAGAGTTTGAGCAAAAATGATAAGGTGGTGAATTGTAGCAAATTTGATTTTGTACAACTTTATCTCTTATGCATTTTTCGATTGTTCTAATATTAAGAGAGATATTTTATATTTTGGGTTTTCTTCTTTCTTTATAACCCCCCCCCCCCCATTCCCCTTGACGTATGCCATTTATTAATAAAATTGGACTTGCAAATACTAAAATCATATACGATATTTCATTTTGATCAGACTAAAATTGTGACCGATAGAGAGTCGCTAGTTGAAGCAGCTCCTGCGTAACGAATTTTTTTTAACTTTACTGACTTGAGTATTGAACAGATCTCGGAGACGTAACATAGATTATTAAGTCAGTGTGATGTGATATCATAGTAAGTTTTCATTGTTAAATAAATTTGAAGCTAGTGTTGCGACGAGACGAGACGAGAGTAACATGACTCTTGTAGTGTATTAACTTGTAAAAGTTTTCGATTGTCTTGCCCGTCTTGTTTTTACAATTGAAGACTTTCTTAAAAAAATACAATTTAAAAAAATCTGAAAACATCGATATCGATTAACCCATAAAAATTTATATTGAAACCATAAAGATAATAAAAAGAATTCAGGATTCTAATTTGCTTCTCATCTCTAGCTGTCTTATTTTCGTATCGTCTCTTGCGGCATCACTAATTGAAATACACTTTTTGAAGACTTGTGTAAATTATAGGTAATACAGTTTTTTTTACACTCATAAATAAATCAATTAATCGTGTAGACATTGAACATGTGTTGGTGTAAATATTTTTACCCTTTTTATATAAAAATCATTATCAGAAAATAAATTAATTTACATTGATAAAAAAATAATCTCGTAATAATCAATTATAATACTTTTTTAGACGGGAATCACTCATATTAAAATGACATGATAAATAGAATAGAACATATTAGTTGCTAACAAACATTTTGCCATTTTAATTGTGGGTTGTTTTAGCGTCGACTCGTCTTTAAATTTTGTTTAAACTTAACTCAATCTGTAGTCTTGCGCATTGGCGCCAACAAATAATATTATATTCTTAATAATAATTCTACTAATATTATAAAAGAAAAGTTGAAGGTGTTTGCCATCGCATCCAGTTAAATTGGATGAATCGATTTTGATGTGTTTGTCACCGGACTGTTACCGAAGAACAAATCTACTCAATAAAAATCTACCAGGCCAAGTAGCCGAGCGGTCTAAGGCGTTATGTCTGCGCAGTATGCAGTACTTGGAAACTGGGAGGTTAGGGATTCGAATCCCGACATCGGCAGTTTGTCAATTATAAAAATAAAAAAAGGGGCGGTTAATTGACTAAACTGTCGGCGTATGGACAAGAACGAAGTAACCGGGTATGCTTGAGAAGATTTTCTGCAGTTTCCTTCACGAACTCCAGATGAATATCGGCATAGTTCCTATCATTGTCGGCTGCAGCCGCATATCCTACCAATTCCTAGTCTACTCACATATTCCTTCCACTCCACTCATATCCTCACATCCTAAGGCATTACAATGGACCTTATGGTCGAAGTGTAGCCCGTCCAGGGCAGCCTTTACAATCTACCTCTAATAAAAATCTACAGACTGACTAACAGACAACGCACAGCCTAAACCGGTAGACCTAGAAGCATGAAATTTTGCACATAAATTTCATTCGTAGGTAAGCACTAAGAAACGAATTTTGGAAATTCATTCCCTTAGATAGTTAAATAGGGAATGAAAGTTGATATAGAAGTCGTCATTTTTTAAGTAAGAAATATGGAAATTGGTGTTTAGGCTTCTGTTTATAAATAGAAGCCAGTTGTATGGGAAATGTATCATTTTGAAGTTAGAAATGTGGAAATTGGTGTTTAGGCTTCTGTTTAAAGATAAAGGTCAGTTGTATCAGCGTTTTGTTAAATTAATCCAATAAGAGGGATAAATAAAGGACGAAAGTTTTTGTGGGATGTGCCTTGTTTTTGAAGCCAGAAACATGGAATTTGATATTTAGGCTTTTTACATTTGAGAAAAGTTGGATGGATCCTGAGATGTTGCCGGTGGAAAATGCCGTCGGGCACACGGCTAGTAGGCTATAAAAATTTGTATTTTCCTTGCCTTGGTCCTATGTGGTATTGCCAACCCTTTAAACGGTGAGAGAGAAAGAAAATATTTAAATTTAAAAAAATTCGTCTCATTAAAACTTTTGCGTGAAATATGTTTTTATATATCCAACAGTTTTTGCCCAAATACGTGGGAAGGGGGAGGAGTATTTACGCCATAAATTTTGGATGTATGAAAATTTGCCGTTTGGTTTAAAGAGATAAAAATCGATCGCACGATTTAAAAGATATATTATTGAAATAACTATCTTTAAAAATCGACATACATTGAAAGGGTCAAGGGTGAAAGAATTATGATTACTCCTTAAGAATCGATTTCGATTTAAAGCCCCCGGTACGACAATTTGATGGGTAGTACAAGCAACACTTTATACGCTATTATATTAAATTTGAATTTATGACTTACAATATCTTACAATATCATTTCAGATTAATTTTACATTAAATTTTCCTTTTTCGTAGTCATTAATTTATTTTAAGAAAAAATATATATTAAAAGTTTTTTTTTTAAATTTAAATAATTTTTTTAATTAGCCTTTTTCCTCTGAAGATTTTTAAAAATCCAACAGAGGGCAGCACTAGTGGGTACACATGTTTTGATTTTCTCATTGACAGCAACGTTAAGCAACGTTATAATTCGCCAAAAAAATTATTATTTTTTAATTGTTCAAAAAGCATCTGTTTTGGCTTGCTTTGGGCTTCATTTCTGTGCATTAATAGACATTTTTATAAAAAATTGGAATATTTTAAACAAAAAATAGGAATCATGATTTTTGACGGTTTTTCCGATTTTTCTCAAAAAGTATCGATCCAATTTCAATTCAATATACGTCAATCGATAGGTTTTTTTGATACCTATAACTATTTTATTTAACTTTTCCTGATCGGGGTTCAAGTTTTTTTTTTTATTCGCAAAAAACCTTTTTTTCAATATATTCTTTTGTTGATATATGCCAACAACTGTTTCTGATCCAAAAATTACTCAAGAGGGTGGTGACCCCTCCAGTATTGATTTTAATACTTTAAATGGTAATCAAGCAAGATATTTATAATTGAAATTATTGACACTTTCCGTGTAGATATTTTATCACCGGAATGCGAAATTTTATTAACATATTTAATATATTTATTTTATATTTTATAATATGTTCCGTTTGTGGTTTTTTTCATGGTTTTTAAAATAAACTGTTAAACAAATGTTGGAACGTTTCTTACTTTCAACGTATGTTTGAAGCGGACCATGTACGCATATTTTATATTATATGTATATACAATAAATTTTAGTGACGGTGATTTTCGTTACCTATTAGGTTCGATAAACTTTTGAAGAAATTTTTCCGAAATTCCTTCGTCGGTACAAAGCCAATAGCTACCTACAGTGCTTACCATGTATTTGCATTTCAATTATTTAATACAATTCTGATATTAATTAATTTATTAGTTTTAAAATTTAATAAGAATGTCGCCTATCGTCTATCGGTCAAGGTATTGAAACACATAATACACTCTCAAGGTTACGTGCAAGACTTCAAGAAAGTGACTGAGTAACTTTCATTAATATATATACACTGATATTATCAGCATAGAGCGTCAATAAGGCCGGATGGGGCCGCAGCAAACATGTTAATCATTGCAACGTACAATTCGGTTCACACTCTTTTATGCCCGGTATATCCTTACATATTATAAAACTATGTCCTGCGCCGCGTCTGTCTGTTCGCGATAAACACAAAAACTACTAGACCGATTTTCATGCTGTTTTCACCAATGGATAGAGTGATTCTCGAGGAAGGTTTTAGTATATAATTTACAAACCCGTTGCGGGCGAAGCCGCGACGGGTAATGATGTATAAGTAAGAATAAATATTGATCGCAGAAAAATTGTTTGTTGTAGGTGTTCCTAAAATATCCATATTAGTTCATGTCCGACTGTCCGCTAGTCTGTCTGTCCCTGAACACGATAACTCTAAACCAAAAATAGTGAATTGGCAAAATAGGACCAGGCTTATCCCACCAGGACAGAAAATATCCAAATTTGAAACAGTAAAAGATTTTAAAAAATATAAAGACAAAAAATGTTCCTTTTTTAAAAATAAACAACTTTTGCTTGAAACTATTTATTCATAAACATTTTTTTAGTAGGTATATGCCGGGTATTTAAGCAATTAACTCAGTTTGTTATTTTCAATTATTTTAATTTAAAATTTGATTCATTTAAGTATTTCTTGACTAATGTCATATTTAAAATTTTTTTTAATAGTTTATCTCTATATATATAAAAGGAAAATGTATGTATGTTTGTCCGAATTGTTTGGAGAAAACTATTAGAGATTGGGAAATAACGGGAGAGTAGACTTTAGGTAGTTTTTCCTTACAAATCCAGAAACACCGGTAGTTCAAAATTCAAACCGTTCCAAAGTTATAGCCGTTCTAACGCCCATAACGTTTTCTGGCAGATAGATATTTGATATAGTTTATAGTTTCTATAGAAATATCTGCATTAACAAAATTTTCAAAATTTAGGAAAAAAATTAATATATGATATAAATTTCCTATAAAACGAAAAGAGATAGCGAGTTGAAGTTTTGTGTGTTCTAGAGCTTAAAAGTGACTATAAACATATATTTCATAAATTGAACAGTTTTACCCCCATTTCAACTGAAATATATCTATAACTACTGTAGAATAATCATGTATGTATTACATATGTGTAAAATTCCGTGGTGTATACATCAGTTACATTTTTATGTATCTGTGCGTGTGTAAAAGTAAAATAAACAGACGTGCGTGACCTTAATAAAATCGGCATTTAAACAGTATTTAGACAATTAACTCAGTTAGATGTTACATTTTCACTTGTTTAAACAACAGTTTTTTTACAAAAATATATAAATAAGAGTTTTTATCACCATTGATTTACAATAAATTAATTTAATATACAAATAATAATGTATTTGATGAAAATACAATAAATATGACTATATATTTTATATATATTTTTTATTAAAAAACTTATTGTTATCACGCGACTAAAATATATATCATATGAGAAACTAGTCTGTTTTATAAAGCCTATATGTTCACTCCATGTTCATTCGGGTGTATTCATCACCATGTATAGATTTCCAATTCCAATTGGTTTATATTCAATTTCTGAATAAACAAATTCTGATGTCAAAAAAGGTATTTTACCAAAAATTGTCTGTATTCAAACTTCGTAGTTATGAATCCAGAATAAATTAAAAATGTGGAAAAGATAATGCAACCACTAGAATTCGAACCATAGATCTCTCTATTCGAGACTATCAATCACCGTCTATCACATATATTTTTATTAGGCAATTTTCGAAGAAAATGTACTTATTGGTATGCATCGATGAAGGAATTTCAGAAAAAGTTCTCCAAATGTTCATGAACCTACCTAGTATATAACGAAAATCACCATGACTATGAAGTCAGCAATTATATATATATATATATATATATATATATATATATATATATATATATATATATATATATATATATATATATATATAGATATATATATATATATATATATATATATATATATATATATATATATATATATATAATTCTTCTGTTCGTGTGTATGTGACTGAACTCCTACTAAACGACTGAAACGATTTTGATGAAATTTTGTGTGTGTGTTCTAGTGGATTCGAGAATGGTTAAGATTCACAATTGGACTCGGTCCTAAACGGCTGGACCGATTTGGATGAAATTCTATACAATTTTCTTATTAATTCTATAAAAATTGGTTTTAATTTTGAAATGTCAATTTTGATTGTCGTTTCCATAGTAACTATAAACAAGTCGTTTCCATAGTAACTATAAACAATTATCGTTATCTATCGTTCTATTTTGGCTATTAATAAATTTAATTTTTGCAAACACTAAAATCATATCAGATATTATAGAGAGTAACTTATCAATTCTTAGGAAATTTGCTAAGTTAAAGCAGCTCCTGCGTAACGAATTTTTTTTTTTCAAATGAATTTTTGTTTTTTAAAAAAAGCCAGCAATTACAAACTTAAGTCGCAGAACTCGAAAAGCTAGAAGTGAAAGATATACCGCGAAACACGAAATGAAGTTGAACGGAATAGATGAAATCCACTACTATAGAGCCACTACATTCATTGGTTTCGGGAAATGGGCCAGATTCTAAACATTTTTTGACTCATATCGATCAATAAAATAATAAAACAATAATATAACCGAAAGGCAACCTAAATATGTACTAAAGGTTAGTATTTGTCATTAAATGAACTTATGAGTGTCATAAAAACCCAGAAAGACAGCAGCAACTACAAAAAAATCTTAAAAATCAAGGAAATGGTAAAAACAAAAAATTTTTCATAAATTTCAACCCTTGTCACTACTTACCCCATTTTAAGTTTTTGGATAGGTTACCTTACATCTAATGACGTATAAAATTTGAAAATCATTTAGATCAGCGAGTCATACTACGTTGTGGAATCGCAAACAATACGTGGATATTATAGATTGAAAAACTTATGTAGGGCGTATTCGTACATTATATAAAATGTATAATATTATAACCCGCTTTGTTCAGAATATGGGCTATATTTATAAATGGAAATACATTTTCAGGGTGCGTCACATTTTCATTAAATTGCACATTTATGTACTACGACGACGGCTTTATTAGGTTAAAATGAAACATATAATTTGGAATTTTAGGGTGTGAAAAATTAAATTGTGTATATACGTACCTGTATAAAATTGGAAAGGTAGGGCAAGCCATTCAATGCCAATTTGAATATGTACTCTGAAATTTAACTATTTGATTTTATTATCTATGTGGAACTATCTATCTTTCTTTTTGTCTGTTATTTATCCTGTTCAGCTTTGCGTATAGGTTGATATGGGATAAATGCAATCGATATGTTTTTAACACTGACCTCCGCCATCCTATATATGGACTAACTATCCCATAGCATCAAATGCCCAATTTTGTAATAAACTAGAAACATATATGCTAACAGGAGAAATAAATGAACTATGAATATTGGGATCTTCTTCAACCTACTAGCAGTAGTTACTAGTTCATCAAAGTGCGACCATGAAACTTGTATACCGAAAAGTGTCATGGGGGTTGGCGGCAGGAAACATCGACATACTAGTTCTAGTTTATAATTTACCCACCAGAGGGCATATCCAAGTGCTAGAGTTCCCAAAATTTACATATATATACATGGGCGCTAAATATAAAACTTTTATATAAAACAAATATTGAATATTGAAACTCTTATTTTGTCCAAAATAAAATCTTTATCTTCTATAAAATTATTAACGTCTGCGATTCATTGTTAACGCTATCGATTGTGATACTCTGGTAATTTAAAAGTACTTTTTGTAAAGTGTTCATAATTTGTAATATATAAACATATTTTTATAATTAAAAACCCTTTGACAAATATACTATATTTTTTATTAATCATAAATTTTTTAATAAATATTTATTTATCCTAGTAAAATTTTTATGAATATAGTTTATATTAAATCTAAAAGATTTTATTGCTAATTATTACAATTATTATTATAAAACTCATTGAAAAATTCAGATTTATGTTGAATTCTCGCACGGGTTTTGTAAATGATTAGTTCTCGCTAATAAACGATACTAGAAATATTAAAAAACTATCTCGCTAATAAACTGCACTAGAAATGACTATAATGTATGATAGATTGTACCTTTTTTGATGTTTTATGCCAAAAGAGTACTTAGTCCATATAAAAGGGATGGACGTCAGTGGTTTTAAATTATCTAGATGAATATGATAAAATATACTTTATCTTTTCTGTTTATACCCCAGTGAATTTAGTGATGTATTTTAATCGTTCGATACTTTTTGTAAAGTGCAAATTTGTAATCCTATTATTTAGTCATATTATGGTCATATGTAATGTATAGTACAACTAACCGTTCTAGAAATAATTAATTATAAACATGATGCCTTACATTATTACTGATGACTTACATTATTACTCAGTTGATATTTGGAATTCGTAAAATACTCGAAAATAAGGACCAATGCCGTTATTTTTGATATATATAAATGCCGTTAATTTTGTCGTCAAGCCGCAAAGATATTAACGGAGCGCTCGATAACAACGAAAATGAAGAAGTGAAAGTGGAAAAATAAGACGTGGAAAAAATTATTATAATAATAAAGAAGAAGAAATTTATACTAATATATAAAGAGATAAATTTTGTTTATTTGTGTGTCTGTTTGTTTGTTCCGGGTAATATCAGAAACTGAACCGACTGAACCGATTCTAAAAATTATTTCACTGGCAGGAAGCTTCATTATTCCCGAGTGACATAGGCTATAAAAAGTTTTTGTGTTATTTATCTGTGCCTGCGTGGCAGCTACGAAATTCGGGTCTGTGGGGCATGTGACCTACCATTTAAACGATGTTAGATAAAAAATTTTTAAATATAAAAAGGTTTATCTAATGAAAACAAATAACTTTTGTATGACATATTTTTTCATACAATAAATAGTTTAGACCTTACGTGGGTAGGATTTGACTTCAAAAGCTCTGAGTGAGAGGGAGGTAGGAAGAGAGATAGAGTAAATACAGGGTACCTACCAATTATTATTATTTTCTTTTTTTAATTAAAACATTTTCTGAAAAAAATATAATAATACCAACTATTTTTATGGTCACTATTATACAAAGTATACAATATATTGAATACATACTCTGGAATTTTGGGCTGGTAATTTGGGGCATAAAATGTACCTTTTTAATATATTTGTGTATGAATAAATTATAAATGTTATGTATATTTATAAAATATAAATCTTTTGATCTTTTACGTTTACCGCTTGACAATTGTAAACCGGTTGTAAATTTTTTGATGGTTTAGCTTTAGTTTAGATTTTAGAATTAGATTTTTGGGAATTCCGAACAATTTGCCTAAACTATTCATATCGGAGAACTATTCATATCGGAGAACATTTAATTATAATGTGGACCAATGAACGTTGTGTGTCAATATTGAAAGGCATTTAAGTTTAAAAATGAATCCCCTGGATTGTGTTGCGCGAGCTGTCAAGTCAAATTGGCGCAATTGGTATCGCCAGCAGAGCCACTACATTCATTCGTTTCGGGAAATATTCCAGATTCTAAACATTTTTTGACTCATATCGAGCAATAAAATAATTGGTTTCAAATGACGTCCTTTGGCGCAACAAAAGTTATTCGAGAAAAATTTAAGCCAAGTTTCAAGGTAAGTATATTGAAAAACAATAAACTTTTACCACGAGGTGCCTGATGCAAAATACGTTGGAAGCTTTCAATTGAAATGGTGTATCAATTGGCTTAAAGTACATTTGTAGCTCGGTAAATTGCCAAAACAGAAAGAAGTGAGTGTGTTTAAAAAAGTTGATGGAGGAATAGGAGCGCTGAGAAAGTATTTTGAGAGCAATATGAGTAAGCCACATGGTGGTACAAACAATTCGCTGACAATATCCTATATTACATCTATTAATTATCTGTCTACCTTTGCAGATTCAGGGTTCCTTATTGCGAACGCGGGATAGTGACTACAAATTTTCGCAAATTTATTTTATGGGCGATTCATCAAGACAAGTCGATCAGCGTTGTACAACAATTCGGCGAAAAGACCAATTGTGGTACAACTCTAAATGTTTTTAAATCAGCACAACGAATTGGTTGCATTATTCACGACCGCCTTAGACCGCATGTCATCAAAACCGATCTGCTGTAACCTAGAGGTTCACAGTTAAATATGATGTAGCTGGATCTTTCTTCCTCCTCGCCACACAATCTTCACATAATGGACCCGTTATGGAGTGGCATTTGTGCAGATGCTTTCGCAGTGGATAGTGTCGGGTAATGAATCCGGTAACCCTCCGCAGTTGCATCCTGTTAAGCTTCAGTGCATCGAGAGATAGCCTATTGGTTCCACTCTGAAATAGTACTTTACCGAGCACAGCATTTTCCTAAAATAGGCTCTGGACCTAACAAGGGTATTCCGACTCCCTTCTTTGCTAATGTATCTGCTTTTTCGTTTCCTTCGAAATCATTGTGACCCGGCACCCAAATCAATTTACGTTTTGCCAGCTCCAGCAGTTCCTCCAGACAATCCTTTACTACCCTTGAGGTAACCTCAGTTCCAGGCAAAGCTTTTAGAGCAGCTTTATGTAGCCTCTATGTAGGTTCTCACAGACCCAAGACAGTATGGCGTAGACTTCTGCTTGAAAGAACGTGGGATATTTCCCCAAGTTGAGACTTATGTTTGCGTTAGATTTCTCACCGCAGATTTCCGCTTTGCAGATTTCTTCAGTTTTGGATCCGCCTGTATGCCAGACGATTCCTTTCTAGGGTGGTTCTCCTTCCGTCCACATGTCCCATCACAAACTACAATGAAATGTAATTACCTACAGCTTTACTTCTTCCAAATTTTGTGTTTCCCCCTCCCTCTAAACCCCTTTCCCCTTTCCACTTCTTCATTGCCAAAAAGATCGTTCAATTAAGCCAGCAGAGCAACCTGAGTAGAACACAATTATAATAGTTTCATAATTAGACGCTAATTAAATGCTAATTAAATGCTCTAATAAAAAATTAATTGCTCTTTGTTGTACTGTGTAACCGCATGCTCTGCTAGCTGAAGGTTGATCTAGCAGAACAATACTTTAAAATCAAAAAAAGTAATTATGCAATGATCGTAATGGGCTTCAGATAATTAAATGCACTAATTAACAATAAATTGTTCTTTGTTTTAGAGGAACAAATAAACCCCCTATCCTAGATAAATCCCATTCAATGCATGAGCATTCAATGAGTGGTTATCGAAATATTTAATTTTTACTTAATAGGTACTTCGAAAAATTGGTTCCTGGGCACCTTAAATGAGGCCGTGCTGAATATGAGTTCTTAATAATATGATATAAAAATCATCCTCATTGCAGTTTTCCATTTTCACTTCAGTCACATTCGCAAAATTAGGAAACACATAGGAAATTAGCATTTATTGTATTTTGAAATTAAATACAATATAATTAATTGATTTTTTAAATATGGCTCTGCTAGTTAAGCATACGGTTACACAGTACAACAAAGAGCTTTCAATTTTCTATTAGAGCATTTATTTAGCTTAATTATTTGATATTAAACACAATATAATTAATTGATTTTTTAAATATTGCTCAGCTAGCTTAACATTAAGCTAGCAGAGCATGCGGTTACACGATGCAACAAAGAGCAGTTATTTTTTAATTAGGGCATTTAATTAGCTTAATAATTTGATATTAAATACAATATAATTAATTGATTTTTTAAATATTGCTCTGCTAGCTTAATGTTAAGCTAGCAGAGCATGCGGTAACGCACTACAACAAAGAGCAATTAATTTTTAATTAGGGCATTTAATTAGCATTTAATTAGCGTCTAATTATGAGACTATTATTATTGTGTTCTGCTCAGGTTGCTCTGCTGGCTTAATAGACATGAGAAATAGGTATAAATTGAACCAAAATTATAGGATTGAATAATCAAGATCAAGTGATATAAACAATTTAATTGTGTAAATTTTTTATTGCATACTTTTTAATTTTTCTATTGCCCACAAAACATTGGTGTACAATAAATGTTATGGGTAATCTATTTCAAAAAGGTACAAAAATCTTATACAAAAATTATCGGAATGTAAGACAAATACATTCCGATAATCTATTTGTCTTTTTAGTATTTTACCAACCTTTCACGGTCACAAAACACGTATATAATTCTTGTAAATAAATCGTGCAAAATTTTTCACGCACCTCGTGGTGATACTTTCAAATGCAGAATGAAATGTCAAAGTGACGCGACACTTCTCGTCAATGACTTCACGTCAATGAACGACGGTTAAATTTTTTGGATATTGTTCATACAAAAATATTAAAATCGCGATTAAAACTGGGTGGGGGTAGGAGAGTGAAAAATACTTTAAGACCTATTCATATAACTACCAAATATACAAAAAAAAATTGCATAAAAATCGGTCAAGCCGTTTCGGAAGAGTGCGACCACAAACACCGTGACACGAGATTTTTATATATTAGATTATATGCGTAAGCAAAATAGGCAAGTCTGCCTGTTACAGTGTTGGCAGTGTGACGTCACTGGACAGTGGACAATAATTTTGTTTGTGTGTGATATGATTTTTGAACATTGAAAGGCAAGACAATATTATAAATTATATTACTTTGGTAAGGAGCTACACCGCCAGCTTTTACAACAGAACATTTAAATTTGAATTTAGATACACGCATATCTTCATCATTATTACTCCATATTTCTGATAAAAAGAGATTATTCGAATTGCGAGCCACATTATCAATGATATCATTTTATGGACTTGTAAACTTTGTATATTATATATATATTGATAAACCTGGCTTGGTCTTCATAAATTTCACTGACTCTGATTCCAATGTAAATAATAGATTGAATGACAGTCTTTCAAACTATAATTTTAACAGAAATAGTGGCGCTGGTTCTGGTCTACCATGATAACATGCAGTTTTTCACTACTATAACCTTTTTTTTGCGTTTGTGTCTTAACAGTAGTGTTGACTTTATTTAATATTATTTTAATAAATTATTTTAAAAGAAGTATAACTTCTTACGTGCGTACATAAGAACACACACACGCACATACACGTTTTATATAGCCCAGGCAATCCCGTGTTGCACTTCAGTATTTAATACATTCTTATTTATATACACCATTTTAAAAATACAAGCTTATTAAATACTAGCGACCCACTCCGCACGGGTAGCACTAATTATCTATAGCCAGTTGACTTCTAGTGGATGGATGGGGCGGTCATGTGAAGTTTTAGCAGATATCCATAGGTACAGTGCCTTGCTATGTCCAAGACAAAAAACAAATGTATTTAAGGCAAATGGGAAAAAATATTTATTTTATTAATTCATCTTAAAACCAGCGGATAGACAATGTTTTTAATTTGGAGTAAAAACGTATAAATTTTTTGGTGTGCCAACTCGGGATCAAGCCACTATTATACAATTGGCCATGTGAAAAACATGAATTTTCCAAATTTAAATAGTTGGAATTGTAAATCGTTGGAAATCATCGGTATGCGTGGAAGCAGTACGCATACCGATTTCCCCTTTTTATTTGCCACCGATGATTGTTGCCTCGATTAAATTTGGTGACCATTTTTTGATGGTCAATCTGGTTCCGTTGCACAACTTTAGAGCATTTAAGTTGCGAATAAGCATCATCGGTGATCCAACCTTCAATTTTAATACGTGCGGGGGCATTCCGGCTGGTGCCAATGAATTCTATAATTAAGTTAGATAATTGACGACTTGTTTTTCATCCATCACTGTGTCGATCGATTTGTATTTGACTGTTTCGTCGGACAGTTTCAATTGAATTTGGTAATTGAGCTTGTTGACATCATCATTTTTTGGTGCCAAAATTGCACGTTAGCACAGCTAGTCCGAATTTTTGTAGTTGGTTGTTGACTTGGGAATACCTTGTCGATAGGTTTGGCGGGAACAAAATGTCATTCGTGGCACGATCAATTGGAATTTTGCCATTTCTGTTGTTCAAAAGTTGTTTTGAAAATGTTTGGGCAGACGGGTCTTGCAGCAAATGCACACGCATGTTCGTCGATAGCGTGATTTTCTCAACTCGGTTCCAAACATATGATTTGAAGCATGCGTTCAGCTCATCTACGGACATTGATCGCGGAATAACAGGAAAATCACCAGCAAGAAGAATAAAAGCGACTCCCATCGGTTCGTTGTTACCTCGAAAATCACGCCTGTCCGGCTCCGGTCAAGCACTTTGATTCATTCAATTCGTTAATATTAAAATTACAATGATGGAAATGACAATTAGCTTGTAAAAAAACATATCAATAATTATAGTTACTATAGAAATGACAATTAATACACACTTTTTTGTCGTTGAAACTCGTGCGTTGGCGAAAGATCCTTCATAAAACTTGATTTTCGATAATTAGTTGCCTTTTTTTTCTACATAGCAAATTAGAATAATTATGTTCATACCCTCAGAAGGTGCTCGAGCATACCTGTGAAGATACTTCGATTTCCAAACGTAAGTTTGGAAAATGTAGTGCTGAATAAAGTGTTGATAGTATTCATCAAAATAAAAAAAGTATTTCATATAAACTAGGATAGATAAGATAGATATAAGGTTCATTGTGATGCCTGAGGATGTGAGGATGTGAGTGGAGTGGAAGTAATTTTTGTGTGTAGACTAGGAATTGGTAGGTTGTGCGGCTGCAGCCGACTCTGATAGAAACTATGCCAATATTTATCTGGAGTTCGTGAAGGAAACTGCCGAAAACATTCACAAGCATAGCCGGTTACTTCGTTCTTGTCCATACGCCGACAGTTTAGTCAATTAACCGCCCTTTTTTTCCTTTAATAATTAACAAACTGCCGATGTCGGGATTCGAACCCATAACCTCCAATCCCCAAGTAGACATAACGCCTTAGACCGCTCGTCTACTTGGCTGGTTATGAACTAGGATACAGTATTGTCCAATTTAGTTAATTTTCTTTTCAAATTTTCATATTTATGAAAAATACTCACTATTTCCAGAGGGTATACATCGAAAACAAATAATTTCCGTACCAATATTGACACAGACTTTTTTCTCATTTTGTATCCTTTGATTTTAGAACTACATCCTGACCAATGGGCGATCGTATAATTTAATTGTTATAATAATGAGCCATATAAAAATCGAAATGATTTTGTTTTCAGCGGCACACATAAACCATGTTCCATCAACGATATCTTTATATACAGACAGCTTTGGACAGCTTTTCCTATAGTAAATCAATGTTAAATATTATTTATTACTAGCTGTCCGTCTGGTACTGTATAAAGTCAGTCAATACACATGTGACGAAAGTCCACTTTAGTATGTGCATTGTGCATCAAAAAATCCCCACTCTTTAATGACAAACAAACAACCATACGCATACAGTATAGCTGTAAGATACCTGGCTGACTTTATTAATATGTGTACTGACTGACTTCATACAGTACCAGACAGACAGCTAGTAATAAATAATATTTAACATTGATTTACTATAGGAAAAGCTGTCCAACACAGTCTGTATATCATCAAATGCCCTTGGACTTGTTAGTATTTAGTAATTAGTACAAACAAATATAATAAATTTAGATGCCCTTTAAAGAAGAAATTAGGACACATTCTTGCATTATTGTACTGTAGAATATATCTTTTAGTGACCTTTACACAATATGAATAAATTCAATATGAATTATTAGTGTATAGTGTGTTTAAAAATAAATTGAAAATAATTTATAATTTGAAAAAAATACGGTGTAACTGACAAAAAGTTAGTTGAGAGGAATCAAACTCCCAAATTTAAGACATATTTATCCATCTGCTATGAAGTAAATAACTCTCTCTACTTTCATATAAAATAATAATATAAAAGTTTTAGAAAGTAAAATCCAACTACGAAAAAAGTATACTAAACATTTTCGGAATCTGTGAATTAAAACTTTTCATTTGATACCAAACTCGATACATTTGTGAAATTTTTTTTGCAAGCTTATTTAGCAATTTATATCGGCCACGTTGGATTTATTAGGACGTCACTAGTCTATGACTCGCGAAACACTGAGGCAAAGCGAATGACACCTCATTCATCAATTCATCAACAAACATAACTTTTACAAACATACATAAACTGCTAGAAACATAACCCCTCCTTTTGGATTTTCCGTAGTCGGATAAACAAAAATAAGCAGGAGAGGGATTGACTAAGATATGTAAAACGTGGAACAACTTTATTTCGTTAAACTATTTGTAAAAGTCTGCACAGAATACAAAATTGTTTCGAATAAAAAATATTTACTGCTACTTTCGGTTAAAATAATAAAACAGGTTTAAAAAAAGTTCAACCTATTGTAACCCTATCTTTTGTAAAGTATGCTTGTTCAACCTTTTGTAACCGTATCTTATGTAAAGTATGCTTGTTAATACCTTTAGAGTAATTTGCATGGATAAAACAAAATGAGCTATAAATTAAAAATGTTAAAATAATAATGTAACCACTAGGACTCGAACCCAAGATCATCAACCAACCGGGATAATATGCTAGTCGTTACACCACGTTACATTAAATTTCTATCCAGAATATGTATCTAGAAGTGAATAAATAACTACCCGAGAGGTGAAATTAACACGAAATGTAACTGGTCAACTGGAAAATGTAATTGTTTAAATATCTTACTGAGTACATACTGAGTTTTTATCCATTTATTTTACTTTTATGCGTACAAAGGTCTGTAAAACATGACTCGTTTTTACTGTACATTCAAACATATGCTTATACAACTAATTACAAATGCGTGAAATGGCAACAAATCTGTTGAAATGAAAAAAATTTTAAAAAAAAGTTTAAAATCATACACAAAACCAATTTTCTTAAAAAGCTTTTATTTTTAGTTTATTAAATAAAAGCTTGTTTAAAAAACTAATTGTAAGTTTATTATTTACTACTTTTCAGTGTATTATATTTAAAACTTTGTTTTTAATACTTAATTTAATTTTAAGACTGAAATACTCAATGCAATTTTCCACCTCTTCCACTTATTCAAATATTCATCAACACTTCCACCAAATTTCGATTACAGTGAATATTTTCATATTCAATCTATATGGAATAATATAGGATATACTACAGTGTATTGTTACGTGACTTATACACAAAATATGTAAAATTCCAAAGCTCTCTTCTTAAAACTACTCGAAATTTTGATTGCAAGATTTTATCTAAGCATACAATCATGTTAAGTTTAATAAACAGCTTGTAAAAACCGGATAAATATCGAAGAACGAACTCAAAGTCAGTTTTTAGGTCTGTAACACACTGAAAATTTAAACTGGTTATCTGTTTACCCGACTGCCCGAGAAGGAGGGTAATGTTTTTCGAGTGTATGTATGTAGTAAGTATGTCTATTTTTTGGCACGCTATGTAGCCTAGACGTCTTGTTGGATTTTAATATATGAGGTGTCGTTAGATTCGTCTTATTTGTGGGAGGAGGAATTAAAAAAATTGAGGGAGGGAGAATTTTGTTATTATAACGATATAGACATCAAATAAAAGCTAGTAAATAGCTAATTCCACTTTATATTATATATATATATATATATATATATATATATATATATATATATATATATATATATATATATATATATATATATATATATATATATATTTATATTAGAACATTTTTCTGTAAGAAGAATCTTTTAAACCGTTGCTTTATTTAACTTGAGAATGCGCTTTCAGTTTTAAATATGCATTGATAAAGTTGGATAATACCTATAATATGTTGTAATTTATAGGTTATGACAACGTCATCATAACTTCTACAAATGTTATCCATCTAATAGAATCATAATACCATCAAACTTCTACAAACAACCGTTAAAATGTATAATTACTATATAAAATGTCCAGTGAGTATTATATTTCAGGATATATACACAGTTTAATGTGACATTTAACATCCGATTCTTGTATTAATATTATACAACAGAAACAGTATAGTAGATATTCAAATAGAATGTTAGAATGATATGGAATGAGTGTTCTTTATAAAATAAATATCATAAATAAATGTCAAAAAAGATTCTCTAATACAATAGGATATAAGAAATATATTTTGTAAGAAATATATTTAGGGATGTGTGTGTTTAGTTTGTTATTCAGACCCTTCCACAAGTAGTCTAAATTTAATAATAACAAGTGAAAATAACAACTAACTGAGTTAATTGCTTAAATACCCGGGATATACTTAATTTATGTAAAATAGTTTATAACAAAAATTGTTTATTTTTAAAATAGGAACATCTTTTGTTTTACAGTCATGGTGTCCACAGGCAGCCGACCAGACACGCGGAAATGGCCATATCCGGCCATTTTATGAACACCTATGCCAAACATCCATGCCTGCGATCAATATTTTCAAGCGTTACAAACATACTAAGAGAAAACTTGCGAAATAAATTACAACCAAATGTTTTCTTACGTTCACTCAATTTACCATTTATTAATTTTCTTGATAAATAGTTTACGGAGCTATTTACTTGGTAAATAGCTCGGTCCTTTCTCCCATATCATCACTTTTTAAAAAGCAACTATTATATGAAGTATCTCCTCGAAAACTCGGTCGTTTTTTACTTTTATGTTTTTGATCCGATATGACTACTTTTTGCAAGGTTTAAATATACAAACCATATGTTATGCTTTCCATTACTTTACGCTTCGCGTTACATAACTGTTTTTCTTTCTAAGTAGAAACACATAAACAAAGGAGACCGCTTCGCGTTATATAACGTTAACTCAATCTGCTCGCTAGTGGGTTCCACCCCCGTGAACCCCAAGGCGGCCTTCGGGTATAATTTGATGTCAAAAGAGTAATTTTTGATGTTTTTTCCCATTTTCGTGGATGTTATGTTCGGAAAAATTAAGTTTTACGATTTTTCTTATGAATTTCAAGTTATTCCGCTGCGGTTTTTGCATCTAAATGCAAAAAAACTGGGACTACACTGACATGTCTATTGTTTAATGTTATCTTGGAGGCAACCGTACACAGGGTGCTAGACGAATATTCCATACTCGATTCGGATTTGTCATATTAATTAATATCTTGACGAATCATAATCCAGAAAAATATATGTTTCTTACATATGTTCAATGTTCAATAAACGAAATTTTCAAATAAATATTTTATTATGTTTGAAACTCCACTGGCTCTACACAACAGTAGTCAGGCCCATTATAACCTATGCTGCTTTAGTGTGGTGGCCAAAAGTATCCATATTACTGCGTGTATAAAGCTGTCCAGGATCCAGACACTGGCCTGCTTGTGCATCACTGGATCCATGAGCAGTACACCTACAGCTGCCATGGAAGTCATACTGGGGCTGCCTCCGCTAAGCATTGTAGTAACAGCTAAAGCGAGATCCAGCGCCTATAGATTGTCTTGCAATAACAACTGGATTAATAAAAATCAGGTTGGACATGCAAGTATCGTGGGAACATCAATTATCTCAGACCCCGTCTTTGAAATGGGCACAGATATACTTCCCAAGACATACTCCTTCTCAAAACCTTTCACTGTAGTATGTGATAGGGCCATGTGGTCGGAAGGAGAACCATCCTACCTCAGGAAAGGAATCGTCTGGTATACAGACGGATCCAAAACTGAAGAAGGGACCGGGGCGGGAATGTACGGTGAGAGACCTAATGCAAACATAACCCTCAACTTGGGGAAATATGCTACGGTCTTCCAAGCAGAAGTCTACGCCATACTGGCTTGCGTCCGTGAGAACCTACGTAGAGGCTACATAAACCAGAACGTATGTATTCTGTTGGACAGTCAAGCTGCTTTAAAAGCCTTGTCTGGAACTGAGGTCACCTCAAGGGTAGTCAAGGATTGTCTGGAGGAACTTCTGAAACTGGCAAAACGGAACAATGTTAAATTGATCTGGGTGCCGGGTCACAGTGGTTTCGAAGGAAACGAAAAAGCGAATACCTTAGCAAAGAAGGGAGTCGGAATGCCATTCACAGGCCCAGAGCCTATTTTAGGAATTCCAAAGACTGCATGTAAACAAGTGATCAACGAGTGGTTAAATGCTAAACACCGTGATCACTGGGAAAAAGTACCGCGGCAAGAGCTCGGGAAGGTACTGCTTCAGAGTGCAACAAAGAGGGTATCTCTCGATGCACTGAGGCTGAACAGAATGCAACTGCGGAGGGTTACCGGGTTCATTACTGGGCATTAACCCATGCGGAAGCATCTGCACACAATAGGACTCCATAACGGCTCCATTGTGTGCAGATTGTGTGGCGAGGAGGAAGAAACATCCAGCCACATAATCTTTGACTGCGAACCTCTGGGTTACAGCAGATACAGGATATTCGGTGCATCTCACCCCGAATATATGAACCTTCAGGAGGACCTGATAAGCAAGCTCCAGGCTATTGCCAACATATGGGAGAAGCGAGTCTCGTCAGACTGAGTTAGGAGGGGGAGCACAATGGACCATAGGGTCGAAGTGCAATAATTTTTACCCCGATATCAATCAATCAATCAATCAAATGTTTAAAACTCATTATTAAAATTGATAATTTATTCAACAGAATGATTATTACGAAATTAATTTACAAAAATTATTATTTTTTTACCAAATAAACAAAATTTTTAGTTCATTCTTCACCAAAGCATAGAATTCAAATGGTATCTCATATAAGTTGGGAATCATATTTATGCTAACACGGACTTTAGCGTCGACCAATCACAGAAGACTACATTTCTATAAGTATTTATAATGTTAATTTTATCAAAACAATATATGCAAAAATTTTCTATTTCCCAATATAAATTTCGTGGTTTCATAATTTTCCTTTCGGTTTGGGCACTATATCTAACTCTATGCCAAATATCAACTTTTAAGAACTTATGGTCTAGGCCCCGGAATTATCATACGGTTTACGAAGAATTTTGGGCGTGGTGGCTATTTTACGATTTTGAATTAAAAAAACTTTTTAACTGTTTATTCCTTAACGATGATTGAAAAAAAAGTTTCTTTTAATTCCGTGAATAGTATATATTCGAAAAATCATCACTGTAGTTCTTTTCATTAAAAAGTTATTTCGGGGTGAAATATCGTCTAAAAGAACGGCTAGTATTATCACGGTAACGTACACAGGCAAAAACCCCTTAAACTCGGCCTGTCTTTAGCTTCTTATGTATATATATATATATATATATATATATATATATATATATATATATATATATATATATATATATATATATATATATATATAAATTATATCTATAGTAATAATATTATATTGTCGCCAAGGTAACTTAATTTCACATGAATAATTACTTTGTGTTAGCAAATTCGCTTAGTCTAAATTACATTACGTATCACCTACGTGTTTTGTTTCCAGTTTGACTTTACTTTTAAAAAAAACGCATAACATTCTCAGATTTGTAGAGTACTTAAACTTATTACGTGTAGAGTAAACTCATACAGTTCCGAGCGGTTTTGCTGCTTGATTTACCAACCTGATTTAAATTGAAATAGACGTTGTATAGCATTCTATTTAAACTACAGTACGAGCAAACAATGTATCGTTCGTACACATGGCTGCAAAAGTAACCTCATTTTTTCAAAATTTTATAATTGATTTGTGCCCTATTTATTCGGTTTTCGAAATAATACTTCGGCTCAAAGTTGTGCATTATAAATATACTAACAACTATTATTCGAAACATTTTCCCAAAAATCGAATAAATACACGGTACAAATCAACTATAAAACTGTAAGCTATAAAAAACGCCACTTTTGTGGTCCGTATTACAACATTACGAGTACCACAATATAATAATAATATTGTATTGATGATCCCAAAAGAACGGGATAAATAAATTGTACTATATATTCCCTTTTATGACTGTTATATATATCTGTTTATTCTTTTATAAATTGTTTAAATAAAATACAACATTTCTATAACCATTTTTGTTTACAATATAGTAGTAGCACCAATAAATATATTAATACACACCGTGTATTTTCTCATTTCGTGATAATGTTTTTATTTGCTAACTATTGAACGTGTTAAATAGAGGTCCGTATATTAATGAGAGGATATCCATACCTCTTTCGTTTAGGATTGCCTGCAGTTTATCTGTAAATCAGAGAAAAGCAGAGTCTAAGCCTTTCTACAACATTAAACCATTATAAAACAGGAATATTTCAATACATGTGATCGGAATGAAAGAAACTTAATTGCCAATTTTCGTACGTTTGGGTTTAAGTGGGCAAGTAAAAAAGTGAATGATATCAAAATGTGTGTGTTATGTGGACAAGAAAGTATGATCCGTTTATTGGAAGATATTACTGGTACCGAAGGACTATAAAAAACGGCCCTTTGTAAACTACTATTAAATGAAACAACAGTATTTTCCTGTAATACCATAAACTGAATAAATATCACTAAGAATAATAACAAAATAAATCAAAATCTAATTTAAAAAAAACTCTTACAGAGTTTCCCACGTTTACGTTTGCCGTTCATTAGCTCGGGAAATATTGATTTTACAAAAAAAAAGGATTTAATTTTTTTCATAGATAATTTAATGTTCTTTAACTTTTATAACTATTATTTTTGAATAAAGATAATTATTAAGAAATATGGCCTTTGTTAACCGGAGTATTATTCAATCAGTTTTCACATTCTATTATACAAGTGATATAACCAGGAAGCGTTGTTGTCACTTGTCGTCAAATGCATAGATAAATAAATTTACTTGATACTGAGCTGACTTATTTACCCGTTATTTATCAGTTAGCTCTTTTGGAATGGTTAACATGTATTAAAAAATATAGTGAAGTTGGTGAAATTAAACAGCTAACAAGAATTCGCCAAATTTAAATTTTCGCACCAAATATGCTCCGACCGGCGCTAGTTGTTTTTTAATCTAACTCAACACAAACGCTACATCGTTAGAAGCAGTCATTATACGTTTATACAGAAATTATTTATAAAAAAGCACAACTCACCGAAATTGATATATGTTTAGCACTTGAGATATGCCCGATAGGGACTTTGTATTCAAATGGAAGTACAAAAGCTCGATAGAAATGTAAAAAAAGTTAATCAATGAATCATTTTCATTGAAAGAATGTACCATTGGCTTTGAGATAGTGTAGAATATGGATTCGAAGCTCACTTTAAGAAGGTTAGTAACGATAGAGCAAGAATAGTTTGATACAATGTTCTGTAAGACCTAGAAGCCTCAACTAACGCAGAAATACAAAAAGGATGTTGGAAAGGAATCGTATAAAATTCGATAATATCGCTTCGCCAATCTACTATTGAGAAGAAGCTAGGTGTCAAGTAGTAATTTGAAAAGAAAATTTCCATCGTATTTAGAAACGATTTAAATCGGAAAATTAATAAACTCTCAAGATACACTTGAGTCTGACTTTAGATATTCCTCCAAAACCACTACTAAGTGCGGTAATAATAGTGCATCAATCGGAATTCTTCACGTGAATAGCTTACTCTAATAACTTAAAACACAAGGACTAGAAGCAACAGTAAGATCGCCGAAAAAATATTGCACTCAGATATACTTACAGTCATATGTTTTTTCTACTTTACATGATTTTAAGGACTTTATTAAGTAGGCAAAAATTACTTGAAAGATTAATTTTTCCGAGACTCCAAGAAGATATGAAGATATGTACAACCTTGTTTTTTGCATGCTTGTATTGGATTGTAAAAAGATTCATGAGTCGTAGGTCAAAAAATTCTTTAAATCTCGCCCTGTATACACGTGAACGTAACATAGCCTCTAAATACAAATAACAGTCTATATATGGAGGTGATGTTATATATATATATAATCTTTCGTGCGTCCTTTAGTGATTGTGTATTTTCTGAACGGGAATCCAACAAGTTCTGAAGTTCTGAATTCCACAATTTATTTGTTTTGTCGAGACGATGGTTCATACCAATAAAAACAAATAACTTTTTTGTGTATAAACATTTTTTCAGTGTGCAGCTTGTGCGAACACCTAGTATCTATGTATATTCTAAAAAAATTTATTTCACAACCAAGGAATGAACCTCAATCACTGAGATGTTAAACTAAGTCTTTACCAATTGCTTTAGATTAATTTTTGTCTATATATTTTTGATAACTTATCTCCGAAACGAACAAATTGCGACAGATCTAGGCTGCAGCAAATCTTTCAAGGAATTTGGAAACAAATCTTTAAGAATTTCTCTTTAGAGAATATGGTTAATTTTGTACATAAGCTTGGTTTTTTAGTGCTACTTAAATATGAAATAATTAAGTAACATAATTAAGTGAACTTAATTTTTAAATAATATAATGAAGTAAACGTAATTTAAGCTGTAAACAAAAGCTTGCTTTTTTACACGAATGTTATTGTTTTACCAAATGGTACATTTCTATCCTAAGTAACATTTACAGACAAAACATTCTTGAATGCGTAAGGGTGACAAAATAAAAAACTGTAGCGTACACTTGCATGCCATGTCTCACATCACGAAACGTACTCGGATTTCACGAAATCCATTAGAGCCTACATATATAACGTTCACGTTATGTGTCAGCTGGTCGGAAGGAGAACCACCATACCTCAAAAAAGGAATCGTCTGGTATACAGACGAATCCAAAATTGAAGAATAGACCGGGGTGGGAATCTACGGTGAGAGACCTAATGCAAACATAAGCCTCAACTTGGGAAAATATGCCACGGTCATCCAGGCAAGTCTACGCCATACTGGCTTGCGTCCGTGAGAACCTACGTACATAAACCAGAACGTATGTTTTCTTTCGGACAGTCAAGCTGCTTTAAAAGCCTTGCCTGGAACTGAGGTCACCTCAAGGGTAGTCAAGGATTGCCTGGAGGAACTTCTGAAACTGGCAAAACGGAACAATGTTAAATTGATCTAGTTGCCGGGTCACAGTGGTTTCGAAGAAAACGAAAGATACCTTAGCAAAGAAGAGAGTCGAAATGCCCTTCATAGGTCCAGAGCCAGATAGGTCCAGATTTTAGGAATTCCAAGGACAGCATGTAAACAGGTGATCAACGAGTGGTTAAATGCTAAACACCGTGATCACTGGGAAAAAGTACAGCGGCAAGAGCTCGGTAAAGTACTGCTTCAGAGTGCAACAAGGAGGCTATCTCTCGATGCACTGAGGCTGAACAGGATGCAACTGCGGAGGGTTGCCGGATTCATTACCGGGCATTATCCCCTGCGGAAGCATCTGCACACAATGGGACTCCCAAACGGGTCCATTATGCGCAGATTGTGTGGCGAGGAGGAAGAAACATCCAGCCACATAATCTTTGACTGCGAACCTCTAGGTTACAGCAGATACAGGATATTTGGTGCATCTCACCCCGAATATATGAACCTTCGGAAGGGCTTGATAAGCAAGCTCCAGGCTATTGCCAATATATGGGAGAAGCGAATCTCGTCAGACTGAAGTAGAAGGAGGAGCACAATGGGCCATAAGGTTGAAGTGCAATAGTTTTTACCCCGATATAAATCAATCAATCAATCAATCAATGTGTGAGCTACTTATCTAATATACTAATTTAAATAATCAAATGACATGCTTTTCATTTGTTTATTACCTACAAACAACCAAACAACAAATGAAGCGCAATTCGAAATTTTAAAACATACTTTTATACCCAGTATATTATATATACCAGGGTACATTTAGTTAATAGTTCAGATTTTGTAACGGTAGAAAATATTGATCGCAGAAAAAAACTTTGCTAAAGGTGTTCATAAAATGACCTAATTTGTCCATTGCCGAAAATGTGTATGTCCGTCTGTCATCTATCCGTCAACACGATAACTCAAAAACGAAAAGAGATAGTGATCTGGAATTTTGTCTGTGTGTTCGAAAGCTAAAAAGTAAAGTCAAGATCGTGAATGAGCTGAAGAGGAAACCTACCTTTCTTTGAAACCGTAAGAGATAAAACAAAAATTTAAGGGCAAAAATATTCCTTTTTTTATAAATAAGAAACTTTTTATCATAAATTCAGTATATACCAGGTATTTCAGCAATTAAGTCGGTTATTGTTTTTTTCGCTTATTTTATTTTTATTATTTCATTTTATTTTACAGTTACAATTTTTGTTACATCTTGTAAATAGAAAATCTTTAAATAAATTTTCAATTTGGCATATTTATTTAGCCTGACTTTCAGTTAGTAATAATTCATGCCACAATATCATAACATTTCGTATACTGTATTTTATTTCCCATAAGACAACATGAACTTTTATTGTTTTCATGTTTCATCATTGTTTTTTCAATGACGTTGATGGTACCTACCTTTTGATATTTTTCAAACAATTTAACAATATTTTCTAGTGCCAAAACGTTTTTCTACTTTCATTTTTTATTATCTCTTGAGAATACTTGCCTTTTTACGATGTTTCACGATATTTAATTTTTTTAATTAGGTAATACTTTTTTTGTTAATTAATGGTATAATATTTTTTGATAATTAGCATAATTAAAACAACTTATGCACGCTCTAATTGTACTGTAATTTACAGCTAGTACAGTTTTTCTATATTCGAAATAATAACAATTATTTTCACTAGTATGAAATTCATTTATGTGGGAATTTATTTGTTGAAACTAAATTGTTTTTATTTTGAAGTATAGAAGAATTGGACATGATTTGTGATATAAAATCAGTTCATAGATTAAAATTTATTCCCAGATTTTTATCATCTCTTTCTCTGAAGTTACAACTTATATAGAACCAATCGTAATAGCATACGAAGCAGATAAAGTAATTTTTATAACTTCAAAAACTACGTTTGCAATCTCTCACAAATCTTCTTCATAACTTCGTCAATTCTAAAGCTTCTTCATTAGTTCGTTAATTTCTATACTTATGTCCAAAATTCGTTTTTTTTTTAATTTTTGAACCACGTATAAAAACTTTTGATACCCGGTATACCTATGTAAATATACAAGGGTATATTGAGATTAGTCATATACCCGATATATGTAAATATACAAGGGTATATTAAGTTTAGTCCCGACTTTGTAGCGCTTGAAAATATTGGTCGTAGACATATATATTGGAATAGATGTACATAAAATGGCCAAATGTCCATCCGCCTGTGGACACGATAACTCAAACACGAAAAGAGATAACGCGCTGCAATTTTGTGTGTGTGTTTTAGAGCTAAAAAGTAGGGTCAAGTTTGTGAACGGGCAAAATCAGACCATGTTTGGCCAAATTTGGCAAAACAGACCATCTTTGAAACCGTAAGAAATAGAAGAAAAATTTAAAGACAAAAAATGTTCCTATTTTAAAAATAAACAACTTTTGCTATAAACTTTTTTACATAAACTCAGGATATACCGGGTATTTAAGTAATAACCTTGGTTAGTTGTTATTTTCACTCTTTTAAATAAAAACAACTGTGCAAATTTCTATATCGCCCCATTTCTTTAAATATACCACTCTGATCAAAACTGGTGTACATTGTACAAATTTTGACAGTCGATTTATGACAAATACTTCTTTGCAGAAATACTTAAAACTTATGGTCCATAACTATATTAATCCTAACAACAGTTTTTCCAAAAATCTAATCGATTTGGCACAATTTCTAAACCTTTTTAAAATAGCAAGATAAATATAAAAGTGTAAGATAAATAACAAATTATAGTAAATCAACGAATAATAGGTAATCATTAGAACACAGCAAAAACACTAAAACCGAAACATTACGAACGCCGAATGATTGATTGATACCTGTTGATCAGATTACATACCTGATGTATTGACAAGTAACAATCTTTCACAAATGTACTCAAAAAATCTTTCATATTGCATAGGCTAAAATAATACTTTCTAGCAATTACTTACCTTGATTTTTGTTTTGGTCTTGATTTTCATTATTCACAATAGGATGTATCCCCGCTTCTTGGCTTGTATTGCATCCCATATTTACTATAAAACTATTGTCTCACACTTTTAAACTACTAAAAATTACTTCCTCTTTCACTAATCATAAACGAAAACTATACATAGTTCCAGTTAAAAATTTCGCACAATTTTATTCCTTTTCATTAACATTTAAGCTATAAACTACAGACCGGCTGATTAAAAACCAAAAACAAAAAATTTGTCGAGTTTTCAAATGAAATATGAACTATTATTAGCAAAATAATTGTATAACGACAATAGAAAATGATTTGATACTAATCGTATATAAACAACCGTAACATTTATGTATTGTGATGATGCGTGACTAAATAACTTTTCTTTTTAATATATAGACATGCGCCAAATGCTTTAGGTAAATTCAACACTATATAAAATGCAACAAATACCTCCTAATCATCGAATGTTCGCTGAAAACTTTGATGAAGTTGCTTATAGTAATTATTGTCTATTATGTTGTATGCTAGTCGGCAAGTCACCAGTACCAACAGAAATGAAAAGTACAAATTCGTGATTTTTATAAATTTAAATAAATATAAATCAAAAACAATTTTCGTGTTACTATTCAATTTTTATGCTAATAAATTATTTTCACAACTAAAAATATTAACCAAGTTAAAATAACAACTAAGTTAATTTCTCAAATACCCAATATGTACTGAGTTCAATATCAATGTTTATTTTAATTGAAATATACCGTCTGTTTTGGAATAGAGAATCAATGTTAAATATTATTTACTATATAACAACACAATGCTTCATAAAGAAATAATAATAGTGGGGGTACTCTGTAGTCAGTAGCGTGTGTGTGCCTATGTAATGAATAATAATATTATAAATTTAATGGGCATCACTAAACCCCACTCTTAAATGACATCAAACGAACATCATAATACAAGCAGACAGATGTTTGTAAGTATGTGTATGTATGAATGGTTTTATAGTAAATATTTAATTTATTTATTTAAAATTGATTCCTTATTAGAAATGCTTTTGAAAACAGAGTTATGACAGATGTTTGATTCGAAATTGTGGCGAAACTATTCAGTTTGTGAAGGCTTGTTCAGAAGTTATTTGTCATGTTAATTTGTATGATAAAGATTTATTATCATTATTATACTTTTATAATCAGGAGAAATTTTCAGATTTTTTCACAGATTATCAGAGATTTTCAGAAAAATAAGATTTTCAGGAGTTTTATTCAGAGTTTTAAAAGAATTATTCTTAATTATTCTCAGTTTTTGAAGAGAATTATTTCCACCAGGGGGCAACAAATAGCTATCCAGCTCATTATATCTGGAGTGTGACCATCCAAGTAGCCAAGCGGTCTAAGGCGTTATGTCTTAGGCGTTATGTCTATTTGAAACTGGGAGGTTATAGGTTCGAATTCCGACATCGGCAGTTTGTAAATTATTAAGAAAAAAAAAAGGGCGGTTAATTGACTAAACTGTCAGCGTATGAACAAGAACGAAGTAACCCGCTATGCTTGTGAAGGTTTTATGCAGTTTCCTTCATGAACTCCAGATTAATATCGGCATAGTTCCTATCAGAGTCGGCTGCAGCTGCACATCCTGCTAATTCCTAGTCTACACAAAAATTCCTTTTACTCCACTCACATCCTCAAGCATCACAATGAACCTTATGATCGAAGTGTAGCCCGTCCAGGGCAGCCTTTCGGCGAAGTTCCAGATTTGACTCCATGAGATTCTTATATTTGGGGTCAAATGAAACATTTGGTATATCTTACGCAAGTGCAATTACCACAAAAGTGATGGTGTCTGAAATATGTCATGTTTGCACACGTTACCGAGGAATGCAGTTTGAAAAAGATTTGGAACAATCATTAACTTTAATAATAACTATTAAAGTTAACAATTATATAAGCTAATAATAAAATCTGAACAAAACCTTCAATTGCCTGTTTTTAACCATTAAAACAATTATGAAAACGAATTTAAATGAAATGAGTTTTGACTTACTCTTTTTATACCCAGCATCTAAATAAAACTAAACTGCAGACTCAAAAGGCATTTATCCCTCATGAGCTTAAAGGACAGGCGATCTATCCGGACTGGAAGAATGTTCCACCTTCTGAAAGAATGTCCTGATAACGCCAAAATGAGGTATCTAGCCTTCGGCTCCACCGGAACGGGGAATCTGTGGTAAAACAGCTGAAATAAATTATAAATTTTGCTAAAATAAAAATAAATTATAAATTATAAACAGCTTTTTTGTCCTGATTTTGTAACGGTTGAAAATATTGATCATAGAATAACTGGTGGTCTGTTCGTTTGTCTGTCAACACGGTAACTCGAAAACGAATAGAGATAAGTAGTTGAAATTTTGTGCATGTATTAAAGAGCTAAAAATTTACTTTAAGTTTGCGAACGGTAATATTGATATGTGAAATCCCCCGCTAGTTGGCAGGAGATGGTATCTATCTTTGAAACCGTAAGAGATAGAAGAAAAATTAAACAATACATATTATTCCTAAAAATAAACAACGTTTGTTTGAAACTTGTTTTCATTAATTGATTGGTTTTGTCACAATGTCAGCTCAAACATATGTAATTACTCCTGATTAGAAAAGTATATATGTATATAGCACCTGAAAAATTTCTTAACATGGCAAATAACTACTGAACAAGCCGGTTTTGTAAACGGTCGTGATAAAACAGAGGAAATTCTATACATTCGAAAAACGGAGGAAGCTTTTTTTCTGTTTATATTTGTTTTGTTGTTTACAATGAGCTTTTGATCATATCAAGTGGAATAAGCTGTGTGGAATATTAAGGAACATAGGAGTATTTCATATTTCTCTTAAATGGTCAGTAGAATAACAACAAAGTTGGCGTAAAGGTTGACGGTATTTGTAAGCTTAAACGCTCCATCCAAAAAGGGTCCACCAACAATGTATATTACCCTAAAATTCGGAAAATTACTATATTATACATCTATTCTGAATATGTTATGCGTGAGTTTCTGGAAAACTGGCAACGGGACAAGCTAGAACGCGTTAATGCGGCTGACAGTTTGAACATCAAATACTAAAAACCCTAATTCAAGAATCTGGATTCAAACAACAACCACCCTGTCGTGCGTATGGGTAACTGCCAAGTGAGCAACAGCTATATCTACCTCTGTGCTATGGTGGAGACTGACGATGGCTGCGAGGGTGAGATTTCTGTGAGGGTGGATCAACAAATCCAACTAGTTTGGTCAGGAATGACACAATCCACCAAATTATGGCGTAGTAGTAACATTTTTAAGGGTACAAAAATATCCTAGCCCGGTCGTGTTTATTTTCAAACTCCCAATCTTTTGATCGCGACTGAAATATGGGTTCTGAAGGAAGCTGGCAGGAGTCATATCGACTCTTTTGAGGTTTGGTTATGGAGAAGAATTTTCCCCATTCTTTGGATTGCTTGGCGCACAAATAACTCCATCCTGCAAGAACTTGGAATTAAACAACGTCTTTCCAGCGTGGTTGTATCTCGTATTTTGAAATATTTTGGCCTCGTCCATCGATGATATAATATGGAAAAATGATCGTCCCAGGTCAAGTATCTTGTAAACGCAGTTTTTGCTTTAAACTTTTCTTCTATCTATTACAACTTTAAAGATAAATTTTGTGTATATAAATAAGTAAATAAGTAAATTAACATTGCCCACGAACATCTAGATGTAAAATTTTCACTAATACATTAATGTCATCTCACTTTATAATATACTTTATAAAAATTATACCCCATTAACAACCTTCTTGAATAAATTGTTTATTAAAAAAATATTATTATTTCAAATGAACATAAAATGATACGAAATTATCACAAGAATAATAATTAAAATAATAAACCATATTTTGACAAAATGGAAACCCGACTTCAAAAATAAAATATTCTATAACAAAAAATGCACTAAAAAGTAAAAAAATAATTGCATATCCTTGTGCCAATTTTAGTTCACCTAAGCAAAAATTTTTAAATATATATGTACAATTATTGTTATTTTTGGAGGCGGTGTCAGCATAGAGAAATTCACATAATTTTTGGACACCGCCTCCAAAAATAACAATAATTGTACATATATATTTAAAAATTTTTGCTTAGGTGAACTAAAATTGGCACAAGGATATGCAATTATTTTTTTACTTTTTAGTGCATTTTTTGTTATAGAATATTTTATTTTTGATGGCCAATTTTATTAATAAATAACATACGTCAAGGGGAAAGGGGGGCATAAAGATAGAAGAAAACACAAAATATAAAAAATCTCTCTTAATATTAAAACAATCGAAAAATGCGTAAGAAACAAAGTTGTAGAAAATCATGTTTGCTACAATTCATCACCTTATCTTTTTTGCTCAAACTCTAATGCGTACAGAGATATTGAGGAATTTAATTTTCAATCTTAAACCGTCAATATTTTTGTAAATATTAGGGTTACAGAAAAAATGATAACAAACAAAATTACAGTAAAACTTAGTACCTACAACTTTACTTCTTATAAAATTTTCGATTTTTCGAATATTAAGGGAGATATGTCAAATTTTGTGTTTCACCCTCCCTCTAAACCCCCCTTTCCCCAGGTCCGATTTTACCCATTAACGAACTTGATCTTTTGAATACCAAAAGCGCTTCAAATACCAAATCTCATTCCGATAAAATGAAAACTGTGACCGCTAGAGTGATGACAGACACATATATATATATATATGTATGTATATATATATATATATATATATATATATATGTCCATAGATATATATATATAAATATTTCAGATGGTGATTTTTGACATCTACAAGGTAGGATCGATGGACATTTGAAGAAATTTTCGCGAAATTTTGACTTCGGTACGGGACCAATAACTCTATTTCCTTTCAGGAAATTCGCTAAAACAAAAGAATAGGAAAGGTTATGGAACATTTCTGAAAAAATTTTACCTTATATGGGTTTTTTTGAGATTTTGAGAGAACTACGAGGCTTACAGACCCCGCTCTGCGCTTAATTTAAAGCTAATTAAATTGCCAACAAATTACATTCTGCAAGTTCTACTCGTAGGATCAATGGTTTCGACGCAGTTTCGGTCCGATTATCATTATCACTCTAAAACCAAGTTCTAGTATATTCTAGAACCACCAAAACAAAATTATTCAAATTTATGTGAGACACAAGTTATCCCCTAGTAGGTTTTCAATATTTTATTTGATAAAGTGTTTAATATAATTAATGGTCGAACACTAAAGGAGCTCGAGCTATGCAATTTTGTATATTCTTTCACGTCATCATTCTCGTCTTATATATTCGTTTATATATTGACTTCGTAATTTCAATAATTACTGAGAATTAGGTCGAAATGGTACGTAAAGTCGGAAAATTTGCACATATATTCAGGTTCATTGAAACTATAAGTAAGATTCAACTAAATATGTTTTCATTATGCGAAATGGTATAAAAACATTGCAGAAAGCTATTTTTATAATTTATCAAAATATTATATAAAGTATTCCAAAGTAATTTCTATTTTTATAGTGATTTATGACTTTTAAATTACTTATTTAATACAGTATATATACAGCAACACAATGGACCTTATGGTCGAACTGTAGCCCGTCCAAGGCAGCCTCTACAATCTATCTATCTATATATACAGCATGCGTATGGGAATCAAATAAAGATTGCGATTTTTCTTGCTCCGAAATGATATTTAGTAAGCAAGTTGTAAGACCATACTTGTAAAGAATATATTTGAGGTTATAAATATTTGTATTAATAATATATGTTATTACATATATGGTATTAATGAAGATTCTGTGATAAAGTACTCTACCCATGGCAAGGTTTTTCATCACAATGTACTTTGGAGCAATAATAGGATAAGATTTTTTTTTTCTTTTGCAAGATTTTCCGAGGTATTTTTTTACGAAATTATCTTCGTCTCGATCATTTAATGTCATAAAGGTGTCAAAACTACGAAAAATAGGTGTCAACAAATGTATTATACCTAAATATATAGAGGCAGAAACCCTTATCACTTTCGATTTTCTTGATATAATAGAGAAGAATATTTGTATGCATTAAATTTTTTTAAATGTTGAATTATAAATGTTATTTAAACAAGTGAAGATAACGTAGTTACAAACCTTTCTTTCTTTGAACTACGAAATTATTGTACGAAAAAAAAAAGTCCAAGAAATTCGAAATCATTTTTCTCTTTTTCTGGATGGAATACGAAGTCTTTTTTTTTTGACGAGCGCAATAAAAATATTTTTTTAAAGAAGTTTTTTATCTATTTGAAAATTTCAGTTTCTGTATCCAGTTGGTTTAGAAGTTCGTTACATACTACTTCTTCGAACATAGTTCCAATCAAAAAATTAGTTAGGAAAATTTATGAATAAAACATTAATTTAAAAATAATTTCTTCATAATTTCAATATTTTCTTAGCTATTATTTTTGGTTATTGGATTTCAATGTGATGGAATTTCTGCGTTCTTCAGATCGCTAGATCATATAGAAGTGTCTTTTGAAGATATTTGTACTTAAAAAATTTAATATCAGTGTAGTAAGCCCCTAGATAGTTTTTACTGGAGTTTTCAAATCTGATAATGTCTAAGATATTGGTCAATTTCCTTAATAGCCGAGTGTTTGTTTTGTTTGTGCATGTTAATATTTGAATTCTTATATACCATTACTTCTTTATTTAGTTGTATACGTATACAGGGTCTACAAGTTAAAAATTCAGAAAGAGAGGAACTCACCAATTTGTTAAAAAAATTACGAACAATCGGTTTTGCATGCTTACATGGCAAAAACATCTTCTTTTTTTATTAAAAAAATAATAAAATTAAAATTATTAAGGTTGTAGGAAATCATGGTTAACAAAATTAAATGATATTAAATCTGCTTTATAAATTGTCTTATTTTTTTGCCAATTAATAAGAGTTTCAGAGATTTAGAGCTCATTAATTTTAATACATTATTTATGTTAATTCAACTATTTTTCCTATTTTGATTATTACACATATTTAACATGCTGCATTGCATTTTATTCGGGAGAAAGAGAAGGTCCGTAAATGAAACATAGTGTTAGTTGTTTACATGCAAATTTCTCCTCATTTTCATAAGAGGGAACAAGTTCTTATTGTTTAGCCCACTTTTTTTAGTGCCAACCTGTATATACGTATTCACGAAATAACAGTAGGTATATAACTTTAAACTAAATATCAAAGTATAACAAAAACCATCTAGCGCCTGGTACAAATGTTAACTACATATAGGTGAAGGACAATAAATTATGGGTTGGTGAATGTTAATAAACTGAACAAATATAAATGCATCCAGTTTTATCAAATAAAAAGCCGTACGTACCATTATCACTAATAATGATAACCTTCTAAAAATGATAATATTGAAATTTTAGAGAGTCAGAATCATACATATATCGAAACATGCACAAATTTTGTTCATTAACAAAATCATATAAGAATATTTTAGACGAATATTAGTGCAGTAAAATGAGGAAACAGCTTCACAATTCGGAGTAACAGAGAGGATTTTTGATATTATCTTCTAAAGTGTATCAGTAATATGTGGTAAAAAATCCTCTGTCTGAAAAGGGGAAAGAAAGTTATTAAACAAAATATGTGCAAAAATACGGTTTTTCGCGAATAACCTTGAAAATTATTATTTTTTGCAAAAACTGCCTACGCCAATCGAAAGAGGAGGAAATTTTACGTAAAAATTATGTATAAATTCTTTATTAGGATCAATTGTCAAATGTATTTTAATAATGTTCCATATTGAATTCCATTAATTGTCCTATAACAGTTATTGATAGTAACGTATATTCTTCTAGGGAAGTGTTAAAAAAAAATTTTATTAAGGCATTGGGTATAATATCTTCAGCCTATCGACCTCAATAGACCGTGGAAGTGTGACGTCACAAGTCTACTAAGCTTGTGGGCATGCCCAGCGAATTACTTGTTCAATACTATTCAGATATTTAGTGGTACTAATACTAACAAAATGGTGACCCGACTTCAAAAATCAAATATTCTAAAACCAAAAATGCACTAAAAAGTAAAAAAATAATTGCGTATTCTTGTGTCAACTTTAGTTCACCTAATCAAAAATTTTTAAATATATGTGTAGACTGCTTAAGAGACAATCAAATAATTAGGATAATATAATGAAAAATTATTGTTATTTTTGGAGTCGGTGTCAGCCAAGAGAAATTGAAAAAATATTAAATTTTAATGTTTCAAATAAAATTTATCCTTCACATAAAATTTGGACACCGACTCCAAAAATGACAATAATTGTACATTATATTGTCCTAATAATTTGATTGTCTTTTAAGCAGTCTACACATATATTTAAAAATTTTTGCTTAGGTGAACTAAAATTGACAGAAGAATACGCAATTATTTTTTTACTCTTTTGTGCATTTTTGGTTTTAGAATATTTGATTTTCGAAGGCGATTTTCCATTTTGTCAAAATTTTTTTTATTTCTTGCTTTTTAGTGACTTTGAAGTTCTATAACTGATTTTATTTGTCTGAATATGGGTAAACCTACTGAACGACCTACTAATTTTTAATGCATTTTTTTTTTTAGTGCATTTTATCATTGCGTTTCAGTTTTTTTTACATGCATTTTGTTTTTTTTTTTGGAATCGGTTTTTTTTTTGTAAAAAATTTTTTTATTTGAGTCGGTTTTTAAAAAAAGTTTCCATTATGAATGAGTATACCCTTTCAAAGAAACAAAAAAGTTTTCGCAGAAATCGTTGATCACATATAAAATGAGGATTTCCCTCGATTTCCAGGGGATCCCCTCATCAGAATGCGATTTTGGGACCAATCGGAAATCAAACCCTTTAAAACAAAAACAAAAATTCCAAATCGATTAATAAATGACGGAGTTCTGAGGTAACACACGAATTGAGAACCATCCTACTTTTTGAAGTCGGGTTAATAAGGTTTTCTTCTTTGTTAATCGTTTCTGTAATTACATCGAATCGATCTATCATCTTCTTGTTTAAAATAATTTGTTTATTTTCGTGTTATTTAACTAAAATTTCGTTATTTTGAAGTATTTTTACTTGTTCATTAATTCTGTGAGCATCATTATCGTCCATATTACTGGTTATGCCTTTAATTATTGATCCTGCTGCGTTGATTAAACCTCGTTTATTTCTTTTAATTTTATATGGTTTCAAACTATTAATTTTATCGCTAACTAATTGTAATCTTTGCCTAAGTTGATGAGTGGTTGTTGTACCATGAATTTTTGATTCTAAATCTACTAATGTGGTATGATCTACACGTTTAATTGTTTCTAGTTTAAGGTTCTAATCTAACTATGTGAATTAATTGATTGTAATGAGTAATTAATTTTCCTTGTCCTCATTTTAAAGAGAGTTATCCATGAGAATTGTTAATCTGTAACATACAAATTATATTCTTTTGTTACTTTTTCTAATTTAAATTTTATTTTTGTGATATTTTTGTTCCTTTTTTTAATTTTTGGTTTTAATTACATTAATGTTATTTTCAATACAAAGTTATTTAGTAAACTTTGTGATATTTTTATTACGTCTATTGTTTCGTATGAATGCAGGTTCGTTTTCGGGTATACCTTGATGATCGATACGTTTAACGATAAGTTCGTTAAGCCGTTCTTTGGCTCTTTCATTTGATTTTTGGATTTGGGTATAAATGAATTTCATTTCTTCATTGCATACATTACTATAGTCTGTCATGACGTTATTTGTTACGGGGGTTATTAATTTATTTTCTCTGATACCATGTATTACTTCAAAAGGTGTTAGTTTAGTGGCATTATGAATTAAATTATTATACGTTAGAACAGCTAAGTTTATTTAGTGTTATCGGTTAGTGAATATTTTAGGAATTTTTGTTTTATTATCAACATAATTCAATGACTGTTGAATGAAATCTCTCAATTGTTGAATTGCCTGTAGAGTTACGAGCACATGTAGTGTGATTGTTAATATCGTAAAGTTTTAGAAAATCAGTGAAGCCGTTTGCCTCAAATTCCATGTCAGGGTCATATACAATTTTATTTGGTATACCATGTCTACACATGAATTGTGTCCGATTTAATCCGTCTAAAACACTTTCAGCATCTCTATTTTCCATTGGGTAAACTGCTACGTATCTACTTAATTTATCTATTATCGTTAAAAAGCTTAGAATTGTCTATATGAAAGATATCCGTATGTAATAATTCAAAAGGTTTAGTTGCCTGTTCCGTTTGTACATATTTTACTTTTAATGGGTGGCGTTCGTATTTACAAAGTTTACAGGTTTCGCAGTTATTTACAAAAGTTTGATTTTTTGATTTCATATTATCGAAATAGCATTGTCGTTTTAGCCTGTCTAGAGTTTCATTCATACCTCGGTGTGGTGAAATATCATCGTGGTATTTTTTAATCAAGTTATTTGTTCATCGGGATTTTCGATGTCATTTAGAAGAGATGTACAATAATTGATTTAATTTTAATTTATTTATAAAATGTTTAGTATATGTATCTTGAAATACTTTGAAAATTTGATCATTACAATAGATTGTATTTTGTTTATTATTAGAACTGTGTTCTTTTATGATATTTAGCATAGTCCTTTCAGTAATTGATTTAATAGTACTATGTTTTCTGGTCTTAAATAATGTGGTGTTATTAATATCGTTATGGTTACCTTGTGTAATAATTATTTGTCTAGAAAATTCATTTAATGTCTGTTCTGATATTCGTATACTATGATTTATGTTCTCTTATAATAACTAGATTTTTTTTAAAACAGGATGAACATGCAAGGATCGTGGGACTAGCAAACTTCTCAGATCCCGTTTTTTAAATGGACACAGATATACTTCTCAAAATATACTCCTTCTCAAAACTTTTCACTGTAGTCTGTGATAGAAACATGTGGAATCTACGGTGAGAAACCTAACGCAAACATAAGTCTCAACTTGGGGAAATATGCCACGGTCTTTCAAGCATAAGTCTACGCCATACTGGTTTGCGTCCGTGAGAACCTACGTAGAAGCTACATAAACCAGAACGTATGTATTTTTAAGCTGCTCTAAAAGTCTTGTTTGGAACTGAGGTCACCTCAGGGGTAGTCAAGGATTGTCTGGAGGAACTGCTGGAGCTGGCAAAACCGAACAATGTTGAATAGAACTGGGTTCCGAGTCACAGTGGTTTCAAAGGAAACGAAAAAGCAGATATCTTAGCTCGGAAAAATACTGCTTCAGAGTGCAACCAAGAGGCTGTCTCTCGATGCACTGAAGCTGAATAGGCTGCAGCTGCGGAAGGTTACCGGATTCATTATCGGGCATTATCCCCTGAGGAAGCATCTGCACACAATGGGACTCCATAACGGGTCCACTGTGTGGAGATTGTGTGGCGAGGAGGCGGAAACATTCCGCCATATTACCTTTTACTGCGAACCTATAGATTACAGCAGATACAGGATATTCGGTGCATCTTACCCCGAATATATCAAGAAGCGAACCTCGTCGGTCTAAAGTAGAAGGGGGAGTACAATGGACCATAAGGTCGAAGTGAAATTATATTAGACTACAAGATGTATCTATCTATCTATATTAAATTTGTTTCATATAAATAGGGACGGAATTGTGTACAAGCCCATACTATAGCGAGTAACTTCTTTTCTATACGAATAGTTGCATTCGCTTTTATTTAAGGTTTTTTATGCGTAACAAATAAGTTTATCTGAGCCAATTGGTCCTTGTGAGAGTATGGCACCAACTGCAAAATTTGATGCATCTGTAGTTAATACAAATGGCTTTGAAAAATCTGGATATTGTAATATAGGACAACCTTTAAGTAAAATTTGTTTCAAAAGAATGAATATACTCTTTGTTATAATCTACAATTTTGTCTTTCTTAAGTTGTGTTGTCATAGACTTGGTAATTTTTTCAAAATCTTTAATAAATTTACGATAGTAACCTAGCAATTCTAAAAATCATTTAATTTCGGTAACTGTTTTGGGTAGTGGAAATTTTTCTATAGCTTCGATTCTTTTTGGATTTGGTTTGATACCTTCTGTAGTGACTATGTGTCCTAAGAATTCAATTTCTTTGTGTAAGAATTCACACTTGTCTAACTGAGTTTAAAAGAAGTGTTTTCTTAGTTTGTCAAATATTTTAGATAATATTTGAATATGTTCATCTAGTGATGCGGAAAAAATAATTATGTCATCCATATATACTAAGACGTTATGTCCAATGTGTTCATGTAACATATTGTCCATTACTCTTTGGAAAATTGCTGGAGCATTTTTTAGTCCAAAGGTTATACGAGTAAATTCATAATGTCCGTTTTCTACGCTAAAGGCCGTCTTTGCTATATCATTTGGATGCATTTCGATTTGGTGAAAACCTGATGCTAAATCCAATGTTGTGAAATATTGACATTTTCCTAATTTATGTAAAATATCATTTATGTTTGGGAGTGGGTACCTATTATCTACTGTTTTTCATTAAGTTTTCTATAGTCAGTTACAAGTCTAAATTTCTTTATCCCTGAAGCATCTGCCTTTACTAACTATAAATACTGGGGCACCCCGAGGGGAATTAGAATGTCGGATAATTTTTTTATCGGTCATTTCTTGGATTTGTCTATTTACTTCAGTTTTTTAGGCATGTGATAATCTATAACTGTTTATATAATGTTATTTGGGTTATAAAATATATCTCTATATTTAGAACAGAGATTTACTAATTTATTTTTTCTTCAGAATTTAAATGTGAACTTCGAATGTTAATGTTTGCAAAATTGTAATCTAACAAGTCATTATCATTATTATTTATATTAGTTAGGGTAACGTAATTGTTTAACAACTGACCAAGAATTGGTTGACTGATTATCAGCTCCTGCTGTGTGTCAGAGTTATTTATAACCAAAACAGATGCATGGTTATTATTCGAAGTGTAGATACCGTCAGATATGTTAACATATTGGTTAAGTTGTATATTGAGAATAAACAAATTTCCTTTTTTTTTGTAAACCGGTAATTTTACATATTTTTGTTCATGGGCTTCCAGTTTAAATATTTCGCATTTATGACTTGCCTTTTGTAATAATTTATGGGTCATGCCAGAGTTAATGGTTATGGTGTCAGTCACATAACTGATAAAACTTCGTAGTTTTCTCTATGTTTTACTGCCTATTATTGCATCAAAGAAATGATGAAACGCAAATGAGAAATTCGATAGGTTCTGAATTGTTTAATCCAGGTGTATCATCTAAGATAATTTTTTCAGTTATTGTAAAATCTTTTAAACCAATTGTTATTTTAGTATTGGTTTTATATTTTATGCAATTATGACAATGATTAGGAAGAATAAAATTACCATCAGCGCCTGCGTCTATGAGAATTTTTTAATTACTAATTTTAAGGTAGTGTACTAGCGTTTAAGTTAAAAAATGCTATGTATCCTGTTGTGTGGAGGCTTTTACTGTAAAATTTTGGTCATCTGCTATTTCTGTACGTTCAGGTATTTTTTGAGTTGGAACGTTATTTAAATTTGGAGGTGTAGCTGTAGATGGTTCGTAATAATAATAGTTTTGAGTAGTACTATTTGAATATTGATTGCTTGGCTCGATATCGAAGGCTCGATATTATAATTTTCTGGGTCATAATTTACATCGTAATATTTATTCATTAGGATCGTAATAATAGTTTGGGTCAAGATATTCTTGGTCTTCTATATTTAAATTGTTACTTCTGTGTAATACATGACGAGTATTACCACTTGAGGTGTCCATTGGAATTGACGATATAAAATATTTGAATTATTTGGTTTTTGACTTTGGTTCCAAACGGGTCGATTCATTTGTAACAGTCTATAATATTGTGCAGAATTAAAAGGATTTTGTGGTGGATTAAATCTAGCTGGTTGTAATTGTGGGCGATACATAGGGGTAGTATGACTATTGTTGTCTAAATTTGTTACGTTCATTACTTGCTTGTTGCATAGCGATTTCATACCCAATACAAGTTTTAAGGTTATGTCGTATGCTTCTTTTAGATCCTTAAGTTTGTTAGCCTTAACAACCCTAAAGATGGGTTTAGTCTAGATTTGATGGCACTAAGTACATTATTTTTATCAACAATGTATTTTCCTTTAGTCACACCTACGCCTTTACTTTTGTCGACAGTATTAAGTAATACTGTTTGTAGATCGATTGCTTCAGTGTAGTACTCTTTCAATGGTTTACTTCCTTGTACTAAGCAATTTAATTTGACATTAATAGAGTGAATGGTTCGATTGTCCACAAAATTCATTAGTAAAATTTCCTTTATTTCGGACCATGTATTAGGGTTACATAGCTACGAGTGCTGCTCTTACTTGTCCGCGTAATTTTTGTTTCAAAATATTAACTATGATTTGTGATTCGTGATTTAGTGGTTCTGTAATAGCATCAGCCATATCTAAGAATGTATGATGCACGCCAGGACATCCTTCATATTATTAGAGTCAAATAAGCTTCCAAAAGTCGTTTTCAGACAGGTTGCTCGGAACCGCAATTTTTTTTAATCGATTCATTTTGAAGTCCTGAATATGACCCTAAATTTTTACGGTTCGACTCGTGACGGAACAGGGTCAAAATTGAATTTGTTTATAACAAAAAAGCGTTTATTCATATCTTTTTTAAAATTAAAAAATTTAAGAATGACATAGAATATTATTCAATTCTATATAAAAAAAGAAAACAAATGAGCCCATAAACATTAAAATCGGTTTATTTGAATTCGAGGAAAAAAAAGATTAAAAATTAAAGTTCGAAAAACGCAAAAATTTTAAATTAAAATAAAAAATCTAAAAATTTTTTTTACAATGGCAAAGCATGCCTTTTATATGTAAAAAATAATGTGCCCAATTTTAGCCCCTAAAAAAAACTAGGTCCTCGACCATTAATAAAATTCCACGTCACCTATTTTTATAAATAAAAAGGGTGCATTTGATTGGAGACGAATAAATCTTTTTTTAAATAAAAGGTCTTCAAAATATCTATAAAATGAAAAAGAAAATTCTTTTTTTAACTGTATTTTTACCCATTATTTTTCAATTTTCTTGAGGTAGGTAACCACCCTACCTCAAGAAAAGAATCGTCTGGTATACAGACTGATACAAAACTGAAGAAGGGGCCGGGGCGGGAATCTACGTTGAGAGACCTAATGCAAACATAATCCTCAACTTGGGGAAATATGCCACGGTCTTCCATGTAGAAGTTTACGCTATACTGGCTTGCGTCCGTGAGAACCTACGTAAAGGCTACATAAACCAGAACTTATGAATTCTTTCGGACAGTCAAGCTGCTTTAAAAGCCTTGTCTGGAACTGAGGTCACCTCAAGAGTAGTCAAGAATTGTCTGGAGGAACTTCTGAAACTGGCAAAACGGAACAATGTTACTTTGATCTGGGTGCCGGGTCACAGTGGTTTCGAAGGAAACGAAAAAGCTGATACTTAGCAAAGAAGGGAGTTGGAATGCCCTTCATTGGCCCAGAACCCAATTTAGGAATTCCAAGGACTGCATGTAAACAGGTGATTAACGAGTGGTCAAATGCTAAACACTGTGATCACTGGGAAAAAGTACCGCGACAAGAGCTCGGAAAGGTACTGCTTCAGAGTGCAACCAAGGGGCTGTCTCTCGATGCACTGAGGCTGAACAGGATGCAACTGCGGAGGGTTACCGGATTCATTACCGGGCATTATCCCCTGCAGAAGCATCTGCACACAATGGGACTCCATAACGTGTCCATTATGTGCAGATTGTGTGGTGAGAAGGAGGAAACATCCAGCCACATAATCGTTGACTGCGAACCTCTGAATTACAGCAGATACAGGGTATTCGGTGCATCTCACCCCGAATTTATGAACCTTCGGGAGGACCTGATAGGCAAGCTCCAACATATGGGAGAAGCGAGTCTCGTCAGACTGAAGTAGAAGGGGGAGCACAATGGACCATAAGGTCGAAGTGCAATATTTTTTTACCCCAATATTAATCAATCAATCAATCAAGGCTTATAAAAGTTAAAAATATTAATTTGTTTATAAGTAGATTAACAAAAGGTAAAACGTAGGATAACTCTCTTCTTAAAAGAAAAAAAAAGTTTATTTAAATAATTACTTAACTGTTTTTTTTAAATTTTTTTATAGCTCGTTATAAACAAATTGAAAAATAATGGGTAAAAATACAGTTAAAAAAAGAATTTTCTTTTTCATTTTATAGATATTTTGAAGACCTTTTATTTAAAAAAAGATTTATTCGTCTCCAATCAAATGCACCCTTTTTATTTATAAAAATAGGTGACATGGAATTTTATTAATGGTCGGGGACCTAGTTTTTTTAGGGGCTAAAATAGGGCACACAATGCTTTGCCATTGTAAAAAAAAATTTTTAGATTTTTTATTTTAATTTAAAATTTTTGCGTTTTTCGAACTTAGGGAATTTTAATCTTTTTTTTCCTCGAATTCAAATAAACCGATTTTAATGTTTATGGGCTCATTTGTTTTCTTTTTTTATATAGAATTGAATAATATTCTATGTCATTTTTAAATTTTTTAATTTTAAAAAAGATATGAATAAACGCTTTTTTGTTATAAACAAATTTAATTTTGACCCTGTTCCGTCACGAGTCGGACCGTAAAAATTTAGGGTCATATTCAGGACTTCAAAATGAATCGATTAAAAAAAATTGCGGATCCGAGCAACCTGTCTGAAAACGACTTTTGGAAGCTTATTTGACTCTAATAATATGAAGGATGTCCTGGCGTGCATCATACATTCTTAGATATGGCTAATGCTATTACAGAACCACTAAATCACGAATTCCCGCCCCGGCCCCTTCTTCAGTTTTGTATCAGTCTGTATACCAGACGATTCTTTTCTTGAGGTAGGGTGGTTACCTCAAGAAAAGAATCGTCTGGTATACAGACTGATCCAAAACTGAAGAAGGGGTCGGGGCGGGAATCTTCTTTCGACCACATGGCCCAATCACATACTACAGTGAAAGGTTTTGAGAAGGAGTATGTCTTAGAAAGTATATCTGTGCCCATTTCAAAAATGGGGTCTGAGATAATTGATGTTCCCACGATACTTGCATGTCCAACCTGATTTTTATTAATCCAGTTACTATTGCAAGATAATCTATAGGCGCTGGATCTCGCTTTAGCTATTATTACAATACTTAGCGGAATCAGCCTCAGTATGACATCCATGGCAGCTGTAGTTGTACTGCTCACGGATCCAGTGATGCAAAAGCAGGCCAGTCTCTGGATCCTGGCCAGCTTTTTGCACGCAGTAATCTGCTTAACTTTTGGCCACCATACTAGAGCAGCATAGGTTATACTGAGCCTGACTACTGTTGTGTAAAGCCAGTGAATTATTTTGGGTTCTAGACCCCAGATTTTTCCACATGCTCTGTTGCAAAGCATGAGAGAAGATTTGTTCTTATTTGTTATGTATTCCAGATGAGGGTTCCATGTTAGTTTAGAGTCCAACAATACTCCTAAGAACTTGGCTTCCCTTGTGATCTGTAATCTTTCACCGAGGATGGATGGTTTTATGTAATCCACCTTCCTTTTCCGTGTGAATGAAATAAGTGCGGTCTTACCAGGGTTTATTTTCAATCCATGATTGATACACCATTCCTGTGTGAGTCTTAAAGCGTTTTGCATAAGCTCCGAGATTGTGCCTTCACAGGGTCCCTGGATTGCAAACACAATGTCGTCCGCGTATCCCTGTATGTTGTATCCATTTTGGTTGAGGTTCGCCAGTAAGCTGTTCACTGTCTGGCTCCACAGGAGTGGGGATATGACACCACCCTGCGGACATCTCTTTGTGGCTCTCACAGTGACAAACTCTCCAAGAAGAGAAGTTTGTATTCTTCTTCCTATCATCATAGATTTTATCCACCTGCAAAAGGTATCTTCTACTCCGTGCCGACCTGCAGAATCAACCATGGAATTGTAAGTGGCATTGTCAAATGCCCCCACTATGTCAAGAAAAACGCACAAGGTGGTTTGTTTCCTTGCGAATCCTTCCTCAATTCTGAATATTAGGTTGTGGAGGGCTGATTTACACGATTTTCCCACCTGATACGCGTGCTGGCTGGCATGAAGCGGATTTCTCGACAATGCCCCCTGAGTCAAATGAAATCTTATTAGCCGTTCCATTGTTTTCAGTATAAATGATGACAGACTAATTGGTATAAGGTCCTGTCCCGTGGAGTGGTTAAGCCTTCTCGGTTTTGGCAAGAAGGTCACTCTTACTGGCTTCCATACTGTTGGGATATAACCCGTAGCCAGGCTTGCCCTGAATATATGACCAAGCAGAGTTAAAAGATGGTCTGCTCCTTTTTGTAAAAGCACTGGGTATATCCCATCTGGTCCCGGTGCTTTGTAGGGGTCGAATGAGTTTATTGCCCATTCGATCTTTGAGCGGTCAATGGAAATCGCCGCTCTTCTCCAGTCCTCGCCAGTCGGTGGGAGACCCTGGTTAAGCTGCTCTTGAGAAGGGTTTTCACCGTCCTCTGCCACTGAACCCGGGAAATGAATCCGGATCAGTATCTCGAGTGTATCCTTCGCGGAGCTAGCATACTCACCATCGGGTTTACGAAGTGACCCGATGGTGTCAGCGGGTTTTTTCGCCATGATACGATGGAGTCTTGCTCCCTCAGATGTGTTTTCAACATCATGACAGAGCTTTTTCCATGAGTCCAATTTGGCTTTCTTCAAAGACCTTTTGTATTCGGTAAGGGCTTCGTGATAATTATCCCAATTCCCCAACCTCCTTGCTCTGTTAAATAGCTGGCGAACCTTTCGCCTCTGATTCCTTAGGCCCTCATTCCACCAACAAGTTGATTTGCTGATGTCTTTTGAGACCTCCGGGCAGTTTTTTTGGAAGGAGTTAATTATTGCATGCTGAAGCTCAGTTGCAGTAAGCTCAATGTCCAATAATGTTTTAACTTTTTTCGGGATTGTGGCGAGTTTGAACTTTAGTGTCGAATTATATTCGTCCAAATTTGTTCTTCCCGGATCCCAATAGTGTATATTACATTGGTCCGTTCTCACCTCCACATTGTAATAGATTTGTCAGTGATCCGATGGAGATGGTTCATCGGATAGTAGCCATTTCTTGATTTATCCACTGATTTTATAAGTGCTCAGTGTTACATCAATGACTTCCTTCCGAACTTTGTTAATAAAAGTAGACTTGTTGCCTTGATTTACTATATCTAAGTTATTAGCTATGATGTAATCAAAGAGGTACACATTACCATTTTCAAGGGTAGCGATGAAAAAAATGAGGTTTTTCGAATTACCCGATTAATCTGCAGTTATTTTGCGTTGAATGCAAAAAACCGCATCTTTCCAGCATGTAAAGTAGTAAATGGGTGATTTTTGGAGCGTTTTTTCCATTTTCAAAGGGGTGACGATGAAAAAATTAAAGTTTATCGAATAACCTCATTAGTTTGAAGAAATTCTCCACCAAATTCTAAAAATTCCATCTTTCTACCATAAATAGAAGTTAAAAGGCTATCTTAGGGGGTTGTTTTCCAATTTTTAAGGGGGTAGCGATGAAAGCTCTTAAGTTTTTCGAATTACATTCATAATTTATATTTATTTAGCGTCGAATGCAAAAAACCACATCTTTCTAAGAAATAGGGTAGTTTTTGTTTTTTTTCCCATTTGCGAAGGGTTGCGATGGAAAAATTTACGTATTTACAATAATCTTGTTATTTTAAACCTGTTTTACGTCGAATAAGAACACACGATCTTTCTAACATGACTATAGGTGAAAAGGGCATTTTTAGAGGAGTTTTCCCCCTTTTTTTGGGGGTTGCAAATTTTCGAAGTATTCTGTTAATTTGACTTTATTTCGGGTCGATGATGAAAATCCCATATTTCGAGCATCAATTGAAGTTAAACGGGTAGCTTAAGGGGTGCCATTTTTTAGGGAGAAGCGATGTAAAATTTTCGAATGATCTTGTTTTATTGCTATTTAGCGTCGAATTCAAAAAAATCGCATTTTTCTAGCATGTAAAGAAGAAAAGGGATAGTTTTAGGGGTGATTATCCCATTTGCGAAGGGTTTCGATGGAAGGTTTTCTTTGAGGTTATGGCCATTTGAAATGAATATATATAGACGTTGGTTAAACAATCATCCTGTCTTTTTTTGATGAAATACATGATGCTGTATATAAATTACAAAATTCTTATTTTGTAATAAAATAAATTTTATACTGTTTTTCTTTATGCAATAATCCATATAGGTCGGAAATTTTTTTTGAGTTTATAATTATATAGGTAAGTGTTTAAGCTTACATATAAAAATATTAATTTGTTTATAAGTAAATTAACAAAAGGTAAAACATACGATAACTCTCTTAAAAGTTAACGTATCGTTATATTTTTTTTAAATTAAAGATCTAAAAAAAATCTATAAGTTAAAAGAAAAAAAAGTTTATTTAAATAATTTTAAACTGTTTTTTTTTTTTAAATTAGTTTATAGCTCGTTATAAATCTTCCTTTTATTTAAAAAAAGATTTATTCGTCCCCAATCAATGCTTTTTATTTATAAAAATAGGTGACATTGAATTTTTAAAATATAAAAGGCATACTTTGCTATTGTTAAAAAAAAAATGAAGTAATTTTTAGATTTTTTGCGAATTTCCTCCAAAGGAAATGCAGCTATTGTTTTTGCACCAATGTTCGAATTTCGTAAAAATTTCTTCAAATGTCCATCGATCCTACCTATTAGATGTTAATAATCACTATCGCTAATATTTGTATATATGTATATATATATATATTGTGACGGTAGTTTCACCACCTCGGAATCAACGAGGTAATGACTGGCCGACAAATTGTGGCACCAATTCGAAACAAAAAAATGTTGGGCGCCAGGTTTTCAAAGAGTACCACTCACGAATTCGACACGGCAGCTCGTCAACCCTTAATCTACTAAGTTTTACTTTAATTTTGTTTTTATCATTTTTCTGTTACACTAATATTTACAGAAATATTAACAATTAAAGATTGTTTAAAATGTCTGTGGACTCTCTAGCGATCACAGTTTTATTCCGATTGGGATGAAATTTGGTATTTGAGGCGCTTTTGGTATTCTAAAGGTCAAGTTAGGTAATGGGTAAAATCTGACAAGGGGAAAGGGGGGTTTAAAGGGAGGGGGAAACACAAAATTTGAATATCTCTCTTAATATTTGAAAAATCGAAAAATTTATCAGGAGTTAAGTTGTAGGTACTAAGTTTTACTGTAATTTTGTTTCTTATCATTTTTCTGTTACACTAATATTTACAGAAATATTTACAATTAAAGATTGAAAGTTAAAATTATAAATATTTCTATACACATTGGAGTTTGAGAAAAATGATCAAGTAATGAATTGTAGAAAACTTGATTTTCTACAACTTTACTCCTTATACATTTTTCGATTATTCTAATATTAAGAGAGATATTTAATATTTTGTGTTTGTTAAATACGAATACATGAAATATATTTTCTTGTGAAAAATTTGGATTGTCGTTTCCATAGTAACGATAAACTATAATCGTTATAAATCGTTTTATTTTGGCTATTAATAAATTTAAGTTTTGCAAATACTACAGTCATATCAGATATTATATTTCATTTTGATCACACTAAAATTATGACCGCTAGACAGTGATTTATGTATTCTAAGAAAATTCGCTAAGTTGACGCAGCTCCTGCGTAACGACTTTTTTTATTTTTATTTAAAATTTTGGCTTTTTCGAACTTTGGGAATTTTGATCTTTTTTTTCTCGAATTCTAATAAACCGATTTTAATGTTTATCTTTTTTTACATTTGTTTACTTTTTTTATATAGAATTGAATAATATTCTATGTCATTTTTAAAATTTTTAGTTTTAAAAAATGTGATGAGTGGTGCTCAATCAATATATCACACAGTCGTGTTGTGTGATGCTTTGGTGAACACACTCAACTAACAAGTTAGTGTAGTTATGAATGTTACCATATATACATGTTTGTATCAAGTCAAGTCAAGCAATGGGGCTGTTCGGCTGAACTAAGAAATTAGTAATCTTAGTAAGATAGTCAGATTATCTTACTTAGTCGTTGGCCGAGACACTTTATACTTACTAAGAAACTTTTCTTATGCCACTAATTTAGCATCTACGTCACGGGCAGTGTTGCCAGATATCCCGTTTAACGGTAGATCTACCGCTTTTTTAGTATTTCTACCGTTTTTTTGAAATTTTTAAATAAATTAAAAAATTTTTGAATTTGTGTCATTTTTTTCAATTTTTTATAATAATAATTAATTTAAATCTCCCCAATCGTACAAATACAAAATCAGTCATTACAGACCATATTCCAATATTTTAAATAATAGAATATGGTTCTGTAATTACTTTAAGGTATTATTTTACAATGGGATTTTAAACAATAGATAATTGTATGATAAATACAAAGAATTAATATTTGAAGAAAAAAAAATTCTATAACATATTAAATTTTCTAATAATATAATAAATTAAATGTAATATAATTTTAATTATTCTGAATAAAAGTATTTATTTCAAACTATTTAAATTGGAATTTCCACTTTTTGAATCTACCGCTTTATTTTGGTGGATCTAATTGTAGCACTAAATTATTGATATCATCGGCTGGGTCATATAGAAGTTCCTCCATTAAAATACTCCTTATAAAATTATCCATTTTATTAAATTTTTATCTCACTTATTACAATAATAAAAATTGTCAACACATGAGAAATGTTCTGAATTTGATACATAAACAAATAGGTTATGATCAGTGTCGCGAGTCCAATTTCTTGAAAAACGGTAGATCTACCAAAATACAGCGGTAGATTCAAAAAGTGAAAATTCCAATTTAAATAGTTTGAAATAAATACTTTTATTCAGAATAATTAAAATTATATTACATTAGTATATAATATATTATAGAATTTTTTTTCTTCAAATATTAAATAATATTAATTCTTTTTATTTGTAATATATTGCATTACTTATTTTAAAATCCCATTATAAAATAATATCTTAAAGTAATTACAGAACCATATTCCATTATTTCAAATAATGGAATATGGTCTGTAATGACTGATTTTGTATTTGTACGACTGGGGAGTTTTAAATTAATTATTATTATAAAAAATTGAAAAAAATGACACAAATTCAAAACTTTTTTTATTTATTCAAAAAAAAGGTAGATATACTAAAAAAGCAGTAGATCTACTGTTAAACAGGAGATCTGGCAACACTGATTAAGAAGCAAAAGAAAGTGTGTCCAGGCCGAAACTCGCTGACTCAGATGGTCAGAACAAAATTTTATATATTCTGACATCTTACTAAGATTTCTTACTTCTTAGTTCGACCGAACACAAGCAATGGCTGCCAATGAACATGTATAATAATTAATAAATATGAATAAACTAATATTGAAGTATATATTTATATTGAACCCAATTACAAATATTACATCTTGTCAGGTGTGGTTTCAATAATAAAGTATTATAATATTAAAAAAATATTATGATAGTATTGAAGAACTGAAGAATTATTGTCAAAATGGAAAGTGCATTTAAGCCGCCAAAAGCAATGAACTTTAGTGAAAATGTTGCAGACAATTGGAAAATATTCAAACAACCGTTCGAGTTTTATATAAAGGCAATAAATATAAACCAAGAAAATTTCGAACGTAAAATAGCCATTTTGCTTAACGTCGCGGGAGAAGAGGCCATCAGTGTGTTTAATAGTTTCAAGTTAAGTGATGCCGCACAAAAATCGTATGAAACAATAATTAACAAGTTTGAAGAATATTGTATACCTAAAAAGAACATTGTGTATGAACGTTATATGTTTTTCAAGCGTAATCAGGGTGAAAATGAACCATTTGATACTATTTAAAAAATTTAAAACTATTAGCAAAAAACTGTGAGTTTGATTGTTTAGAAAATTCCCTAATCAGAGATAAAATTGTTTTAGGGGTGCGTGATGGAAATTTACAAGAACGTCTTCTACGAAAGTCCGATCTGACTCTCGATGGTGCTTGCAATTTATGTAGGGCAATAGAAGTAAGCAAACTTCAAATTAAAAACCTTCAAGGAGAAACAAGTATAAATTATGTGCAGCGCTATAAAAGTTCGGACAAAGGTAGAGAACCCTCAAATTCGGACAGTAGCAAAGCTACATGCAATAGATGCGCGACAATTCACGGAAAACGAAATTGTCCAGCTTATCAATGTGGAAGATTCAATTGATTTAATCATTTTGAAAGTGTTTGTAACATTAAAAGCAATCTTAGAAATAAATACCAAAAGAATCACCAAAATATGTGTGTAGAAATCGAGCATGATTCAGGCACAGAACATGATAGTAGCGAGTCTTGTTTAAACTACATTGAAATATCCAGTGTTCTCAACGCAAACACTAATATTACGAACGGTTGGTTTGAATATGTTCAAATCAATAACAACAGAATCGAATTCAAAATTAACACAGGGGCCGAGTGTAATGTTTTGCCTCTTAATGTGTTTAACAAAATATCTGGAGATAAGAAAGTTTTTGCGTCTAATACTAAACTTGTTGTCAATAACAGAAACAAGATAACTCCAGTAGGATATTCAGTATTAAACTGTGTTATTGGTGGGCAAACAGAGAGAATTAAGTTTGTCATAGTTGATTTGGACGCCAAGCCCATACTGGGACTCCCAACCTGTATTGTGCTCAAGCTCATAGAACGAGTAAGCTACAAGAAATTTGATAATTTGCAAGCTGTTAACATTACTGCATCCAATGCCCAAGCTTTTATAGATCAAAATAAAAAATGTTTTAGTGGAATAGGGAAAGTGCCAGGTATCATCAGCAAAGTACATCAACCAACCGACTGGGTTAATAATATAGTAATTGTTGAGAAACCAAATAACAAAGGAATTAGAATATGTTTGGATCCAATAGATCTCAACAAAAACATAAAACGTAATCATTGCTACATCCCAACCAGAGAAGAACTAGAATTGAAACTGGCGGGTAAGTCAATATTTAGTGTGCTGGACATGAAAGATGAATTTTTACAGGTGGAGCTCTGCCTAGAAAGTAGGTTGTTGACAACGTTCAAAACACCCTTTGCTAAATTTTGCTTGAACAGGCTCCCATTTGGCCTCAATTCCAGTCCAGAACAATTTCAAAACGTCAATATGAAACTATTTGGCGACCTAAACATAGGGATATATTTTGATGATTTTATAGTGGCAGCTAAAAATGAAGCTGAACATGATTCAATCATTAAGCAAATTATGATGCGGGCCAAAAAATATAACGTTAAGTTTAATGCTAACAAACTTCAATACAATGCTTCATCCGTTAAGTATCTAGGTCAAATATTTTCAAATAAAGGAATTCAAGCTGATCCTGATTAAGTAAAAGCAGTGATGGCTATGGAAGCACCAAAAAACAAGAAAGAACTACAGCGTTTTTTGGGTATGATTAACTACATCGGGAAGTTCATTCCAAAAGTAGCTGAAGGTACATCACTGCTTCGCCCGCTGTTAAAAAAATATTCTGCCTGGAATTGGTCGGTGGACCACAGCAAAGAATTTGTAGGTCTAAAAAAAGTCATCAGTCAAATACCCGTAATAAGTGTATTTGACCCAAAATTATCTATTACACTACAGGCTGATGCAATTATGTCCGAATTAGGAGGCAGTTTATTACAAAACAACAGAGTGGTTGCGTTTTGCTCAAGAAGCTTGACGGAAACCAAGAAAAATTATGCACAGATAGAAAAGGAAATGTTGGCAATTTGCTTTACAGCAGAAAAATTCAAACAATATATATATGGTCACAAAAATATAACAGTTGAGCGTGATCACGAGCCACTCGCCACTATAATGAATAAACCAGTAAATATGCTAAATTCGTTGAAATTAGAAAACATTGCAAGAAATTATTAAATAATTTCAAAATGGATGGCCTTCAAATGTCAAAAGTGTATCCACTATCGATGGTAAAAATCTTTGGAAACTAAAAAGTGAGATAGTAGTAATTGATGGCGTTGTGTTACTGGGTAACAGAATAGTTATACCCAAGAGCTATATTCAGTCAGTTCTGAGGGCTCTACACACACCGCACATGGGTGTAGAAAAAACAAAAAGAAGAGCTCGACAAATACGCTTTTGGAACGGTATGTCTGAAGATATTGAAAAGTTTGTGCTAAGCTGTAAGGTGTGTGAAAAATATCGATATAAAAACATAAAAGAGCCAATGATCGAACAAGATGTAGTAAATTTGCCATTCGAGAAAGTTGGTATGGATATTATGTTTTCTGGAGGCAAAAGTTACCTAGTAGTAGTCGATTATTATAGCCGGTGGCTATAATAAAGTAGTAAAGTTAAAAGCGATAGGTGCGGCAGAAGTCATCAAGGCCCTTGAGCCTATATTTGTAACGCATGGTATTCCCAAGTCAATAGTTTGTGATAATATGCCATTCAACAGTCGTTTATTTCTAGAATATGTTGGAAAAGTTAACATTACAATTAAAACTAGCAGTCCACATTATCTAAATCCAATGGATTGAGCGAAAAAGCTGTGGGCATAGCAAAAAATATGCTTAGAAAAGCAACAGAAACCGGAGTAAACTTAAGCTTAATACTTTTGGAGTATCGCAATGTGCCAGTAACTGGATTTAATTATTCACCAAGTGAGTTACAATTTTCCCGACAAACGCGAACAACAACACCAGTAGTGCGGGAAAAATTAAAACCTCAATTAGTATCGCAGAATATTTATATATCGCAGAATAAATACAAATAAACTAATATTGAAGTATATATTTATCCGACCAAAAACATAAATGTAAGAAAGGGCCGAGTTTTCGGGAAAATCCTTAATGTAATAGTTCCCTCTTAAAAAGTGATGATATAAGAGTAACGACCGGCTATTTACAAGGTAAATAACTCTAGACTTAATATAATAATAGTTGCTTCTTAAAAAGTGATGATATGGGAGAAAGGACCGAGCTATTTACAAAGTAAATAGCTCTAGACTTCATATAATAATTGCTTCTTAAAAAGTGATGATATGGAAGAAAGGACCGAGCTATTTACAAAGTAAATAGCTCTAGACTTAATATAATAGTTGCTCTTGTAATGATTCCCATTAAAGGAATTAATGGGAATTAAATTCCCATTACTATTAACTAAAACAATTAATGAGGGGTAAATTGGTCAAATGTAAGAAAAAATTTGGTTGAAATTTATTTCCTAAGTTTTCCCTTAGTATGTTTTTAAAATTTTATAAGGCGGAAAGTTTTAAAATATTTGAAATCATCAGAAAAAATAACTTGCCGCGTTATATAAAATTTTAAAAACATACTAAGGGAAAACTTACGAAATAAATTTCAATCAAATTTTTTCTTACATTTAATCAATTTACCCCTCATTAATTGTTTTAGTTAATAGTTTACCGAGCTATTTACTTTGTAAATAGCTTGGCTCTTGGGAATCATCACTTTTTAAAGAGCAACTATTATATGAAGTCTAGATCTATTTACTTTGTAAATAGCTCGGTCCTTTCTTCCATATCATCACTTTTTAAGAAGCAACTATTATATGAGGTCTAGAGCTATTTACTTTGTAAATAGCTCGGTCCTTTCTCCCATATCATCACTTTTTAAGAAGCAACTATTATTATATGAAGTCTAGAGCTATTTACTTTGTAAATAGCCCGTCCTTACTCTCATATCATCACTTTTTAAGAAGGAACTATTACATTAAGGATTTTCCCGAAAACTCGGCCCTTTCTTACATTTATGTTTTTGGTCGGATATCACTCGTTTTTGAGAGGCCTAAATATACAAAGCCGAAGGCTTCGCACAAAACGCTACGCGTTTTGTTACGCTTTGCGTAACAAAAAAGCATACGCGACTATATTTATTAATAATGATCGATTGACATTTGAAGAAATTTTTGCGAAATTTTGACTTCGGTACGAAACCAATAACTTTATTTCCTTTCAGGATTTTCGCTAAAGGTATAGTTGTATAATTTATTGATGTATGTAGGTGTAAAATTTATCAGTGCATAGTAACAGATGTTCGTTGCTTAGGTGATGTGTGTTATACGTTGTCTGCCAGGAGTGGGGATGTAGACATTTTGGCTACATACCCAAGGACGGATGGATGTAAAAACCCCATCTTTCTACCATGAATAGAACTTTAGGGGGTTGTTTTCCCATCTTTTCAGGGAGTGGTGAGGAAAAGTTTTAAGTTTTTTTAATTACCTTCTTAATTTGTAGCTATTTTCTAATTACCATCTTAATTTGGTGTTTTTTCCATTTGTGAATGGTTGCGATTGGAAAATTTACTCTAATAAAATAATCCTGTTAATTTAATTCTGTTCCACGTTGAATAAAAAAAACCCGGTCTTTCTAACATGAAAAAAAGTGAAAAGGGCAGTTTTAGGGGTGTTTTTCCTCTTTTTGGGGATTGCGATGTAGGTTATGAAATTTTCGAAGTATTCTGTTAATTTGACTTTATTTTCGGGGGTGCTTTTCAGATTTTTTTTGGGAGGAAGCGATGAAAGTTTTTAAGTTATTTGAACAACCTTCTTAATTTGTAGCTGTTTAGCGTCGAATATAAAAAACTGCATCTTTCTAGCATGTATACAAGAAAAGGGGTTGTTTTAGGGGTGTTTATCCCATTTGCGAAGGGTAACGATGGAAAAATTTACGTTTTTAAAATAATCCTATTATTTTAAACCCGGTCCACGTCGAATGAACAAAACCTCATCTTTCTAACATGAATAGAAGTGAAAAAGGCACTTTAAGGGGTGCTTTTCCCATTTTCGGAGGTTTCCGGTGTAGGATATGAAATTTTTCAAAGTAATCTGTCAATTTGACTTTAAAAAGAAAATCCCATCTCTCTAACTCTAGAATTGAACTCTCTAAGTCTAGAATCTCTCTAGAATTGAAGTGACATGGCAATTTTACGGTTGTTTTCATTATTTTCGGGAGGGGGGGTGCGATGTAGGAAATGAAATTTTTCAAAGTATTCTGTTAACTTGACGTTATTTTGGGTCGATTGGTGAAAATCTCATCATTTCAGCATGTAAAGAACTGAAAAACATAATTTTGGGGGGTGTTTTTCGATTTTCCGGGAGGTTGTAATGAAGAGTTTTAAATTTTTCGAACTACCTAATTTGTAGCTATTTAGTGTCAAATGCAAATCTTTCTAGCATGTAAAGAAGGAAAGGGGTTGTTTTACGGGTGTTCTTCCCGATTGCGAAGGGTTGTGATGGAAAAATTTTCTTTTTCAAATAATTCTGTTATCTTGAACTTGTTCCACGTCGAATGGAAAAAACCCGATCTTTCTATCATGAATAGAAGTGAAAAGGTCAGTTTTAGGGATGTTTTTCCCATTTTCGGGGAGGTTGCGATATAGGTAATGAAATTTTTCAAAATATTCTGTTAATTTGACGTTATTGCGGGTCGATTAATCAAAATCCTATCTTTCTGGCATGTAAAGTACAGACAAACGTAATTTTGGAGGGTGTTTTTCCGGAAACGAACGAAAAAATTCCGATTTTTTCCGTCGGTTTCAAGCAAGTTCGTGTCGAATGGAAAAAACCGCAACTTTCTAGCATGTCTAGAAGTGGGTTAGGTTTTATATAGAAGAGTCAGTCAGCTTGACTTTCAGCTTTATAGTATATTAGACTTGGTTATAAGGACTTTACAAAATTTTTGCGGGCGAAGCTGCAACGTGTAATGCTAGTAATAAATAATAGTAATAAATAATAATTGATCAATACAAAATATAATGCAAAATATAATAAAAAAGTTAAAATGAGAATATAAATTAATGTTTACAAAATTACAATAAAACTTATTTTGACAAAATGGAAACCCGACTTCAAAAATCAAATATTCTATAACAAAAAATGCACTAAAAAGTAAAAAAATAATTGCTATTCTTGTGCCAATTTTAGTTCACCTAAGCAAAAATTTTTAAATATATATGTACAATTATTGTTATTTTTGAAGTCGGTGTCAGCATAGAGAAATTCACATAACTTTTGGACACCGCCTCCAAAAATAACAATAATTGTACATATATACTTAAAAATTTTTGCTTAGGTGAACTAAAATTGGCACAAGAATATGCAATTATTTTTTTACTTTTTAGTGGGTTTCCATTTTGTCAAAATAAGTTTTATTGTAATTTTGTAAACATTAATTTATATTCTCATTTTAACTTTTTTATTATATTTTGCATTATATTTTGTATTGATTACTCGTATCATTACTCGTTGCAGCTTCGCCCGCAAAAATTTTCGACCCAAAATAAAGTCAAATTTACAAAATACCTCGAAAATTTCATAACCTATATCGCAATCCCCAAAAAGAAAAAAACACCCCTAAAACTGCCCTTTTCACTTCTTTTCATGTTAGAAAGACCGGGTTTTTTTTATTCAACGTGGAACAGAATTAAATTAACAGGATTATTTTATTAGAGTAAATTTTCCAATCGCAACCATTCACAAATGGAAAAAACACCAAATTAAGAAGGTAATTAGAAAATAGCTACAAATTAAGAAGGTAATTAAAAAAACTTAAAACTTTTCCTCACCACTCCCTGAAAAGATGGGAAAACAACCCCCTAAAGTTCTATTCATGGTAGAAAGATGGGGTTTTTACATCCATCCGTCCTTGGGTATGTAGCCAAAATGTCTACATCCCCACTCCTGGCAGACAACGTATAACACACATCACCTAAGCAACGAACATCTGTTACTATGCACTGCTATTCTTGTGCCAATTTTAGTTCACCTAAGCAAAAATTTTTAAATATATATGTACAATTATTGTTATTTTTGGAGTCGGTGTCAGCATAGAGAATATATATTTAAAAATTTTTGCTAAGGTGAACTAAAATTGGCACAAGAATATGCAATTATTTTTTTACTTTTTAGTGCATTTTTTGTTATAGAATATTTGATTTTTGAAGTGGGGTTTCCATTTTGTCAAAATTGGTTTTATTTCTCGCTTTTTAGTGACTTTGAAGTTCTATTACTGATTTTATTTGTCTAAATATGGGTAGACCTACTAAACGAACAAATAATTTTTAGTGCATTTTTTTATAACAGATTTTCAGTTTTTATTGTCGGTGTTGAAGTCGGTTTTTAAAAATAATTTTATTATTTTCCCATTATGAATGAGTATACCCTTTCAAAATAAATTTAAAAATTTCGCAGAAATCGGTTATCACATATAAAATGAGAATTTTCATCGATTTCTCGGGGATCCCCTCATTAGAATGCGATTTGGTGACATTGGGACCAATGAGAAACCAAACCCTTTAAAACAAAAATTCAAAATCGGTTCATAAATGACGGAGTTCTGAGGAAACTCACATAAAAAAAAATAAAAAAAATACAGACGAATAGAGAACAATCCTCCTTTTTGAAGTCGGGTTAAAAAAAAGCAACTGCATACAATGTCCACCCATCCACTTTAAACAATGTGGCTTAACTCCAAACACTAGACGAAAACTGCTGTATTCAACAAGTCATTGCCATTACCATCTGTTAAAGAAATTTTTAGGGATCATATAGCTCATTCTGTTTTCTACATGGTTCTTTACTATGATATGGTCTAATGACAATCAATATTTAAATACCTAAGTATCATCCAATCAGATTGGACTTTATAAAAATATCAACGAATAAGATGAAATAAGATGCATATATGCGTTCTAATGCTAATTTGATAAAAACGAAAATTGTAAAAATTTTCGTTTTTCGATACAAATTTCCAGTTTTCGCAATTTTCCCGTCGGTTTGGGTACTAGATCTACCCGTATGCCAAATATCAACTTTACAGGATATCTGGAAGTAGCGTAGAATTTTGATATACACGATGATATACACGTTTTTTTAAGGCGTATACCTCGAATTTTGCGTTTTTGAAGTGAAATAACTTTTAAACGGTTAATTCGTTAACGATCATTGAAAAATCCGGGTTCTTATAATTCCGTAAAGTATCGATAATTCGAAATTTCAACACTGTAGCTCTTTTCGTTCAGAAGATATTTCGCGGTCAAATCAACTCCTAATATTTCCTGTAGTAATAGCACTGTAGTGAGAAGTCCAAATGTGTCCCTTCGGCCTTGTGCACTACCGTGCTCTAGATAAGATGTTACTTGATTTGTTTCTATTATGTCTTCTAAACTAATCGATTTTTTCTTCTTTAGATAATTGATTATCAACGTAACAGTCTTTGAACAATCATATTCCACAACAACGTGCTGCATGCAATAGTTTTGATATACATAACAAAGATAATAGTTTTGATATATATAACAAAGATAATACGGCGATTGGCAGCTCGGATTTGAAGAAATGACTTGACCCGTTGGCTCCGCGTCACTCAAAAAAAATTCGTTACGCAGGAGCTGCGTCAACTTAGCGAATTTCCTTAGAATACATAAATCACTCTCTAGCGGTCATATTTTTAGTGTGATCAAAATGCCTTAAGGCAGTTTAAGGGGTGTTTTTCCCATTTTCGGAGGTTTGCGATATAGGTAATGAAATTTTTCAAAGTAATCTGTTAATTTGACTTTATAAAGAAGTGAAATGGCAATTTTACTTCAATTAATTGGGGGGGGGGGGGAGGTATGTAGGTAATTAAATTTTTCAAAGTGTTCTATTAACTTGACTTTATTTCGGGTCGATTGGTGAAAATTCCATCATTTCAGCATGTATAGAAATGAAAAACGTAATTTTGGGGGTGTTTTTTCGATTTTTCGGGAGGTTGCAATATAAAATGTTAAGTTTTTCGAAATAATTTCCTAATTTGTAGCTATTAAGCGTCGATTGCAAAAAACTGTATCTTGTAGCATGTATAGAACAAAAAGGTTGGTTTTAGGGGTGTTTTTCCCAAGTTCGAAGGGTTGTGATGGAAAAATTTTCTTCCTTCAAATAATTCTGTTATTTTCAATCTGTTCCACGTCGAATGGAAAAGAACCGATTTTTCTATCATGAATAGAAGTGAAAAGGTCAGTTTTAGAGATGTTTTTCCCATTTTCGGTGTGGATGCGATGTAGGTAATGATTTTTTTCAAAATATTCTGTTAATTTGACGTTATTTCGGGTCGATTAGTGAAAATTCCATGTTTCTAGCATTTATAGAACAGAAAAACGTAATTTTGTAGGATGTTTTTCCGATTTTCTGGGGGGTTGCACTGAAAAAATTGAAGTTTACCGATTTTTCGCGTCAGTTTGAAGCAATTTCACGTCGAATACAAAACCGCATCATTCTAGCATAAGGACTTGGTTATAAGCTTTTTAAAAAATTTTTGTTGGCGAAGCTGCAACGGGTAATGCTAGTAATACATAATAATTGATCAATGCAAAATATAATAAAAAAGTTAAAATAAAATGAGAATATAAATTAATGTTTACAAAATTACAACTTCACACAGTGTTCGGTCACCCATCCAACAACTAATTGTAATCATATATCATATATCATAATCATATAATACGCAAACTGCTGTATTCAAATTGCTATGACTGTTACCATATGTTAAAGAAATTATTAGGTATATGATATAGTTCATTTTTATGTTTTTTACATGAAAGTTTACTAATGATACAGTCTCAAATTTAATTAAAACAAAAAAATGTTAAATTTTCCGCTTTTCCGATACAAATTTCCAGTTTTCGCAATTTTCCCGTCGGTTTGGGTACTACAGCTACCTGTATATCAAATATCAACAGCATATCTGGAAGTATCGTTGAATTATGAACTATTAGTTACCAAGAATAGTGGGTGTTCCCGCTAATTTTGCGTTTTTGAAATAACTTCTTAACGGTTAATTCGTTTACGATCATTGAAACAACCGGTTTCTTATAATTCCGTAACGTATCGATAATCGAAATATCAACACTGTAGCTCTTTTTGTTTAGAAGATATTTCGGGGTCAGATCACCCTCTGATTTTTCCATAAGTAATAGCACTGTAGTGAGAAGTTCAAATGTGTCCCTTAAACTCGGCCTTGCGCACTACCGTGCTCTAGATATTGAACCCAATCACAAATATTACAAAAAAGATATTAAGAAAAAACGCTTTTTTGTTATAAACAAATTCAATTTTGACCCTGTTCCGTCACGAGTCGTACCGTAAAAATTTAGGGTCATATTCAGGACATCAAGATGAATCGATTAAAAAAATTGCGGTTCTAAGCAATCTGTCAGAAAAATGCTTATTTGACTCTACTATATGGTTCTAATAATTTAATGTATTCGTTAATAGAGAATGTAGCTGTTATAGTCATATTGGAATTATTATTTAAATTAATATAAGGTACATTATCTAAATCGATTATTAAATTGCTAAAATTTTCCTTAAAACTTGTATTGGGTAGATATATATATTGTAATTTTAACGTGATATTTTCAAGTTCAGGTTTTACATCAGGTTCGATTGGACCAAATGTATATGTTGGATTATCCGCCAACTTCTTAAATTAAATGGACCGTCAATTTGGGAAAGCTGCTAATAATTGACGGATTTCCAAGATATATAAAATTTATCTTTGGTACAATTAAAATACAGAAAAATTCAATTTATATTTGGGACTTACCCGTTCAAACTAGATCCCTTGATCGAATAGGTTTTGAACACGAGGAAGTTTTGGGATAGAAAGAATGAGGGAATCGCACTTTGTTGTAATGAAAATTATTAAATAATTTTTTTTGATCCAACACACATTTTAATTATGAAAGTAAAATATTACGAAAAATATTTAACAAAATAATATTTTTCTCCTTGCAAAAAGAAGGAGTTTTTTTTGTATAAAAAGTGCAAAAAGAAAATAATGTAGCTCGATTTATTTTTTTTCTTAAACTAAGTTTTTTTTTAAGTCGAAAAATGATAATAAGATTAATTGTTGCTTTTGATTTAAAGTTTTTTTCTATTTTAAAAAAAAAAATCAAAAATTTAAATAAAATTATTACATTTAATTTTAATCAAAAGTCATACAAATTGAATAAATTGTTTTTCAAAATAACAGATCACAAATAAATAATTTTGTAAAAACAAGATAATTTTTGTAAAACAAATAAACAGAAGTAAGCTAGCTTACAGTTATGAATGTATCATAAAATTTGTATATAGATTTTGAGTTCACACTGGCCGTGTCCATTATGTCTCTGCTTAAATATCAACCAAGCGGGGTATGACTATGGGTCAAACCCAAGTAGAGGTATAATTTTTAATTAATTTTATAAATAGTCTGAACACTCCGACTACGTCCATGGGTGTTGATATACTAAAATATTCTAGAAGCCACCATGCGAAAATATATTGTCAAAAACAAAATATTTATTCAAAAACACAATCATATTCTAGAACGACCCATAGCGGGTATATAAACCGTGACCAGTGTCGATTCAAATCAGTTTTAAATCGTGTCTGATTAGTTTAATACCGACTATTGTCTGTTAGTATCAAAGTATAAGTTGGAATTTGTACAAGTAATTTGGTCAAGTAATTCAAAGTTTAACATTGTGCGAAAAAGAATTAAAATAATTGTTGAAAAAGAAATTGGATAATCATTTTTTTTTAAAGCAATAAAATCAGGATTTTTTTTTGTTTCGTAAAAACTTGTGTTTAATTTAATTTTTCTTTTCTTTAAACAAAAACGTGCGTGTTGTTCCAATTACAAAATATTTAGTAATATCGTTTACTTATATATTTTTTTTTGTTTTTGTCGAGTATCGGAATCATTGCAGGTTCGGGCAGCGCTCCTTTGAGTATAAAGAGAGCCAAGATACCGCGACAAGTGGCGACCGTGACAGGACCAGGAGACGCACGGAAGAAGAAAGGAATTACAATGGCAAGCCGCAACATTCCCATGCCACGTCTGCGTGAGATGATGGAGGCCGAAGGGCTGGACAGCACTGGCACAAGAGAGGTCTTACAGGCAAGATGGGAGGAGCACCAATCTAGGCAACAAGGAACACCAACTTCAAGGACTCAAGGACCAGCCAACCCTACATCGGAACGACAAAGAAGTTTGGTATCAGACCCGGAGGAGCCAATTGCGTCAACAATGGAAAAGATGTTCGCAGCTATGATGTCAAACTTCAAAAATTTGGATGAAAGAATGGGTGATCGACTTAAAGGATCTGAAGAACGGATGGATGAGCGACTTGGAAGTCGACTTCAAGAGTCCGAAGAGAGGATGAGCAACCAACTTCAAGAGTCCGAAGAGAGGATGAGAAATCGATTACAGGAATCTGAAGAAAGAGTGGGCGAACAGACATTAAGTATAATGCAACAAGTCCAACAAGAGCTGAAAGAGGACTTGTCGGAGCGAATGGAGAACCTAAGAGAAGTGTGCGTACGACGTATCAGCCAAATAAGCACTGACGTCGAGGCTGTGAAAGCTGACATCACGAACATCAAAACCGATGTCGCTGTAAACCGCACACAAATCGAAGGCATAGAAAGCAACGTAACCACACGACTTGATGGCATGGAAACGAAAATGAATGAACAATAAAGTCGTGGATGACATCATACGGATCGAAGAGCGTCAGACACAACAACTGCGCGACATGCGTATTGATCCGCAAGAAGTGAATACAGTCATTCGCTCCGCCACATTGGACACAACGACGCTTCTGTCCATCATGCCGGAGTTCAGTGGTAGACCGGCTGAAGATCCAGTTGTTTTTTTGAACAGAGCAACGACATTACTGCGACAAATGCATCTGCCCGTAGACTGTTGGATTGAGATGGTCACAAAAAAATTAACAGGACCAGCCAGAGATTGGGCATTGATGAATCGTGGGTTGGGCTACACCTTCGATGAGTGGAAATTTTTAATTAATTTTATAAATAGTCTGAACACTCCGACTACGTCCATGGGTGTTGATATACTAAAATATTCTAGAAGCCACCATGCGAAAATATATTGTCAAAAACAAAATATTTATTCAAAAACACAATCATATTCTAGAACGACCCATAGCGGGTATATAAACCGTGACCAGTGTCGATTCAAATCAGTTTTAAATCGTGTCTGATTAGTTTAATACCGACTATTGTCTGTTAGTATCAAAGTATAAGTTGGAATTTGTACAAGTAATTTGGTCAAGTAATTCAAAGTTTAACATTGTGCGAAAAAGAATTAAAATAATTGTTGAAAAAGAAATTGGATAATCATTTTTTTTAAAGCAATAAAATCAGGTTTTTTTTTTGTTTCGTAAAAACTTGTGTTTAATTTAATTTTTTTTTTCTTTTCTTTAAACAAAAACGTGCGTGTTGTTCCAATTACAAAATATTTAGTAATATCGTTTACTTATATATTTTTTTTGTTTTTGTCGAGTATCGGAATCATTGCAGGTTCGGGCAGCGCTCCTTTGAGTATAAAGAGAGCCAAGATACCGCGACAACTTCAAAAACTATTATTTTTAATAAATTATTCTTAATTAATCAATATTTCAATTAACACCAAAATGTTCATAGCGGTTTTCAATAACATTTTAATATAACTTCTAGCGGTATTGTTTTGCGGAACGCCTAACTATCACTATAGCGGATCAAAAGTAACTCGCCCGGCTATCAAAAAAATTGAAAACATGCAACAAAAATAGATCCGATCAAAAACATAAATGTAAAAAAAAAAATCCGTTACGCAGGAGCTGCTTCAACATAACGAATTTCCTTAGAATACATAAATCACTCTCTAGCGGTCACAATTTTAGTCTGATCAAAACTTAATGTCGTATTTGCAAGATTTTAGTATTTGCAAGTCCAATTTTATTAATAAATGTCATACGTCGAGGAGAATGGGGGTGGGGGTATAAAGGAAGAAGAAAACACAAAATATACAATATCTCTCTTAATATTAGGACAATCGAAAAATGCGTAAGGAATAAAGTTGTAGAAAATCAACTTTGCTACAATTCATCACCTTATTATTTTTGCTCAAACTCTAATGTGCACAGAGATATTAAGGAATTTAATTTTCAATCTTAAACTGTCAATATTTCTGTAAATATTAGTGTAACAGAAAAAATGATAAGAATCAAAATTACAGTAAAATTTAGTACCTAAAACTTTACTTCTCATAAATTTTTCGTTTTTTCAAATATTAAGGGAGTTATGTCAAATTTTGTGTTTCCCTCTCCTTTTAAACCCCCCTTTCCCCTTGTCCGATTTTACCCATTAACGAACTTGACCTTTTGAATACCAAAAGCGCCTCAAATACCAAATTTCATTCCGATAAAATGAAAACTGTGACCGCTAGAGTGATTACAGACACATATATATATATATATATATATATATATATATATATATATATATATATATATATATATATATATTTATATTTTTATATATATATAAAAATATATTTCATCTTCTAGGTTGGATCGATGGACATTTGAAGAAATTTTGACTTCGGTACGGGACCAACAGCTCTATTTCCTTTCAGGAAATTCGCTAAAAGGGTCGAGTTTTCGGGGACTTACTTTACATAATAGTTGCTCCTTCAAAAGTGATGATATCCCAATTAAAGAGCCGAGCTATTTATAAATTAAATAGCGAAAACTAAAATGTAAGAATGAAGTGCAAATAAAATGAACAAAAAAATTTGGTTTGAAAAAAATTATATTTTTAAATTATATAACGCAAGTTTTAATTTAAAATATTTGAAACAAAAGAAAACAAATTACTTGCCGCGATATAAAATTTTAAAACATACTAAGAGAAAACTTACGAAATAGTTCTTTTCAAACCAAATTATTTTTTTCATTTTATTTTGCACTTACATTCTCACATTTTAGTTTTCGCTATTTAATTTATAAATAGATCGGCTCTTTAATTGGGATATCATCACTTTTTAAGGAGCAACTATTAAATAAAGTAACTCTCCGAAAACTCAGCCCTTTTTTAAATTTATGATTTTGATCGGATATGACTACTTTTGCAAGGCTTAAATATACAAAGCTAAAGGCTTTGCACAAAATGCTATATTTGGATAGATGTACCCTTACTTACTGTGTTTCGCTAATAAAGCCCTTTCATTTGATACCCATATCACAGTGGTTAATGTGGAAATTATTAATCGCTATTTTCCGGCGGCCGCTATATTAGATTTAGAATTACGTAACTTTACTTACTATGTTTTGGTCATCAAGACCTTTCATTTGATACCCATATCATAGAGGTTAATGTGGAAATTATAAATCGCCATTTTGCGGTGGCAGACCGTCAACATCTTTGTAAATATTTGAGAAATAAACAAAATGATAAGAAACTTAATTATAGTAAAACTAATTTTCTACAACTTTACTTCTTATTTGTTTTTCGTTTTTTTCAATATTAAGATAGATATTCCAAATTTTGTGATTCCCCCTCCCTATAACCCCCCTTTCTTCTTACTGATTCTGGTCATGCATACCATAAAAATGCATTGTCATCAGAACTGAAACAACATGTAAAAATTCAACTCCGCAGGATAAGAAGAAGTGGGTCAAATTTAACTTGCAAGATTCCATTACAGACACCGGGACAGGTGAAACTAAATAAAAGCTTATAATATTTGAATAAATGTACTCATATTGAGGCAAACTAAATAATGGATGGAAATTTTTATTTTTATTATTCAAAGAACATAATAACATATCGATATTCAAAATCTATTGCCTATATCTGATCAAAATACCATGTAGAAAACACTTTTGTTTTTTCCCATTTTTTTGGATGTTGCGTTTGGAAAATTGAATTTTTTCGATCTACAAATAGGTTTTGAGATATCCCACGTCGAATGCAAAAACTCGCATCCTTTTAAAATGTCTGGAAATGTCTTATACTTAAACACATAAATTTAATATTTGATTTTTCATATGTTCCGTTGGAAAATTAAATTTTCCCAAAGATTCTTTTTTAAAGTATCAAAAATTCCGCGTCGAATGCAAAAAACCGCCTCCTTCTAGCATTTCTGGAAGTGGAGCAACAAATTTTTAAAAAATCGCACACACCTCTCAAAGGTGGTGTGTTGTAAAATTTTAATTAAGTATATATATCAAAAAAATTTTTTCCCACTTTTTCGGATGTTCCGTTTGGAAAATTGAATTTTTTCGATCTACAAATAGGTTTTGAAATATTTCGCGTCGAATGAAAACAATCGCATCCTTATCAAATGTCTGGAAATGCTTTATACTTAAACACATAAATTTAATTTTTGATTTTCTATATGTTCCGTTGGGTAAATGTTATTTTCCCAAAGATTCTTATTGATGGTATCAAAAATTCCGCGTCGAATGCAAAAAACCGCATCCTTCTAGCATTTCTGGAAGTAAAACAACAAAGTTTTAAAAAATCGTGCACAAATCTCACAAGTGGTGTGTTCTACATTTTAGTATAAATATAAAATATACGGACCAATCATAGATAATCAATATTTCCTGTGTTAATTTTATCAAAACAAAAATGCAAAAATTTTCCATTTCCCGACATAAATTTTGTGGTTTGATAATTTTATTTTCGGTTTTGGCACTATATCTAACTGTATGCCAAATATCAACTTTTAAGGACTTATGGTCTAGGCCCTGGAATTATGATTATGTTCCCAAAAATTGTGGGCGTTCCCGCTATTTTACGGTTTTTGAATTCGTATAACTGTTTAACCGTTTATTTCTTAACGGTGATTGAAAAAACAGTCTCTTATAATACCCCAAATAGCTTATATTCGAATCAGCACTATTGCTCGTTTCGTTCAGAAGGTATTTCGGGGTCAAATCTGCTCTGATATTTCGATAAGTAATAGTACTGTAAGCGCGAAGGCAAAAAACCCTTTAAACTCGGCCTGTCGCACTACCGTGCTCTAGATAATTCAATCATTATATCATGCTTACTGCATTTGAACAAAATAAGGCATTGATATAAATAATATAATTTGTCACATCAAAAATTGATACGTCATAAATAAAACTAATATAAAGTTCAAAAAATTAATATAAAGTTCACTAGCGGCCAACTGCGGCCTCAACAGCTATTTTGTGTTAATTTTTATAAATTACGTATCAACAGATAAAAAACTTCACTATTGGATAGTTTTTGAAAAATAAATCAAAATTTCAATAAACTTTCATATATGACATGTTGCCTTATGAGAAGTATGCAGACTGTGTTGGAATGCTTTTTCAATAGAGAATCAATGTTAAATATTATTTATTACTGGCAGGCCGTCTGGTTACTGTGCGGAGTCAGTCAGTACACATGTAAAGAGTACACACTCACTCTTAAATGAGTCAGTACACACAGTAAATGAGTCAGAACACACTCATAAATGACAAACAAACTACCATACGCATATGAGATGACTACATATGTACTGACTAACTCCGCACAGTAACCAGACAGCCTGCCAGTAATAAATAACATTGATTCTGTATTGGAAAAGCATTCCAACACAGTCTGTATATACTTGAATACAGTTTTAAATAAAATAAGAGAAAACTAAATTTTCAAATAATTCTTTTTGACGTTAATTTATTCAATTTAACGAAGTGATTACGAGATTAATTTACAAAAATTATTTTTTTTTTACCAAATAACAAAATTTTTAGTTCATATCTCCACAAAGTATAACATTCAAATGGTGTTCCATATGAGTTGAGAATAATATTTATGTTAACACGGATATTAACGTCGACCAATAGGAATTGAACATAGACCAATCATAGAGCAATACATTTCTGTATGCTTTTATAATGTTAATTTCCTTTCGGTTTGGGCACTATATCTAACTGTATGCCAAATGTCAACTTTTAAGGATTTATGGTCTAGGCCCTGGAATTATGATACTGCCTACCAAAAATTATGGGCGTTCCCACTATTTTACGATTTTTGAATTGAAATAACTTTTTAACTGTTGATAGTGATCCTCTTTCTGACCAACCTTCGACGACAACAACACCGAAGTTTGACTGTGCGCGAATTAGAAGATGATCTTGGAATACCAAAAACTACAATTTGGAAAATTTTAATTAATTAATTTCAAATTTAGAAAGTGGAAATCTCATCGAATCTTATGCAGCAGTTTTTAACTAAACACAATATCGCACTCTTTCGCCAACCTCCGTACAGTCCTGACATAGCCCCCTGTGGATTTTAGTGGTTTCCGAATTTGAAAACCGCCCAAAGGACAAGATTTGAAGATAGTGCGACGAGAGCACTCAAAGCTATTCCAAAAACTAACTTCAGGATTGCCTCGAAAAGTGGAAACCCCGCTGAGAGCGTGTTATTCAATCAAATGGGGACTACTTTGAAGGATGCCACTCGCCCGATGACGAAACATAACGCTGGCGCGAAGATATGAAATTAGGTTGGATACTTTCTTTGGACAGACCTCGTATATATATATATATATATATATATATATATATATATATATATATATATATATATTATATATATATATATATATTTATATATATCTAGAGCACGGTAATTTTTTCAATCATCGTTAAGGCATAAACAGTTAAAAAGTTATGTTAATTCAAAAATGCAAAAATAGCGGGAACGCCTCAAATTTTGTGCAACTAACTTATCAATATTCTACCCTACTTTCCGATATCCTTAAAAGCTGACATTTGGCATACAGTTAGATCTAATACCCAAACCGACAGGAAAATTATGAAAACTAGAAAATTCTATCATGAAACAGAAATTTTTTGCATTTTTGTTTTGATAAATTTAACATTGTAAGTCCATATACTTATTAACGTTATTGATTCTTGATTAATTCCTATTGGATGATGATAATAATGTTATTATTATAACTTGTTTAAAGTGTTTAAATTTAACCCATTTCCAGACATGCTAGAAGAATGCGGTTTCTTTCATTCAACGCGGAATACCTTGAAACCTATAAGAAAAATCGGAAAACTTTAATTTACCAACGCAACATCCCCAAAAATGGGAAAACACCAAAAACTACGTTTTTGTGTAATTAAAGTGATTTCTACATGGTAGTTTAAACATACATAAACAATAGATTTAACAAATCGAATAAAAACAACAATTAGAATAAAAATTTTCATCCATCATTTAGCGTGTCACAATATAGGAAACATTAATTTAAATATTTAAATTATAAGTTTTCAAAAAACAAAATTTTTTTGGATGCATTATTTAGAATTTGTGAAAAAATGAAATTTTTGTCTGAGCCTAAAAATTGAAATATCTCGTAAACCAATGGAGATATCGAAAAAATAATCGCAAATTCTTTTATGGTAAGTCAACATAATCTATAGACCTAGCATAAAAAATATAAAAAATTCAGGCCATGTGAACTCTAGGACCATGACAAATTAACGAGAAATTTTACATAAAAAGTTAAATAACTCCGGAACGGTGTATTTTATCGAAAATAATTCCCCACTATACACCACTTATTTCTCAGAGAACCTTAATCTTAAATTTCATAAGTGTAGGGCCATCTTTGCAAATTTTCGTAAAAAAATTTTTTATCTGGATTTAATATCTAAAAATTATTTTGTTAAAAAAATCTAACCCACACATGCTAGAAGGATGCGGTTTTTGCATTCAACGCGGAATAACAAGAAACCGGAAAACTTTAATTTTCCGAACGAAACATCCCCGAAAATGGGAAAAAACATCAAAAATTACCTTTTAGCGAATTTCCTGAAAGGTTGGTTCCGTACCGAAGTCAAAATTTCGCAAAAATTTCTTCAAATGTCCATCGTTTCCAATTTCAATTTCCTAGCTAGGAAATGTCAAAAATCACCATCTGTAAAATTTATATATATATATATCTATGGACATATATATATATATATATATATATATACAAGGGGAAAGGGGGGTTTAAAAGGAGAGGGAAACACAAAATTTGACATAACTCCCTTAATATTTGAAAAATCGAAAAATTTATAAGAAGTAAAGTTTTAGGTACTAAATTTTACTGTAATTTTGTTTCTTATCATTTTTTCTGTTACCCTAATATTTACAGAAATATTGACGATTTAAGATTGAAAATTAAATTCCTTAATATCTCTGTACACATTAGAGTTTGAGCAAAAATGATAAGGTGATGAATTGTAGCAAATTTGATTTTCTACAACTTTATTCCTTCAATATTAAGAGAGATATTTTATATTTTGTGTTTTCTTCTTTCTTTATACACTCCCTTCCCCATTCCTGTCGACGTATGTCATTAATTAATAAAATTGGTCTTGCAAATACTAAAATCATATACATTTCATTTTGATCAGACTAAAATTGTGACCGCTAGAGAGTGATTTATATATTCTAAGGAAATTCGCTAAGTTGAAGCAGCTCCTGCGTAACGAATTTTTTTTTACTTCTATTCATGCTAGAAGTTAGCGGTTTTTTGTTCTTTCTTAGACGCGAAGCCAAGGCCAAAGGCCGCATTGGGGTTCACGGAGGTGGAACCCACCAACGAGCAGAGCGAGTTAACGTTATATAACGCGAAGTGGTCTCTTTTGTATATGTGAATCTACTTAGAAAGAAAAAGAGTTAAGTTTTGTACGAAGCCTTCGGCTTTGTATATTTAGTCCTTGCAAAAGGTATTCAAATCCGATCAAAAACATAAATGTAAAAAAGGACCAAGTTTTCGGAAGATACTTCACACAATAGTTGCTCCTTAAAAAGTGTTGATATCTCATTAAAGGACCTAACTATTTACCAAGTAAATAGCTCAATATGTTTTCCCTTAGTATGTTTTCAAAATTTAATAATGCGGCATAGTAATAACTTGCCAAGTTATAAAATTTTAAGAACATAAGGGAAAACTTGCGAAACAAATTTCAACCAAATTTTTTCTTACATTTAATCAATTTACCCCTCTTTAATTTTCTTGATAAATAGTAGGCTATTCACTTGGTAAATAGCTCGGTCCTTTAATGGGATACCACCATTTTTTAAAGAGCAACTATTATATTATATATAAAAATTTTTCAGATGGTGATTTTTGACATCTACTAGGTAGGATCGATGGACATTTGAAGAAATTTTTGCGAAATTTTGACTCCGGTACGGGACAGGAAATTCGCTAAATCCTTTCAGGAAATTCGCTAAAAGTAACTTTTAGTCTATGTCCTACACTAATGTAAATACCTAAATAATTTTGAGTCCTAAATAACGAATTCGTAGGTTATTTTACGAATGTAAGTGTAGCAAGATTGGAAGTTTGGAAATCATGCCAGAAACAAAACTTAATATAGACTCGCTTTATTGCAAAGAATAAACTCTGATAATTTAGGAGATTAAAACGATTATGAATTTGTAGACGATATAGACAGTGAGATGTTTTTTCGGTTCGGAAAGTAATATTTCAACTGAGACACTTAAATAATACAAAGTAGGAAAGAATTACAAAGTATATCTCAGGGAAGATTATCTTCTTATAACATTTTGAAATCTTTACCAGGACAGTCGATCTCATTTTACTCCTCTTATCATTCTATTCGTATACAGTCCATGGGCCAGCCAAGATATCGGTATAATTTGGGGGTACCAAATTTCCTTTTCACAGCAGTTAGATAGGTTTATTATGATATTAAAAAACCATAATTTCCACCTCAAAATTTTTTAAAAACCAACCATAACTCGAGAAGTATTCGTCCGATTTCAATACTTTTTTTTAAACCAAAGCTCTATATGTGTGTTTGAAATATTATATCGGTAAAATCAACCGTTAATTAGTAATTAAAGAAATATTGTGATCCTTTTTTTTAAAAGAAGTTTTTACAAAATATCTTGTACATTACAAAAAAGCTTTAAATGAGACAAAGTAGTGTATTAAATTATCTTTAATTTGATGTATAACATGTATGGGTCTGATGGCTGAAACACATGGAAACATGAATTTGATTTTACTTCCGTTGAAATTCATCGTTGATTTAATAACTGCGTACAGAACAAAAAGCTTCAGATTGAAGTTGTAGCGTACAAAAATGATGTTTTTAGTATGTTTTAATAATTTTAGCATAAATTTGAATATGCTTGAAGTGTTCAGTCATCCTTTGGGACCTTTACCTTGAAGTATTTCTAACCCTGATGGCACTGTGAAAAAAACTATGAAAGCCGTACTGGGAAAACACCTGGAAAGCTTAGCCTCACCTACAGATGGAAACGTATCTTCATCAGATACGATAATTGATGGGATGGAATTAATTCAAAAATTGCATGGAAAGAATACAACATTTGATCAGTTATCTGATGCAATCCTCAATCGGGTCTTAAACACAGCCTATCATAGTACTCGAATTGATGTTGTGTTCGATACCTATAAAGACGAATCAATAAAATCGGCGGAACGCTGCAGTAGAGGTTCAGATGCAGGAATATATTTCAAGAATATTAAAGGCGGTCATAGAATCATAAAATGGAGAAGTCTTCTACAAAGTGGTGACAGTAAAAATAAATTAACAATGTTTCTTGCTGACAGCTGGCAAGAAGAAAGTAAAAGGACAAAAATCGGTAACAAGACTTTATACGTTACTCACTCTAACAAGTGTATTAAAATAACTGGCAGGAGATTTCATGAAGTGGAAAAACTTTCTTCTTCTCAAGAAGAAGCAGATACGCGTATGATGCTACACATGAAGGACGCTGCTATGGAATTTCCGAATGTAATATGTGTATCTGATGACACATAATTGTTGGTTCTGACAATTTATATATCATCCAGCATCAACACAGAGAGCGACCTGTATATAAAACGCGGATCTAGTGGTCAAATCAGATTGACATAAGAAAACTAGCATCTGTTCTTGGCTGTAGTATGAAATCAGCATTGCCAGGATTACACGCGTGGACTGGTTGTGACACAGTAAGTGCGTTTTGTGGACAAGGAAAGCTAAAAGCGTTGAAACTGTTACAAGCCAATATAGAATTTAGCTTGCTGTTTTCACGGCACATTCAAATTCTGACCACAATTTAATCCAAGAGTAAGATATACTCAAGGAACACCAAAATAGAAAACATAAACGAACTAAGATACCACATGTTCGAAAAGTCGACAAGGCCAAATAGACTCAGCTCAACTTCCTCAATGTGAAGATTGCTTACGTCAACATTCAAAACGAGCTAATTATCAAGCAGCTATTTGGCAGAGATGTGTGGATAACTTTCCCGAAATACCAAATCCAGAGGATCATGGATGGGTGCTAGATGAAGACGGTATGCTCAACATCAAGTGGATGACTGGAGCACCTGCACCATAAGAAGTGTTAGAACTCAAAAGTTGCTCTTGTTCAAAGTCGTATCAAATTCCATCGTGTACTTGTATGGTTAACAAATTAAAGTGCACAAGCGCGTTCAGACTGTCGAACTGTGAATGATGACAAGAAGGAAAGTACTGAACAAGAAGGAAATATGGCAGATTTTAATTGGTACGAATCTTCTGACAGTGACGATGAAAATGAAGTAAAGGTACGATTCCGAAGCGCGCGACACTGTTGCAGCAGCAGGCATCACGCAGCACTTTTACAAAGAAGTGTCGTCGTGACGTCGACGTCACTTCTTTGTATGATGCGTGCTGCCTACTGCTGCGACAGTGTCGCGCGCCACGGAATCGTACCTTAAGTTTCCGTAATGCTAAAAATCACAAGAAAATCAGAAAATATTCGATATTTCCATAAACACCTACTAATTTACGATTAATTTGATTGAAAAAGTGTAATTGAAGCTTTTTCTTTTGTATGCAGTTATTTAGTAAACGGTAGATTTCAACGGAAGTAAACACAAATTCATGTTTTGCATGTGTTTTCAGCCATCCGATCCATACATGTAATACATCAAATTAAAGATAATTTATTACATTACATCTTTTGTTTGAAACTTTTTTTTCTAATGTACACGATATTCTGTAAAAACTTGTTTTAAAAAAAATTAATAAAAAAATTAGAAAATTTTCAATATTTGTTTTAATTTCTAATTAATGGTTGACTTTATCGAAACAGGTTAACAAATACAATAACAAAGTTTAAAGCACACATGTACAAATTTAGTTTAAAAAAATCAGTAATGTAAGCGGACGAATAGTTCCCGAGTTATAGTGGATTTTTAAAAATCGACATCCGCCATCTTGGATTGGCCGCCATTTCTATTAGCTACTACTTTGGGATGACAAAAATGGTTTTTTCACATCGTAATAAACCTGTCTAACTACTGTAAGGAGGAAACTTAGTACCCCATAATTATACCATTTTCTTAAATTTGGCTAGCTGACTAATACAAGTTTGTATACAGTATGTTTTTTAAACTACACCCAATCTGGAAACAGTGTATGTATATTTATCGCTGTCTATATGCAATGTACTATGATATGTTTTGCTTTGTTACACATTAAAACAGGAGGCGGGTTTGATACGTTCTCACCACAAACATTTGTCGGTTGCCCATATAGATCTCATTACATATTTGTACATGTAGAGAAAAAGTTGTATTGTGCCCATCGTCTATTTCTATTATAAAGGAGACGTATACAGCTGAATGTTGTTCAAGGGCGACAAAGAACGTTATATCATACTGTACATAGACAGTGATAGATGCACTACACAATGTTGCTATTGGGTCTATGTTAATTTACAAAGTGTATTTATTAATCCTTAGTCTTTAGGTCACACCAAAGAAGTATAACCACAAACGCATGTCCATAAGTACAAACACCCACTTTTTTTTACTTATATAAGACTTGATGAAGAAGGATCCACATCTAATTAAGAGAAGATCAACAGAGACTTGTATCATACAGCAACATCTACAGAAGTGGTGAGTTGCATTCAAAATTCTGGAAAAATCAGTTTTATCACATTCTTACCGTGTATCAAGCGAAGAAACGCGAAGAGGTAATAGTTTTATCGTCTACACATCGAATTGTAACATCTCAGAGTAACCGAAATAAAACTTTGAAAATATTATTTTCAAATAAGGGTAGATAGGCTTGATGGCGTGGCTTGAAAATATTCGACAAGATGGTACCATACATTGGTCAGCTCATATATTTTATAATGAATTGGACTTAGCAGCTACCAATGCTTGGATTTTATATAAAGAGGCTACAGACAATAAAATTAGCAAATGCAAGTTTATAGAAATCTCAGAGATATTACAAGAAAATAAAATCGCTCTTCCATGCGACGAAAATCTAAAGCAATCAAGGTTATGCAAAAGTCGACAATATCATATTTCTGATTGTGGAAAAAATTTTTATTGAAAATGTTCGACAAAGTGTAACACACGTGTAAAACAAACATTTTTATTAGGACAACTTATCCCGTTGATAGTTGACAGTTTTAGGACAACTGGATATTTATTTTTAATATTATTTACCTTCTACTTTACTCCCATTCATTACCGTTGACTTTAAGGAATTTTAACTGCTATTTCGAATTCCATAAGGGTGAAACATACTATGAAGTTGCAAAAATTAGAATGTACGCAAAAATTTTGTCCTAGTTATTCGCTAAATGAAGAATGTATTATTTTCTAAAAACCACTGACCGACTATCGTAATGCGTTTAAAGTATTAAAATTAGCACACAAGTAATTGACTAAAAAATTGTTTCATTTTTATTAAAATTTTTTTTAAATATAATAATACTTATTTTACAAATTTTCAATAGGAATTATTATTACAACAAACAAATAACATTCGAAGGCGAAAAAATAAAAATATTATACCTACTTTGGATTGATTATTTTACAATATGGTAAATAATCTAAAACTAATTCTGAATATGGACAAAATTCAGGTAGCAAAGAATGTCGTGGTTTTTCTTTTCTGAAAAACAAAGAACTTACGGTGAAATTTTGGGAAAAATCGTTGAGAAAACTTCAACTAAGGACAGATTTACATCAGCAATGTGTTTATTTAAATTCCTGTCCAACCCCACTTTAACAATGTTATGATCACTTACAAATAATGTTTCAACGTCAAGTTTTTATCGTCCTGCAGTCGTATAGTCAAACATAAGCACAAGTGATATATACAAAGTAAATGACAATTAAGTTGTGTACTATAATATAATAACAAATTATTATAATAAGTCAGGGGAAAATTTAAATCTTTTCAAAATTTGAGGATTTTGACAGCAAAAGACGTAGAATAACAAAAAACGAATAAAAATTTTATCAGTACGCCATTTTTTCATTATTTTACAAACTGCCACCCCGATTGGAATGAAAATTTGTGAATAACTTAATATTAGAGTCTAGTTAATTCTAATTTCATAATGACGCGATTCAATTATTTTAAGATGATGGAAAAGACAGACAAAATATTCTGTCACTCTAAATAAACCGATTGGATTGCTAAAACAATTTAATCATCTAGACCTTATAATGATGGTATCGTCACCTTAAAATGATGGTATCGTGTGGCCATGGAAATTAGGTTTATGATGCTGTATGACAACTACCCTAAAATTTCAAACCAGATGGATAGTTTTCGAGAAAAACCGACTACTCACAACATTATCAAAAAAAAGTCATCCCAACGCAAACTTATTTTAAAATAGTGGAAAATATAGGGCATATTGTTTGCAAGAGGAGAGTCCGTTTTAAGACACAGGAATATAATAATAAACTATTGGAAATCTTTTTTATACATATTTTACTTACTCATTTCTTAAACTTTTTGGTCCTCTAACAAGATTCCAAGAAGATTTTGCATTATGATTTGAAACCATTAGACCTCTCACAGCAATATTTAAAGCAAACAAAATAGAAGCATCTTTTTCCTAAAAAAACGGAAATTTAATTGTAAATATAGAAAAATTATATTAAATCTTAAAAATGAGTATTTACTCTCCAATCCTGTAAAAACAGATCAGATAACGATAACATATCAACACCAATACTCAGATCATGTATACTTTCGTAATGACTAGAATAATTTTCATGCAAAAATGCAATAAAATTTGAAGGCATTGAAAAAAAATTGTTGACAATTCCATCTGGATTATGAACGAATCGCCAATTTGCTAAACTTTCGGATCCTAAAACAAATATCATTTACAATTAAAAAAGTATTTTAAATCAAGTATGTTGTTATTGAATACTTACGTTTTGGATAAAGTACTCGTCCAATACCATGCATTAAATCAATACTTTCATCACAACCAACATTTTTCAATTTCCTAGTTTTAACTCTTTTTTTAGATTTATTAATTTCCTCGTTTACAATCAAAGGAATCGAATTTGAATCTAATTTTAAAAGGAATTTAGAATTTCATTATAAATTACACTAGCATTTTATCTTACATCACTCGTATGGCCAAACGATGTAACTAAAGCAAGTAGTCATAGAGTGTGCATGTGATATTTGCCAAGTAAAAAAATTATTTTTATAAGAGTTTTCTAATAAATTTTATAATTTATGTCTAGCGTTGTAATTTAAAGCATTTCGTTTATATATTAAATAATTAATACCTTTTAAAGCTGCGAAATGTAAATTGATAATCGCATTTCTAATATCACCATTTGACGAATAAATTACAGAATCAACACAATCTTGAGTTATATTTTTGTACGAATCACTTGAATCTTTATTCATAATTGTAATAGCTTTTTTCATAGCCGTTTTCAAAGCAGTTTGTGGGATAGAATTAAAGCTATCAAAATTTAAAAAAAATTATTTTATAAAATTCAAAAAACATCCAGAAGTAGGAAAATATTATAAAACAATTATACATACCCACCTTATAGTTTCAATTTGATACAAATCTCGAATATTTTGTGGAAATAAATCCTTTGCGATATTCATACTTCTATCTTTAGATTCAGTGCATATGAATATTATAGGAGATTTACACTGTTCGGAATACATTCTAAATAGTAAATAAATAAAAAAGAAATAAAATAAAATAAAAAACGCTTACATTTCAAACTTTAACATGATCGTCTATTATGGAATGAAACGTTATATTATTGTTTAACTTGCTTGTACAAATTTTAGGAATGCAAAAATGGAATGGAACTTACTGCAAAATGTTATGAAATTCATTCGAATCACGAATAAATGCATTTGGATAATCTTCAACTAAAGTAATTTGCTTGGATTCGCCAGATAATTGACTAAATATTGATGGATAACGAGCTTGAAGCAGAAATTCTCTAAATAAATCGACTTGTTTAGGGCGAACATTATAGTTCTGATAATCTGAAAATATCAAACACCATAAATTCAAATGTAAGATAAAACGAAAATTTTTAAATTCACCATTTTCTACTGAATATTCAACATCAGAAGGTGTAATCCATTCAAATATTTGAACTTTTAAACGTTTGCAAAGCAATCGAACTGTTATTGTTTTACCAGCACCTGATGGTCCAATTAATAGTAACATTGGTGCCCTCGACTATCAATAAAAATTGATATTAATTATATGTTAAAATGTAGTAATAAAATATTCATGTTTATACCCGAGATTTTATAGCATTCTTTAACCAATAATCGACTTCATCAATTTTTTTCTTATTTACTGCTAAGTCATCTACAGCTGTTGGATGAAACGCATCCATACTATCTTTATTTTTATTAAAAACATTTAATTTTGATTTACGATTTACATTTAAATTAGTATTCTGTTCAGAATCGGTAACTGTTTTATCATATTTTGGAATCTTTTTTGGTACGTTAAAAATATCAAAATTAGGTTCAAACCATTGTTTTCCCTAAAATAAATAAATAACGCTTTTTTAATATTGTAAACTAAAAGTGAAATATAAACTTTATAATTATGTGTTTACCTTTAAAGACTTTTTAGGTTCACTCATCCTCGAAAATTAAATTTGAATTTTTAATATTATTATGACATTTGACGTAAAATAAACATAAACTAGTTTTGTTCCAGTTACAAATGGCGCTAATGTATTATTTCTTAGAACTAAACACTGACCTCCATACATATGAAATGCGGTTCATTATGGAGTAAAACAAAAATAAAGTGGTCCAATTGAAGCATAGACTAGAGCCATCTATACTTGTGGCTTTTGCAGCAAGAACAAACATAAAAGCCGGGGAAACTCCAACATAAAAAAATAATTCTGTTATTTTAATGGATAGAATTAAAATATCTTATTTTTTTAATAATATTTATAATAATTTTATATAAAGTATTCTATTTTTAACCCGACTTCAAAAAAGGAGGATGGTTCTCAATTCGTCTATTTTTTTTTTTTTTTTAATTTGTGTCACCTCAGAACTCCGTCATTTATGAACCGATTTTGATTTTTTGTTTTAAAGGGTTTGGTTTCCCATTGGTCCCATTGTCACCAAATCGCATTCTGATGAGGGGATCTCCGGGAAATCGAGGAAAATCCTCATTTTATATGTGATAACCGATTTCTGTGAAATTTTTTTTTTTTTTGATAGGGTATACTCATTCATAATGGGAAAATAAAAAAAATTTTTTAAAAACCGACTTCAAAAAAATATTTTTTTAAAAACCGACTTCAAAAAAATTTTTTACAAAAAAAAAACCGACCCCAAAAAAAAAAAATTTCACAAAAAAAAAGAAAATGCTTGTAAAAAAAACTGAAAATCTGTTATAAAAAAATGCACTAAACATTATAAAAAAAAAAAAACGGGTAAAAAAAAAGTGTTATAAAAAAATTCACTACAAATTAGTTGGTCGTTTAGAAGGTCTACCCATATTTAGACAAATAAAATCAGTTATAGAACTTCAAAGTCACTAAAAAGCGAGAAATAAAACCTATTTTGACAAAATGGAAACCCGACTTCTAAAATCAAATATTCTATAACAAAAGATGCACTAAAAAGTAAAAAAATAATTGCATATTCTTGTGCCAATTTTAGTTCACCTAAGCAAAAATTTTTAAATATATATGTACAATTATTGTTATTTTTGGAGGCGGTGTCCAAAAGTTATGTTAATTTCTCTATGCTGACACCGCCTCCAAAAATAACAATAATTGTACATATATATTTAAAAATTTTTGCTTAGGTGAACTAAAATTGGCACAAGAATATGCAATTATTTTTTTACTTTTTAGTGCATCTTTTGTTATAGAATATTTGATTTTAGAAGTCGGGTTTCCATTTTGTCAAAATAGGTTTTTTACTATAAACTATTTTCACTTATCGTAACAAGAAAATACAAGACGACAATTTTTTATTCTTTTACGTAATAATAAGACGTATGCCTGTACTAATATAAGAAGGTGCACACTTCCGTTCATAAAAATTGAACAAATAAGTTACATTCTAAGCGTATATATTATTAAATATGTGTGTAATTGTATAATATGATATACAGTAACACTTAGAATGTTTACACTAGTTCAATTTTGTTTATCTTATTAATAAAAGAAGACGTATGCCCTCTCTACTATTCCTTCTCTACTAAAACTGTAATTGTCTGTTTGTTTGTTCGAGCTTCACGCATTATATGTTGTAACTTGTATATAAACAAGGTGTAAATGATTGAAATGAGCACTACTGTATAATGATAATGAATACTACTGTTCCTTCAATCCTTCTTTAATTAAAATAGTGACGTTTAGGGTAAAATGATCCGGAATTCTACCTAATCATACTTCTCATTTGATGTAGGCTTAAATACCAAACTGGAAGCTTGAAAGTATGACAAAAGTTATTGATGCAGTAAAAAGTGTAATGTCGAAAAAACTACAGCAGGGTAATCTTCAGTATCAATCATGGGGGGAGGGGGGATTACAATTCGTACGGCGCCGTGATTTGATAACAGATTCTTATAGAACTCGACGAAATAAGACGAAAAATAAGAATAAAATTTTTTTCGATATCGCGCTTTGTTTTCGAGATATCGATGTTTAAAGTTTCAAATTTTTGACGCATAAATTTTTTTATATATTTTTTAAGAATTTTTGTATGAGATTTTTATAGGATTTTTGAAAATAAATCGAAAAAAAGAATAAAATTTTTCGATATCTCGCTTCATTTTCGAGATATCGAAGTTTAAAGTTTCAAATTTTTGACGCATGGATTTTTTTTGACGCATTTTGATAGGAATTTTGAAAATAAATCGAAAACTAAGAATACAACTTTTTGATATCTCACTTCATTTTCGAGATATCGATATTTATATTTTCGAATTTTTTTTTTGGGCGTATTTTTATAGGATTTGAAAAAAGAAATCGAAAAATAAGATTAGCATTTTTCAATAACTCGATAAATATCATAAACAAGTTGTAAATAAGTTACGTGGTTAAAATGGGTTAAGGTTGGGTTGGTTTGGGTTAGGTTAGGTTGGTTTGGGTTAGGTTAGGTTGGGTTAGGTTAGGTTGGGTTAGGTTAGGTTGGGTTTGGTTAGGTTGGGTTAGGTTGGGTTGGTTTGGGAGGATACTTTATTGAATTGCGTAACAGCATGTATCGAACCAGGAACTACTATTATTTCTGATTTATGGAAGTAGTACAATTCCTCAGATGGATTTAAAAAATTAAATGAAGTTAATAGAATGAGATTAAAATGATGAAATTAAAAAAAAAAAAGAAACTTTGATATCTCGAAAATGAAGCGAGATATCGAAACATTGTATTGTTAGTTTTCGAATTATTTTCAAAAATGCTATAAAATTCTTATAAAAAAATAGTATAAAAGCGTCAAAAAAAACAACTGTGCGTCAAAAATTTGAAACTTTAAACATCGATATCTCGAAAACGAAGCGAGATATCGAAAAAACTATATATTTGTTTTTCGTCTTATTTCGTCGAGTTCTATATGAATCTTTTCAAATTTTGGCGCCGTACGAATCGTAATCGTGCCCAATCATGGAACCCAAGAAATGTTAATCTAATAATGTATTAAAAATGAAAGCACTGGGGAAATTGCAATCTGTTTTTACAAAGTATTATGAAGCTGAGTTAACAGAATTCACTTTAAAGATGAAAATGACAAGTTACAGCTTAGAAATCGTTATGATCTTAGCAATTGGCCGAAAGGAATCAAATAAATCATCCATCTATATTAAATCAGGCAGCCGGAAAAGACTGAATAGAGATGTTTCGCTTGTATTTTCGAGTGTTATTTTAAAAGTAGAAAGCAAAAAGTGTAGATAACACTCTACAAAGTTTAGTGCTTACTGAATTAAATCTTGAATAGGCTACTAATCATGTTTCATTAGCTGCCGTTAACATAACTGAACAAGACCTATCGGTACTACCTTGTCACATCTAGTACTAACAGTGGCGTCGTGAGGGTATTGCAGGTGGTGCGGTGCACCAGGACCCCCGAGTATGCGCGAGTCTCATAGCTCAAGACCAAAAAGCTTCGCTTAAAAATTAAGATACTATTTCGAAAAAAAATCTGTGTGTATATATAGTTTTGAAAAGCTGATTTTAGACAGTGGCGATTTTGGATAACTTAAGCGCCTTTTATGAAAAAAATCTTATATAATTGTAATAAGAGGACGTTTTTATACCAAGGGTCTATAACAATAAAAAAAACTTTTATTTACCGTTAAGTCTAGTATGAATCAGGTCATGAGCACCGGAAACTATTCTGAGAAAATTTGTTCCCAATTCTCTTCAATATGAAGTACCTACTGATTATAAGATTGCATGTTTCCACAGGGTAAATTAATGCCATACTGCCATACTTTTTTAAACGAAATTTTTGAACCACTTACAACAAACAAATGGAATTATTGAATGGGTAAATTTATTTTCATAATGGTCGATTCAATAAAAATATGAAATATCTCTTGAGGTTTTGCGATAAATTCAATATTTTTTGAGATATGATTTTTTTAAATGTTTTATGTTGGTTTCTAATTATAAAACCTTAAGACATTTTATGTTTTAATTAATTGAGTCAAAGTATATGAAATTAATTTGTTCCGTAAAAAAATTCTATTGATTAGAAAATAGAGAGATAATTTCGTTAAAGAAATAATATTGCAGCACCAATTTGGCCCCTGGGATCATGCAATCTTATAATCAGTGCTACACAAGTGCGGATCGAGGGAGGAAAGAGATCGTGGGGCCCATGACCCCCCTCAAACTACATACAGTTTTTTTTAAAGTAAATCTTACATTGAGACGAAAGAATGGAGTGAATGAAAATCAGAGTTCTAAGTAGTTTATTACTTCTGAAAAAAATTTATCCAAATATTAGAGTCATGTTGCAAATACTCTCTATGCTTGCTGTATGGTGCAGCGACAGTAAAACGATCATTTTCCAATCTACGACGTCTTAAAACATAGCTGCGTGCTAATATGGGTAAAGAGCGACTTACCGGTCTCGCGTTACTTACATCAAGATATTGCCATTGATGCCGATAACATTAGTTGCAAAAACAAAGAATTGAAGATTATAATTTGTCATTTAACATTAATTAAAGTTTATAATATCTTTTTAGCGAATTTCCTGAAAGGAAATAGAGCTATTGGTCCCGTACCGAAGTCAAAATTTCGCAAAAATTTCTTCAAATGTCCATTGATCGTACCTAGTAGATGTCAAAAATCACTGTCTGTAAAATTTATATATATATATATATATATATATATATCTTTGGACTTATATTTCAAATTTTGCCCCTATTCCTAGAACATTTGTTTGTATTTTATAAATACGTATTTCGACTACAATGTAGTCATCATCAGTATGAATTAGCTAAACGTAACTATCTCTGGGGTATGGATTTAGGGATATGTTGCTTGTTGTTAATTTGGTGCGTCTTAAATTAGCAACAAGCAACATATCTCTGAATCCATATCCCAGAGATAGTTACGATTAGCAAATTCATACTGATAATGACTACATTGTAGACGAAATACGTATTTATAAAAAAATACAAACAAATGTTCTAGGAATAGGGACAAAATTTGAAATATAATTTCAAAAAACCTAGAGTTCTCTTTGATTATTCTAATAATCTTTATATCTTGGACATTTATATATATATAAATATATATATATTATATATATATATATATATATATATATATATATATATATATATATATATACAAATATATATATATATATATATATATATATATATATATATATATATATATATATATCCATATATATATGTGTGTCTGTAATCACTCTAGCGGTCACAGTTTTCATTTTATCGGAATGAAATTTGGTATTTGAGGCGCTTGTTTTATTCAAAAGGTCAAGTTCGTTAACGGGTAAAATTGGACAAGGGGAAAGGGGGATTGAGAGGCAGAGGGAAACACAAAATTTTACATATATCCCTTAATATTCGAAAAATCGAAAAATTTATATGAAGTAAAGTTTTAGGTATTAAGTTTTACTGTAATTTTGTTTATTATCATTTTTTCTGTTACACTAATATTTACAGAAATATTGACGGTTTAAGATTGAAAACTCAATTCCTTAATGTTGTGTCTTATTATGGGGCCTACAGACGTGCAACCTGTGCAGGAACATTATGAATGTTCGGTACTAGGTTGCAAGTCTGTATAGCTGTTGCAGAGCGAAAAACATGTCCTTGAACTGGTTGCAGTAAAAATCAAAATTATATATATTTTGATATTTTGATATTTTGATATTTTTATTTTATTTTTTTTGAGATATTTTGTGGTAGGAGTTTAGTGTTCCTGTACAAATTGGTCGTCTGTAGCGAAATTTGCAACATATTATCTCAAATTTTTTGTTTTCCTAATATTTTTTTTATGTTTTATTACATAGATTTATTACTTTATACATAGATAGATAGATTGTAGAGGCTGCCCTGGACGGGCTACACTTCGACCATAAGGTCCATTGTGATGCATAAGGATGTGAGGATGTGAGTGGAGTGGAAGGAATTTTTGTGTATAGACTAGGAATTGGTAGGATATGCGGCTGCAGCCGACTCGGATAGGAACTATACCGATATTCATCTGGAGTTCGTGAAGGAAACTGCAGAAAACCTTCTCAAGCATAGCCGGTTACTTCGTTCTTGTCCATTCGCCGACAGTTTAGTCAATTAACCGCCCCTTTTTTTTCTTAATAATTGACAAACTGCCGATGTCAGGATTCGAACCCATAACCACCCAGTTTCCAAGTAGGCATACTGCGCAGACATAACGCCTTAGATCGCTCGGCCAATTGGACTGGTATTACTTTATATACTAAATACTTTATTATTTTTATAGTTTTATTTTTAAAAATGTCACACAACAAACTTGAAAAAACTGTAGATACATACTAATAAACTAGTAGATAAATAAATTACAAATTAAATGAGACAGATAGAGACAAGATTGAGACAGTGATTGAATTTTTAGAATAAGTATGTGTATTACATGTATTAGTTTAAAGTAATAAAAATAAAGTCATAAAATAATGATTTTAGTTCCCAACTTTGGTTGCACGTCTGTAGTGAAAATATTTTGTAGGTAAGGTTCAATGTTGCTGCACAATGTTCCTCGTCTGTAGCCTACTTAAGAGAAACTTCCATCTCTGACCCCCTCCAAACTTTAACTCTTGATCCGCACCTGGTGCTACAAATAATGAAAACTGGATAATTAATAATTTGTGATAATAGCTATAATGAAAACTGTGTAGACAATTTTGTGATACCAAAAAAATATAAGAATATCGGCTATAAAAACTATATATGTATTGTACTTAATAAATATGTGCGCATTCCGGATGTTTCGGACGTATTTTTTAGAAGCAATTGTCAACAGGAGGAGCCCAAGAATTTTTTCCGGGGCTCCCAAAAACGTTGCGACGCTCCTGAGTACATAGATTAGTTATTCAGAGAAACCTTCAACATACACCTGGTTCAAGTTCGCTTAACCCTTTATCAACTCCTAATCAAAACCATAATTTTGTAGTGCCTACCAAAAACATTTCTATCGATTTCAAAAAGCAAGTGGTTAATTTAACTCCCTATATAGTAAAAATGATTATTTCAAACAAATTGACAAACAGTTTTTATAACTTTTTTTGAAAGACATTTGAATTCTGAGGAGGACATACAATTAGATGACGAGGGATTAGAAATTGCCAAATTGGCAGACTTCTGCTGTAACTTAATATGTAGATACAACATTTCCAAGCTTAAGAGGATCATTTTTGCAGAATCTCCTCTACCATTCTTATAAAACATGAATTCAAAATTGTAATATGAGATTAAGAAATCATTAAAATAATTCAGGAAGTTTCAAACCGCATCCCTTCGGTTTACGAAAAAAATTATATTATTATTTATTACAGTTTTGTCAAACCGCGTTTGGATAATATTTTCCTCCTAATCAAATAAGTTATGTAATAACAATTTATTCATTAGAATTTCGCTTAAAGCATGTATTTTTTATAAAATACGGTAATAATTCTCATTTTAAAATGAAATAATAGTAAATAATTCCTCGAGGCAATGGTTTTTTATTTATTTTTTTATAAATTTAAATAAGTATCTATTAGTCCAGTCCATGCACGGAAAAAACGGGCAAACCTGGCAATTCTGCCAAACAGCACCAATTTGCACCAAAATTTGGATTTGGGTTCTGCTTACCCTCTATTTCAAAGTTGTCAATGTGAAAAGTGAAAAGATGAAGAAATCTTCTTCATATACGTGTTTTGATAACTGTAAAAATTTGTGTTTGGGTATTTTTTCCATAACCCGCTTAGTTTTGAGCTATCAAGTTCAACAAAATACCACTTTGTAGGTTTTTCAAGAGCTATAAGCTGATGTTAACTAATTTTTTAAGCTCTTATTTTTTAAAAGGTTTGAGCTGAAAGAGCTTGAAAACGTTACTATTTGTGAACGTATGCAAACTTGAAACGGCCATATCTTACTCAATTTTTATCGTACAGAAAGAAAAAAAAAACAAAAATTTTTAGAAAAAAAAAACCTACAATTTTGAACTCTTCTAAATTTTGCATATCTTTCATTGTTTTTGAGTTATTTTAAAGAAAGGCATTTTTTTGCAAACTTGCAAAAAAGCTCTCAAGCTATCACTTCAAGCTCAAATTTTTTCAAAACTAAGCACTTTAAACCGGTCAAACTCATAGAGCATATTACAAGTACATAAATAAAGTAAATTGTAAAGTGATAACGATCCTTTTCAATTGGGTAATTAGGGTGTGATTTTCACATTTTTTTGCCGCCAAAAAAATAGAGACCAATTTTGTTTTTATCGCGTTTGACGAAGAAGAACCAACTTTTAACAAGCTATTACTCCGTTAGTATTGGGTCTAGTGATATTTTAAACCGGGTATTTTTTTTTTTTTTTATAAGCTACATTTTTAATCTGAATGATTTTTTTCATAAAATACTTATTTTCAGAGTTATTCATGAAAAAACCGTCTGAAAACGTGTTTTTTTTTGTTGAAAAATTGACGTTTCCACTTTCGAATAAGTCGAAAATTATTGACTTTCAGTAAAAACTTTATAGAACAAAAGTTACTTAGAATTAGTCAATCTATTGATTCTCATACTTATTTTTAGTAAAAAATTATTTCATCCACGAGAGGGGATGGCATCCACCCCAGGGTAAAAGCAACCCTTGGCACATTGACAACTTGGAAGTAGAGGGTAAGTAGAACCTACAGCCAAATTTTGGTGCTAATCGGTGCTGTTTGGTAGAATTGCGAGGGAAACCGTGCATGGACTGGACTATATGTATCTAATCACAATACCTGTTTAAATCTATAATTAAATGTTTATTTAAAAAGAAAGGAAAAAACGAATCATACGATCACTATCAAAGTCCTTGTCAGAATATTAGACAAAAAGAGGAAATTATTACAGTTTATAAAACCAAATGGTAATGGTCCAACAAAGATAAAACAAAGTTAATTGCTAAAATACCCTGTATATACTGAGTTTATGAAAAAAGTTTCAAACAAAAGTTGTTTATTTTAAAAAGAGGAGCTTTTGGTCTTTATCTTTTTTTCATTAAATGTATAGATTTGCCATAATTTATGTTCAAAAATTGTTAATTATTTCATTGTCAAGTAAAACTTGAAATAATCAGCACCTGAGAAACTTACACAATAAATTTCTAACAATCATTAGCATTTTTGATAAATAACTTTATCCTCATGAAATACATACCAAAGAGAATCTTTCGCAATAAATTTATACAAATCTATTTCGTACTTTTATCAACAACTTGGCCCTTACATAGATTTCACTATTTTTGTAGGCGAGCAATTTTGTTTTTGCTGGGATATCAATACTTTTTGAATGCGAAAACTTTTCCCCTTACACATTTTTGTTTATGGTGGGATATACGCACTTGGGCGCCCTCTCCGCATTTTCAACTGACGTCAGGCAACGATGTAGCTGTCATCGTCGAAATTGATTATGTGATTGGTTGTCGTCGAAACTAGTCAGTTTACTTGGAAAGATACCTATGTACTACTGTAAAACGTAACATTTTTTGACGAAGCAACCGGATGAAAATGCGGTTGCTTTGAAGTTTATACCCTACTTATATAATAACATTTTTTGCCATCCGAAAAAAAGTTATGAGGCAACAGCTCCAAAATTGGTGAGCATATTTATTGGTACCACTATATGTTGTAAAAAAATGCCATCTGATCCTGATGGGCAGTTTCAGAGAAACAACCGTTCAAAGTCGACAAAAAAACCTTTTTTTCGAATTTTTTAAATAAAAATCGAAAAAAAAAAGTTAAAATTGTTTAAATCGGATAGCATTCGAAATTTAAGCACTAATAAGGGCATCCGGTTTTAATAAAATATATCCTCATTTTCGCCACCCACAAACATCGTTATAATTGAAATAATGTCATACGCTGCACTTATTCTTGAAACTCCTCACCGATGATTAAGTGTAAATGAGGGTGAATTTTATCAAAACCGTATGGAATTGATACACACAATTCCTTACACTTATTAGAGCTTAAATTTCGAATACTATTTTTTTTCGATTTTTGTTTAAAAAATTCGAAAAATAGGGTTTTTTGGCGACTTTGAAGGGTTGTTTCTCAGGAACTGTACATCAGGATCCGATGGCATTTTATTACAACATATAGGGGTACCAATAAATAAGCTCACCAATTTTGGAGCGGTTGCTTCATAACTTTTTTTTTTCTAAATTCGCGAGTGCCTGTTTCGGATATATGACAAAAAAATGTTATTATATAAATAGGGTATAAACTTCAAAGCAACAAACTAAAATAAACTTCAAATTTGACGTGCCATTGCCTTGAATATATGAATGAAACCAAAAAGACTACAAAATGTTATATTATAATAATGATAATAATAAAATAGTAAAAACATGAACGCATGCCCGCATTCTGTCTATCTCTTCTTATATCATCATCATCGTCGTATCATTGTGATTACACACATTGTATGCTTGTATATCCCCATCCAAATATACGTATTGTTGGATGGATGCATTATGCGTAACAGTGTAGTAGATTCTTACTAAAGTATAATTTTGAGAAACAAATATTAACATTTTCTTTGATCCATAATTTCCTGTTTTCAATAAACACGGTAATCGACGTGTTGTGCTAGTTTTCACACATAAACAAAACGTGTTGTTTTTTGAGAATTAAGTGAATTGTTTAAAATTTTTAATTTTAACTATGGGTTCGTTACCAAGAAAAGTATCACATGGTGCTGCCAATCCAAATTTACATTATTTAGCAACAGGTTGGTGGTTTATTTTACTTCATAAGAAACAAGTGGTATAATTCTTAACATTCTTTATTAAGGATATTCGATTATTAATACATAATAAATTAAAAAGCAGACTGGTTGAAAACTGCAATAGGAATATGCATATGGATACAAAATATTTTAACATCAGCAAACAAAACTGTCTAGCACAGACAGTAAAATTTAAATATGAACGGCAAAAAATTAAAATATCCCGCGTTTTTTCCAAGCAACGTTGCCAAACGATCAAAACCTAATACAGTTGTATGTAGTTTTTTATTTTTATTTAAATGATAAATTTTTGAACAAAACTGTAGGTAATTAATCTTCTTTTTTATGTATTTTTACGCGTTTAATTATTTTAATTAAGATTAAATATTAATTTTTTTAAATCTTAATGTTCACTTGTTTTTACATGATTTCTCCTCTACCAGAAGGCATACTCCACGATCTATTGTGATAAAGGAAGTTAGATCAGACAGAGTTCACAATTATAATAAAATTTTCCAGAAGTCAACAATAATCCGTTCTATTTTGATCTTTATCAATAGTACCATAGTACAATCAATAGAGAAGCCCGTTACTCTTGTCCGCATTGCACGTTCTTTTTTTAAAATTAGGTTCAGTATGACGTACTGAATGTAAATGAACAATATCCTTACAAATTTAGACCGCAGAAGTGCCGCCATTTTGAGAAAAATTGTATCGGACTATATCTCTATTACCGTGCACTATAGGTCAAAAATGGTAATAATTTTTCTTTTAGATAATTGAATATCCTATTTTTTTTGTCTATTAATTTTTTGTCAATTTGTCTATTATTAACGATGTTTGTCCAAATTCCTTTCGGTTACATATGACAAACTGTAGAACCGCCGCCTCTGGACTAGATATTCAGAGGCCCGAGGTTCGATTCCTGGTTGACGAGTTAATTTTTTCATATCAGTATTTAATTTAATTAAAAATTCAATGACAATGAAATTTGTCTGAGTAGTATACGCTAAAGTCTTCTACAATTTGTCATATGGAACCGAAAGGAATTTGGACAAACATCGTTATGTTGACGTTTAAGTATACACAAATAAACAAATATTAAATAACTTCGACAGAAGTAATACTGTCTAAATAAATAAAAATAAGAATGATATGAAAAAGTTGACTATTACGTCACAGTCGTCTTTGGTGTAGCGGAAGCATACTGGACTAGATATCCAGAGGCCCGAGGTTCGATTCCTGGTTGACGAGTTAATTTTTTCATATCAGTATTTAATTTAATTAAAAATTATTTACTGTTAATTATGCCACTATCATTCATATTTCTTAACATATTTATTGAATTTTCATCATTATACTATGTATACCTCGTTTTTATTAACCTTGCACCCGGTAGTGCAACATTAAACGCGTTAGCATTTTATTGTTTAAACAATTATTAGAAGTGATATCGGTCAAAAAGTCAATAAATAAATAGTAATAGTGGTAAAAGCCGTAAACGGTCAGTGATACAAAAATAAAGCAGGCAAAAAAAATAAGAAATTCAATTATCTACATGAAAGGTGTTACCATTTTTGGCCTAAAGTGCACGATAATGGAGATATTGGCCTATATCTACAGTTTTATACAGTTTTTCTCATAATGGCGGCACTTCCGCGGTCGGAATTTGTAAGGATTTTGTTCATTTACATTCAGTACGCGATACTGAAAAAAAAACTTCTGTATTTTAGTGCAACGCAATATTCTCTATTGACTGTACTAATTGTTTCAATCAATAGGTGTCTGATCAAAGTCAAAATTCCTTCATATTATCATCACATCGTGGAGTATGCCTACTGGTAGTGGGGAAACCACGTTAAAAAAATGCGCATACCTCATATTTGGCGCGGAAATGTGTGCACATTACGCAAAATACGACTTTTTCAACTTTTGGAATCGCGATATCTCAGGAATGGAGATACGTATTAAATGTAATGATTACATTTAGAACAAATTCCACGACTTGTTCCGAGACTGAAATTTATGTGGGTTTTAGAAAACAAAAAAACAAACTAAATAATTTAGATTCAACAATCCTATAATCCTATAATTACATTTATTAAAAGTTGAAAATTAAATTTGAATTACAAAACAAGTGAAAATAACAACTAACTGAGTTAATTGCTTAGATTCCCGGTATATACTGAGTTTATGGAAAAAATTTTCAAACAAAAGTTGTTTATATTCAAAAGAAGAAGATTTTTTGTTCTTAAATTTTTGTTATATATCTTACGGTTTCAAAGATAGGCAGTCTTACCCATTTTGCCCAAATGGACATGCGGGAAATGGCCGAATTAGGTCATTTTATGAACACCTATGTCAAGAATTTATGTCAAGGATTAATATTTTCTAACGTTGCAAAGTCGGGACTAAACTTAGAATACCTTGTATATTTATATATTATACTGGGAATAATAATCATGATTTGATTATTTGTATTGATAAAGTTCACATAACAACTGAAATACACTTGTTAATAGTTTGTAGAAAAGGTATCCATTAATATAATGAAATTAATATCCTCACACAAAATTCTACTGTGTAATATTTATGTTATGTGTTTCGAGTTTAAAATCGATATTCAGTTTGCATTGAATCTTGTCGTTTTGAGATCCTTTGATTAAAAAATACCATTTTTGGTCATTGGTCTGTTTGGAGTTATTTGACATACATCAGCGTATAGACAGGACCGGACTAAGTCATGGCTAATAGACAATTCAAGTCTCGGGTTCCCTCCCTGTTTTTTAACTTCCTAAAACAGTTTTTTTTCTTACTTTGACTTAATTTTATTTATATCCGGTTTATATATCTCCATAAGTGACTTGTAAAAAGACAAAAAGCCAGTATAACTGGAACAGTAGTAGCGAAGAATGATTCGATCATTATTAAAAAATACGTTTCATCCGGTTGTCAATAAAAAAAACGATAGTAATTTACCATATTTCATAATCTCACACCTCTCTGGTACCCCAAAAGACGCGGGAACCATAGGCACTTCCCTATATAGCCTATTGGTTATTCTGGCTCTGCTTATAGAGAACAGTATGCAGAAAATTATAGAGAAAAGTTTTACAGCTTCGACATGCTTTTATGACTTTTATGTGATATTATCTATACAATAAATAATTTCTCGGTTGTTTAGGTAATGCTCCCGTTTTATAACCATATTGTATACATTTTCGTATGCACCGCGCCCGCACCCAAAACTATTGAATGTATGAAAAAATGTTTCAAAATAAAATTGTTTTTTAGCAGGTAAACATATTTGTGTATAATGATAGGTTGTGGGCACAAATACCACTCAGCGTAGAATGATGTACACTCCCGTTCATAAAAATTGAACCAGTTGAATCATTCAAAGTGTTACTGTATGTAATATTATACACATTTTTAATAGTATACGAGATCTGCCCGAAAAGTATCCGACCTACCTTCATATTTCCGCGCTGGCGTTATTTTTCGTCATCGGGCGAGTGGCATCCTTCAAAGTAGTCCCCATTTAATTGAATAACACGCTCCCAGCGGTATTTCCACTTGAGTGCCCTCGTCGCATTATCTTCAACCGTCTTTTTGTCGTCAAACTGATGTCCTTTGAGCGATATTTCCAAATTCGGGAACAACCAAAATTCAAAGAGTGTCGGGACTGTACGGAGGTTGGCGAAGCAGCGCGATACTGTGTTTTGTTAAAAACTGCTGCACAAGATTCGATGAGAGTTTCCACCGCCCCCACCGCTCCCACTTTCTAAATTTGAGGTTAAATTTTCCCAAATTATAGTTTTTGGTATTCCAATATAATCTTATAATTCGTGCACAGTCAAACGTCGATCTTCTTACATAGCAAGTCGCACGCGCACGATTTTATCCGCTGTTGTTGTCGTCGAATGTCGGCCGGAACGAGGGTCACTATCAACAGATGTGCGACCACTTTTGAAACGATTATACCACTCTTTTATTTGTGTTTTGCCCATACACTCATCCTCAAAGACCTTCTGCATCATTTGATTAGTTTCCGAACTAATTTTTCCGAGTTTGAAGCAAATTTTATTTGTTGATCTGATATTTCAGTCATTTTTAACAATAGCAAAATCCGACGTACGCAAAAAAAGGCTTTTTAAACAAATACACGCTGGCGTGAGGCTTTACTGTTGACGTTCATGCCTCGCAGAGGTCGCTCGAACACACTGGCGCGTAGATATAAAAGCAGGCCGGATACTTTTCGGACAGACCTCGTATATATGCTTAGAATGTAACTTACAGTGTCAATTTTTATGAACGGTAGTGTAGAATGATGAAAAAGGAATATTTGGTTTTTGAATTTTATCTCTACTTCTTACAGTTTCAATATTCGATATTTCCTTCCTTCTTGGGTGGCGGAAGGTTGGTTGGTGCAATGAGCGAATTTGCAAGTTGTTTATTTTAAAAAACGAATATTTTTGTTTTTGAATTTTTCTTCTATTTCTTACGGTTTTAAAGATAGATATTTTCCCCCACCTTTCAGGAACCGTTAATATTCCGGGTTAAAAACCCTAGCTAGCCTAGATTACTCTCTGAAAAGTCCTCTAATGGCCAATGAAAGTTCCGTAAAAAACGATTCAGTCGTTTTGGAGTTAGTCTAGACAAACAAACAGACAAATAGACAGACAGACAGACAAAAATCTTAAATACTTGTGTTTAGGTGTTAATAACGTGCAATTAACCATATTAGCTATAAAAAAAAGCTATTGTTTGGAAATCACAGAAGACACTTTTTTATATGTATAGATTTTTTAAAACTGTGTCTGTAAAATACTACCCAACCTCTATATACTAGCACCGTTACTAGCTCATTAATGCTTTTTTACAGGGCCGCAAGGATCATAGGCTGCAAGGACTCCAACATCATGCTGGAGCCCTTGAGATTCCTTTATAAAGTTTTACGCTCTTTAACAAAGTTTTAAAAAAAACACCAAACTGTACTTTTGTCAAACGCGAAAAAAATTGAACAATTGTTTAACACATCGATGTTAAAGCTTCATAAAAATGGTTGTAATCACTACGCATAGTGCAAACGGCATCAGCGCATGTCGACAATTTTGTTTAAGAGAGAGACATTAGAAGTTTATTTTGCATCTAAACACTCTATTAATACTTCCTATTAATAATAAATTAAGATATATCTACGTGGTGGAGCGTTCTTCGAAAATCAATTCCTAAGGGGGTGAAATAGGCGATGAAAGTTCGTATTGGGTTCCGTTTTTTTTAAGTAGAGACATGAAATTTGGTAATAAGCTATATAATAAATAAAGAAATATATGTTTTAGGGTTTTTCGGAAATCAACTTATGAGAGTGTGAAATAGATAGGGGGTGAGAGTTTGTTTTGAGGTCTCATTTCTATTTAGTTTTGATAAATAAAAATACGGATTTCAGCGTTTTGAAAAACCAACTCTTAAGAGGATAAAATAAAGGCTGAGAGTGTTTATGGTAGAGTTTTTTTTAAAGATAGAGAATTGGAGGTAAATTAAGTAGGTAAATTGATTAGGGGTAAATTGATTAAATGTAAGAAAATATTAGGTTGAAATTTATTTCGTAAGTTTTCCCTTAGTATGTTTTTAAAATTTTATAACGCGGCAAGTTTTAAAATATTTTAAATCAACAGAAAAAATAACTTGCCGCGTTATATAAAATTTTAAAAACATACTAAGGGAAAACTTACGAAATAAATTTCAACCAAATTTTTTCTTACAATTAATCAATTTACCCCTCATTAATTTTTTTAGTAAATAGTTTACCGAGCTATTTACAAATAAATTGCTCGGCTCTTTAATGGGATATCATCACTTTTTAAAGAGCAACTATTATATGAAGTCTAGAGCTATTTACTTTGTAAATAGCTCGGTCCTTTCTTCCATTTCATCAGTTTTTAAGGAGCAAATATTATATGAAGGCTAGAGCTATTTACTTTGTAAATTGCTCTATAAGCAAAGATTTTGCTTATAGAGGCCATTTGAAGCGATCTAAGATCTTCGGAACGCCTACGATTGTACTCCGACCATAACTATCTAGTAGTACCAAAAGTGCGTTCCTCCGTCCATCTAAGATTGGCCTTTCTTAAGATATCCTCATTCAAGAGCAGCTTGCAGTTCGCAAACGGAACTCCCGGATACCTATTGATGCTTGTGTCCGACAGCCTTGTGTTATTTCTAGCAACCTCGCCGGCTTGCCAAATTCCTAGAATGTCCCTGTGTCCCGGCACCCATATCAGGTTTACATTTATTTGTTCCGCCAGCTCATTTAAGGACGTTCGGCAGTCCAGTGGTATCTTTGAGGTTAGATAGACTGAGCTTAAGGATTGTAGCGCTGCTTGGCTATCGGTGAGGATAGTAATGTTGCTGCGCATTATAGTGTTCAGCCTTATCCATTCGTATACCTCGTTAATAGCCATCACTTCCTTTTGATTCACACTACAGTGATCCGGCAGCCGGAATGATAGCCTTAAATCTAGATTTCCAGAGTAAACCCCACAACGTACTTTTCCTCTCTAACTTAGATCCGTTGGTATAAAATACCAACACCCACTTTGGCTTAACCAAGTTCTCATGCCATTTCTGCCTGGTGGATGTCTTTACTGATAACTTGTTCCCGAAGTTAGGAGAAGGTAGAACGTCGTCGACGAATCTTGGAAGTGTGTACCTTTGTAAATCCGTGCATGACCGCAATGCCTCTCAGTCCAGGGTGAGACCAGATTTAGCCTCAGAGCCGCACCTGCTGCGCATTTCTCTCCGAAGAGGTTAGTTGGCAGGAGGTGCAGAATTACCTCAAGTGCTTTAGATGGTATTGTCCGTAGACATCCCGAGATTAGTGTAGATGCTAACCGTTGGACTGTAGTCAGAACTTTTTGGTGGATTTCCTTTTCCAGTGTTGTCCAGCACACTAGTGACCCATAGAATAATATGGGTCTAATTTATAGCCAGTGAACCATTTTGGGACTTAAGCCCCACTGTTTCCCTATGGCCCTTTTGCAGGTGTACAACGCTAAATGTCTATTGAAAGAAATTACTTATTATGTTTTATGTAATTTATACACGGTATATTTCACTTTCTCATCCATAATTTGTACCAAAATTGTCAAACAATATGTGATAGATACAATTTAATTATCTGTTGTAGTCATAAAAAATGAAATCGTAAAATCTTTAATAAATATTATAATAAACAAATAAATAAATTGCTAAAAATATAAACTATCGTTTTATTAATATAAATTTGACTAACGCAAATATCAGAAAAATCGTTGGAGTTAGAGAGACGATTAAAAGTTTAATGATCCTTCATAGTCTGGCAGCTGACACATGGAAAATAGTAAATACTTTAATGTTATAATATGTATGTATATGGTTATGGGACGATCGTGAAATTTACGTTACCCAACTGTTAACGGCTTCGCCGTAGTCGGACAAAAATGAACATTTTCATCATTATTAATTCCTTTTTATTGATTTATTCACTTTTGTTATTGTTTAAAAAAAATGGTTAAAATATAAAATTAACTTTAGTATAAATCAAACTTTCATGGATGCATAAGGGTGACAAATTTTAAAATAAATTGTGCTGTACCGCAAAGACATTCGTAATGGTCGAACGATTTGCAATATTTTTGTATATACGTTTACTTCACGATATATTAATTAGTACATACGAAACATTAACGTAATTTTTCCCGTGGGCGCTCCAGTACTATAATATTATACATCTGTAGATACTAGCTCTATCATGAAGCCTCGACCATGCCAATTTTAAACATGCATAATGGAAGATATTTGTGAACATATTATCTCTTATTTTAGACAAATTAAATAATTAGAGCATATCGAATTTGTATCCTTTCCTGACGCAATAATCGAATCAAATCTAGGCTCAGTTTCTCAGTCCAGACTTTAGCTGACTTAAATTAACTTTATCTTTGGTCAGGTTTTCAGCTGTAGCTTATCAGCTTAATCATCTTATATTGGTTGTGTTTTGAACAATTAAGTCCTTAGTAAACTAAATAAATCACTAAGTATATCTAACATAGTTTTTTGCCAGGACACCTGTCAGATACTAAGAAACTTAGATTGTGCTATTTAGCTTGGTAAGCACTGCCAGATTGGGGAAATTTCCCCAATATTTCTTGTCATTAATAAAGCATAGCAGATAATCTAAATGATATATTGTTGGAATTTAAATGTTAAATTTTTGTATTTGAGTTGAATATAACGAATCAGAATACAAGCTGTTTATTTATACTCTATAAACATGATTGCATGTTTTATTTCATATTATGAAATCCATAAAATATGGGGAACATCTTAGAATTTGGCAATACTGTTGACATGTTAATAAGTGTATCCTGAGAGAAAAGCGCTGAACGTAGATGCTCGCGACTTTCTTAGTTTACTGAGGAGTTAGTACCAGAACCTTTACTACTCAAATCTTCAGCTGTCAAAAATGGATACGTGCGTCATAAAAAACAATTATATATTTTCTTAGAGATTTATATTTTCAAAATAAAAGCTTTTTATAAATAATTTCAAAAATAATTTTTTTTACATTCGTAATAATATTATATTTAATAAACAGTTTTATTATGATCATAGATATGGTCATAAATTTATACACTTTACGTCATAGGTGGGCAAAGTTTGACTTCACTCAGCTCTGAGTGAGAGGTGGGAAGAGAGAAAGAGTAAATACTGGGTATCCTACCAATTATTATTATTTTATTTTTTTAATTAAAATATTTTCCGAAAAAAATATAATAATACCAACTCTTTTTTATGGTCACTATTAAACAAAGTATACAATACATACAATACATTGAATACATACTCTGAAATTTTTGGCTGGTAATTTGGGGCATAAAATGTACCTTTTTAATATATTTGTGTATGAAAAAAATATAAATATTATATAAATTATGAAATATAAATCTTTTGATCTTTTACGTTTACGGCTTGACAATTTTAAACCGTTTGTAAATTTTTTTGATGGTTTAGATTCTAAACTAAACCATCAAATTATTCATATCGGAGAACTAATAAACAATTATTTACCTGATTTAATTATTTTTTCTTCGTAGGGGGTATAATATAGTGCCATCGGAATTTGATGACACTGGATACAATAAACATGCCAATGATGTTAATTTACATTCGTTTGGTTTTCGTTGATTTATTTGTTAAAGAAGAACTCTTTGCGATGATTTTCCTACATCGCGAAACGACCGCCGAAAATCTCTATGACGGAGTACTTGCAGGAATAAAATCGTTACCTTTAGAAAAATTCGTTTCACTTACCGCGGATGGTGCAAGTAATATAACGGGCTGTAATAACGGTTTAATTGCACTTTTAAAAAAAATCCCTGAATTAAAAAATCTTTTATCATTTCATTGTATCTTACATCAGCAGGATTTATGCATGACAAGCCTTTCAGTTACGGAAATTGAAAATATTCCTAACTATTCCTAAATTGATTGAATAAATTATTGGGCAATAATTGGTAGAGCAACCTGTATTGAAACATCGTTTCGTCTTGCTTCAAAACTTAGCTTTCTTACTTATTCTCACTCAGCTTATGGAGAGCTTTACGTGAATATATAAGTAGCATTATATTTATGTCCATTTTTATGTTAACTCTTGTACCATACAAAATCTTAAATTTCTTATGAAAGTTGTCTTAAAGGCAATGCCATATTAACTAATTAACTAATTCCTTAATTAGGAAAGAATTTCAGCTTCAGCTTAGCTAAGCATGAACTGCAGTAGCGATTGAAAAACTGATTAGAGTATTTTCTTTACACATTAGTTGACTAAAACAGAATAATAGTCATAAGTGAATAGTATTTTTATAAATAATAATTTAAATTATAATTAATAAGTTGTTTGTTCATATATAAAACGTTTTGACCGTCCTCCGTCTTCTGTACTCGGATCACAAATATTATGCCTAGGAAGTTGAAATTTTAAGGTACTGCCCCCTAACAAGGCCCGGTTCCTAATAAAGCTCAGTCATGAAAAATCGTTATTCTAATTGTTGAATTAATTCGAAATATCCAACATATAAGCAAAAACATCAAATCCGTATTTATCAGTAATGTGTGAATGAGACCTTTTCATAATTTTGACCAATCAAATCTTTTACATTTTTAGTGAATAAAGTAGGGATTTTTTTAATCTTTCTATTGGATCTTTCTTCATTTGTTTTTTAACGGTAGTTTTGTTGTCGCGTAGTACTTCCCGTAATAAGGCCCACTTGATGATATCCAAAAAAGGCCCGGTCTTTATTTTGAGTATTAGATTCAACCTTTTTTATTTATTGATTTACATAAATTTTCGCTTTAATAGCATATGTTATACATAAAAGGTCAGATAAATTAAAGTAAGCTCTTAGTATTCCATGTAAAAACATGCCCATTCAGCTAGCAGAAGAAACTCAGCAGAACACAATTATACTTATCTTATAATTAGACGCTAATTAAATGGTAATTGAAAATTAAAAATTATTATTATTATTTAAATTATTTTTAATTAATTTAATTAAAAATTAAATGATCTCCCTTTTAGGGGAAAACACATGTTATGTTAGCGTAAGGTTAATCCAGCAGACCATTATTTCAAAATTCAATTAATTGTAGTGTATTTAATGTCAAATGATTCAGATATTTAAATGTACAAATAAAAAATTAAATGCTCTCTGTTTAGGGGAAAAAACACATGTTCTGCTAATTCGTTTTTAATTAGTGCATTTAATTAATATTTAATTATCTGAATCATTTGACATTAAAAAAACTATAATTCATTTCCCCTAAAAGAGCGAGCATGTAATTTTTAATTGGTACATTTAATTAGCATTTAATTAGCGCCTAATTATGAGATAAGTATAATTGTATTCTGCTGAGTTTGCTCTGTCAGCTTAATGGACATCATAAAAACCAGTTTCTTTTATTTATTTAGTCATTTAAGCAACTTCTGTTACCAAAGTTCGAGATTTTTTCTCAAGATTCCAAATGAGGCCCAGAGTCTTATTTTGATATTAAAAAAAAAATTTAGCAAACAATAAGTAGATAGTAACAGAGTCATGGGGTTATTTTAAAATATAATGCTAGTTTTTTGTAGTTTGTATTTTTAATAGATCTAACAAGGCCAAACCCATTTTGGCTGCATTGTTGTGCGAAGTAGGTACATGAATAACAGAGAAGAACATATTTATTTATATGATTATTTAGTGAATTTTGTTGTAAACTTTGAGTTGACAAAGTTTTTTAATGGGTCTTACTGAGACCCGGTTTCTAAAATGACCCAAAATTGGGTTTTAAACTTATCATTTCGTCATGAAAACAAAATAATTTGTGATGATTTTTCTCAAACATCGGATGCAGAAATAATCAATGTTTACTAAATATCTATTTATTTTTCTTTATTACGCTATTTCACATTTTTATAGTTATTTTGCAAAAAGTGGGCCTTTTATTTGACGTTTGAAGTTTTATAATGGGCCTTATTGAGAGGCGGGCCTCTCAATAAGGCCTATTAAGGCCCAAAATCGAGATTTTTAAAATTATCATTTTTTCATGGAAACATAATATACAATATGATGATTTTTCTCAAATATCAGATGCATCAATAATAAATGTATTTTTCTTTCTTTTGGTTTTTTTCGAATTTGAATTTTATGAAATCACCTACTTTATCTCTAGGAGTATCTGTTACTAATAAGTCAACGATTAAGTCGATTTACTAAGCATATAAAATTTCAAATTTTGCTCTAATTCCTAGAACAATTATTTGTATTTTATAAATACGTATTTCGACTACAAGGTAGTCATCATCCGTATGAATTAGCTAATCGTAACTATCTCTGGGATATGGAGTCAGAGATATGTTGCTCGTTGCTAACTTGGTGCGTGTCTCACAAATTAGCAACGAGCAACATAACACAAAATTGCCAATTTTGTGTCATCTGGCAACTTTGGGTCATCTGCCAATTATGTGTCAATTTTCCGATCGCTACCAAACTTCACAGGATAACCCGCTGGGCTAATCTTAAGATTCCCTGAAAATTTCATCAAAATTGGTCCATCCGTTTTGGAGTCCATAAGGAACATACACACATCGATTTATTTAGATATGCAAATTTGTATTTTGGCTATTAATAAATTTAAATTTTTTATTTTATTTAATTTTTATTATATTGTATTGTCATCGGTTCTTAATACGTTTGCAAAATTTCAGACTATTCTACGTTTGGAAGTGGGTTACTTAAAAAATTCAAATACATTCATACATAGATAGATACATACTCGTCAAGCTAATTAAAGTATGTTAAAAAGTAGGAGAATTATAGTATGTATCTTTGATATGATAAGTATATGTATAAGTATGAGTTTTTTTGGGAAAAAAACTATTGAAGACAATGTAAAATAAATTTTGTCGAAAAGTCATGATAGTATCGTTGAATTTTCAACGGATTTCATCTAGTATGTATATATAATACAAACAGTCTGTTCGTAATTAACAATAATTAAACCCATATTATCAACATCACACAACAAACGTTTAGAATAATTATTAAAATTTATTTTTAAATAGTATTGAATTGTTCGTTAAAATTTATATAGGGTGATCTGTTTACTAACTGTCATAAATATTAAAAAAGTGAAATTGAGTACATTACCAGAATCGTTATTATTTATTTCGATTTTTATACACCATGCTCAGAATTTTGCAATGAAGTTTTTTACATGCTTTTATTAGGACTTATATCAATCTATCTATCTATCTATCTATCTATCTATCTATCTACCTACCTATCTATCTATCTATCTATCTATCTATCTATCTATCTATCTATCTATCTATCTATCTATCTATCTATCTATCTATCTATCTATCTATCAATCTATCTATCTATCTATCTATCTATCTATCTATCTATCTATCTATCTATCAATCTATCTATCTATCTATCTATCTATCTATCTATCTATCTATCTATCTATCTATCTATCTATCTATCTATCTATCTATCTAGTATCTATATATGTATGAACGAAATGGAATTTTTTTAAAGTGAGTATTCACCCACTTCCGGGCGTCTGATTAATTTGAATTTTTGCAGACGCATTAAAAACCCAAGACAACACAATAATATCTTTTAAAAAATTTAAATAAATAAAAATTTAATTTATTAATAGCCAAAATACCAATTTGCATATCTCTAACTTATATATAACTAACTTAGATAGTATAATTAATAGTTTTTATAGAAATGTCATTAACAAAATTTTAATAAAAAAAAATGACATTTCAAACTGTTAAAATTTAGAAAAATGTAACTATTTCACATAAATTACCTATGCTATATTCGATATATACTTTCATTAGTAAGAAATGGATTGATTAAATCACTCATGGAAATAGTAATAAAGAATGAAACTTCATGATAAAAAATAGTTTTGTTTTAAGACTAAAAAACAAAAAATTAAATTTAGAATAAAATAAATAAATAAAAAACATGCTTTTATTTTAATATGATTTAGATAATATAATATGATTTATAATAATAGAATAAAAATTGACAACAAAATTAAATTGAATGTAAAAAAAAATCATGGGGTGCTCTCTACTTACGTCTTCTTAATGGCTCTACTTTTACAACAGTATGTACAGAGCACTCCATTCTTTTGTTTACATTGTCTTTATATTCTATTCTGTTTTTATTTTTTTCCCATTTTTTGGTTCATATTGCAATAAAAGCATGTTTTGCTGTTTTTAAACTCTAAATTTTACTTAATAATTAACAAGAACTACCCAATTACTTGAATCAATTACACATGCATCTTGAACGATAATATGATGTGAATAGTTTTTATTTTAATAACAGAAAAGGTATACTAAAATGTGACATACACATTGACTTCAGGCGCGGATACAGCCCAAAAAAAGGTTGTGGTCACAGCCACCCGAAAATCGGCCAAGTGCGAGTCGGAGTATGAACTCGCTCATGATCGATATAGTGCATTCCTACAAAGTAGATGTTAACAAAATATATTACGCCCTGACCAAGATTTTGTACAGTGTATAGTTCCACGTGGCAAAGCCGTGGGGCGAACACTAGCACAAATTAATTAACCCTTAAAATGCTAGTGTTTGTTCGCTCACGAAAATTACAAAAGCAAATGTGTCTTTGTTTGCACATCACAGTGTCACATTTAGACTCTAAACTACTATATATATATATATATATATATATATATATATATATATATATATTACCAATAAATAGAATAGAATATTTATATATATATATATATATATTAGGTTGTTTCAAAAAGAAATTTTTTTTTTAAATTTTCTTCCAAACAGGTTTAAAAGTTTCATTTAGGAATACAAAGACGCCAGTTAAAATTTAAGATTTTAATATTAACATTAAGGGGTGGCGCGTTCCACCTTTCGATTTCCCATAAGAATAACATAGGAATCATTTTTTTTGCTGCTTCTGATTTTTATAACTAGCTAACAAAGCTTTGTACCAAAAATCTCAATACATATTTTTGTAGGAAATTGAACGCTCTACGAAAAAGGTTTCTTGTCAAAGTTTTGTAAAACTAACTGTATCAAAGTTACAGCCTGGCAAAAGTTGAGTTACCTATAATTTGACCTTTTTTTGAATATTACAGCGCATGCAGGTCATATAAATAAAGTAGACATGATTTTTTTTTTTGTAAAGTATGCATTTAACTATTACTAGATGATAACTAATAATTACAGAAACAATAAAACAATTTTTCAATAGAAATTTGGTCAGAAAATGTTTTTATCGTTTTATTTATTTATTTTTAATGGTAAATTTTTTTTTAACGGTAATTAACGGAAGACATAAATAAAGAGACAAGTGATTTTCTTTTATAAATTTATTAATTTTATTTATTTGAATTGCTATATGCCCTCAAATATTTATTCAAATTTACATTAATTTGTTATATATAGAGATTTTTTTTACAACAATTTGGATAACATCGCTGATGCTTGCGGACTACTTGTAGTAGGTATTGTAGCTGTTCTTCATTCTTAGTTAGGCAGCTTGAATATTCTCCGATTAATGCAATATCTCCTTCCGCTACATCGTTAGTGACGGTTAATTTTTTTTTAAATTTGACATTTTCTTTAGTTATCATCCCTGGACCATATTGAGATATCTTTTTCCAAAAAATCGTATGGTAAATCGAATTTTTTAAACAGTTCCAACGAATTTTTTGAGACAAATTCGCTCAAATCTTTTTCTAATAATGAATCCAATTCGTTATCGGTTATATTGTACAGCAAATTAGTTTCCGTTAATCCTTCTCGACTCGAAATTGCGACTACTCATGGGAGCATGGTCGTCAAATAATGAGATCGTAGCTAATTCTTCATTGAGGTACCACAAATGCTCCATCATTTTTTTACAAGCTTGACGTGAGACCGTTGGATTAACTTTTTTATTTATACAGAATCAATTTTTTCATGAATTCCAAATCATTGTTTGGCGTCGAAATAGCAGAAGTCGAAGTATACCAAGCTTTTATATAAAATAAAATAACAAAAATACAAACTTGTCTCAAGCTTTTTTTTCGTGGACCGTAAACGCTTTTAACGCATATGTAACTATCACCGTTCATAATTGGTAAAAATTCATAATTGGGAATAAATATTATATATATATATACTAGCGGTCCCAACAGACGTTGTCCTGCCTTAACTATGAATATTGAATTCGAATTGGTATAATTAATAAAAAATAATAATTATTCCAAAAACATATTGTGTATTATTCTAATGCTTTATGATACACAACATTCTTAGTTTTATTTTCTAGCGACTTCATCAATTGTTGGCGCATTAAAACGTCTTGCGTGTTGTCCTGCAGGCGTCTTATCGGCTTTGACAATTTTGTGGTTATCAGCATGCGGTCTAATACGGTCGTGAATAATGCAACCAATTCGTTGTGCTGATGGAAAAACATTTAGAGTTTTTCCACAATTGGTCTTTTCAGCGAATTGTTGTGTGCACAACGCTGATCGACTTGTCTTGCTGAATCGCCCATAAAATAAATTTGCAAAAATTTGTTAAATGATATATTTGACAGGTATTAAATCAGATATTAAATAGATGTAATATAGGATAGTGTATAGCGAATTGTTTGTACCACCATGTGGCTTTCCCATGTTGCTCTCAAAATATTTTCAGCACTCCCATTCCATTTTCAACTTTTTTAAACACACTCACTTCTTTCTGCTTTTGGCAATTTACCTAGCTTTAAATGTACTTTAAGCCATTTCAATTGATACACCATTTCAATTGAAAGCTGCCAACGTAATTTGCATCAAGCACGTGGTGGTAAAAGTTTTTCAATATACTTATCTGAAACTTGGCTTAAATTTTTCTCGAATAACTTTTCTTGCGCCAAATGACGTCATTTGCAACCAATTATTTTATTGCTCGATATGAGTCAAAAAATGTTTAGAATCTGGCCCATTTCCCGAAACTAATGAATGTAGTGGCCCTTCTGGCGGTACCAATCGCGCCAATTTTACTTGACAATCTAGGGGTTTCATTTTTAAACTTACATGCCTTTCAATATTGACACACAATGTTCGTTGGTCCAATAGCAACGATTTGTTGTGAACTGTAATCGATTTCCACATTATAATTAAATGCAGCTCGATAGGGGTTAAACGCAACATTTGTATGTTGATTTCGATTCCATCGATTCCGTTCAACTTCATTCCGCGTTTCGCGTTGCTCGTCAGTTTGGCTTGCTCTTGTATATCTTTCACTTTTAGCTTTTCGAGTCCTGTGACTTAAGTTTGTACTTGTCTAATTGCTGGCATTTTTTAAAATAAAAATTCATTTGAAAAAAATAAAAAATTCGTTATGCTGCTTCAACTTAGCGAATTTTCTAAGAATACATAAATCATTCTCTAGCGATCATAATTTTAGTGTGATCAAATTGAAATTTAATATCTGATATGCTTTTAGTATTTGCAAAAATTAAACTTATTAATAGCGAAAAAAGAACGATATATAACGATTATTGTTTATAGTTATTATGGAAACGACAATCAAAATTGACATTTCAAAATTAAATCAAAATTTTAATAAAATAATTTTATATTTATCTTGAATTAGAGTTTCCGTGGAAATTTTTTTTTTGGACTGAATTGTGAATCTAAACCATTCTCGAATCCACTGGAACACACACACAAAATTTCATCAAAATGGGTCCAGCCGTTTAGGAGGAGTTCAGCCATATACACACGGACAGAAGAATGATAAATTTTAAGATATATATATATATATATTTCTTTTTTTTGTTTAAAAACCATTAATTTTGGTGAAAATTCGCAGAAAACAATTATTCCCACAGATTAAAGCTGAATCAACTTTTTTACACCCAAAACACCTATTCTGAAGATTAGAAGATTTCTATCCAAATCGTTTGAGTTGTTTTCGAGAGCGCGACTAGAAATAAATAAATGTGTGAGTTCTTATTATTTTATTTATTTTGAACATTCGGTGTCATACAATTATTCATGTCAATAAATTTTATATATCAAACGAACTATACATATATTGTAAGTTAATTTAATTTGTACCATAAATTAACAAGGGAAACCTTTTTCCGATAACATTTTTAAATGAATTTTCTAATAATAAATTTAATTAAAAGCATTTGTTTTAATTAGTAGTTTAATTAAATTAAAAATAAACAATTAAAAAAATTATATAAATACATAGAATACCAAGTAGGCAATCGCTATCAATATTCTGTGTATTGATTCGAAAACAATATAAACTAATATAGTTATAATAAAAACACATGGGGTGACGCGAGTGAAATCTGAGCAAAATCGCTGTAGAACTCTCGATAAAGTATCTGTAAGAACAGTTTATTGGGCCGCTTGTATTCAGTTATGAATGGGACTATTGAGATCATATTTCATTCGTTAATCGAAATAAACGATGCCAAGTCTGAAACTTCGGACTTCGGGTGAATATTAAATTAATTTATTTGCAATTTAAATTGCAAATAATTCTCTAAATATTAGAGTTACAGAAAATATGGTCAGGCAATGAATTGTAGTAAGATTCATATTCGATTTGATTTGTATTTAGTATTTAGAAATAAAAAGTTCATAAAAACAATAATATACACGTCAATCGAGTAATTGAATTGAATTATTTATTGAAAATTGGTTATTAGTACAATACATTACGCTTAAAGGTGTCCTAAAGCTGTCTCATTTTTACGGCAATGTGTGACCATCAAGAATAACGCCTGGGTGTTTGATAATATTGTAGTATTGTGATCGAGTGTCTGGGGAATGTTTGCGTTAACCAAGCTATCATGCCTGCAACTTTATTGGTATTTCTATTTGTTATCGAGTGTGGCGATATTGTCGATGATATCCGATAACAGTCTGAAGTATATCAAACTCTTTTATAAATCCTAAAGTGACAGCAAGTTGCAATTGATATTGCGAATCAATTCCAAAAAATATTGATGTGAAATAATGAAATAGTTTCCTAATTTTATTTCAGGGTGAATTTTATCAAAACCGGAGAGCATTTATACACACAATTTCTTGCGCTTATTAGAGCTTAAATTTCGAATGCCATCCGATTTAAACAATTTAAATATAATTATATATATATATATATATATATATATATATATATATATATATATAAAATATATATATATATATTATATATTAAAATATATATATATATATATATATATATATATATTTTAAAATTCGTAAATTGAGTTTTTTTTGGCGACTTTCAAGGGTTGTTTCTCAGAATCTGCCCGTCAGGATTGGATGGCATTTTGTTTTACAACATATAGTGGTACCAATAAATAAGCTCACCAATTTTGGAGCGGTTGCCTCATAACTTTTTTTTCTTCTAAATTCGCGAGTGCGAAAACAGCCCGTGTTTCGCGTGTTTCGGATGGCAAAAAAATGTTCTTGTATAAATAGGGTATAAACTTCAAAGCAACCGCATTTTCATCGGGTTGCCTCGTCAAAAATTTTACGTTTTTCCCCCTCTCTATCTCTGCCCTCGTCCATTTGGGGTCCATTCGGACGGTACGGGGGAGTTTAGTATCACTTCAAGACCCAGATTACTACTCGCAATCCGATTGCCTCTCCGTCCAAATTTGACGTGCTATTGCCTTGAATATATGTAAGTATTGATTGTAGGTATGATGTTGGGCAAATGCTGTCTGTCTGCCCGTATGTCCGTGAACACGATAAGTCAAGAACGAAAGTAGATAACGAGCTGAAATTTGTTTTTGCGTACTAGAGCAAAAAAGTAAGGTCAAGTTCGTTAATGGGCAAAATCGGAACGTGTTTCCTCCCGCCAGGGGGGGATATACATCTTTGAAATCGTAAGCAATAGGAAAAAAATTTGTTAACCATTTGTTAAAAATCTTCTTCTTTTTAAAATAAACAACTTTTGTTCATAAACTCAATTGTTTTTTCATAAGTTGCAATTAAATGTTCCTCGGAAAGCGAATTGTTAACAATTCGAATACGCAGAATGCAATCATTGATATACAATTCAGTATATACTGGGTTTTCAAACAATTAACTCCGTTAGTTGTTACATTACTTGTTAATAATTTTTTTGGTTGAATAATGTGGGTACATGCATGGCTGTCAATATAAAAGATGATTATCACTTTTTACATTTTTACCTTACAAAGAATATCTTTAGATAATTAAATTATAATAATAATAATTTAAAATAAAAAACTGGAATAATAAATGAGAAACGATAACAATTATACGACCGAGTGGCCACCAAAAATGAAAGCGATGTAATTTCGAAAAACTTCGTCACGAAAAAGTTACGTAGGCTTGGCGAATTTTCTCACTTTGTGAAAAATTTTATCTAATACTTGAACAGATATTTCACATTTTGTGTTTCTCTCCTCTTCCAATTCCCTTTTCGCCTTAACTGAAAATCGGACTAAAATTGTAACATGAGTAATATTACAGTTTCCGCATTATTCACACACTACATTAATTTTTTTTCTTTATTTTATTAATAGATGTAGGAAATATATTACTTATTACCTTATTCCCGAATCAATATGATAATTTAATTTAATTTAATTAAAATAAAAATACGTCACGTAATCACGTAAGCTAAGCGAATACTCTTTTGTTCGAGGAAGGAATCATAATAAACATGATTGTAATATTCATTATTATGGATATGATATTAAATTGTAAATATTTCTGTGAATATTAGTAATAACTGTACAATTTCTTCGAAAATTTGCTACTATTTGATTTTTTTTAAATTTTATGTGCACGTATTTGCATGGAATATTTTCGGTTTGCAAATTTTCGAAATATTAGAAAATCTACTACCCTGTCATTTAAAAGTAAATCCAATTGGTAAAATAGAAAATGAAATATTGCTTCATTTTGTAAATTTCAGTAATTGAATATTTTATTTTCCTTTATAGCGAATTTTCTCCAAAGGAAATGCAGCTATTGTTTTTGCACTAATGTTCGAATTTCGTAAAAATTTCTTCAAATGTCCATCGTTCCTACCTATTAGATGTTAAAAATCACTATCGCTAAAATTTGTATATATGTATATATATATATATATATATATACATATATGTACTTTTATATATATATGTATATATATCTACTTTTTTTAAATGTCTGTGGTATCTCTAGCGGTCACAGTTTTATTCAGATTGGAATGAAATTGGGTATTTGGGTCGCTTTTGGTATTCTTAAGATCAAGTTCGTTAATGGGTAAAATCGGACGAGGGGAAATGGGGTTTAGAGGTAGGGGAAAAAACTAAACTTGACTCTCTTAATATTTGAAAAATCGAAAAATTTATCAGAAGTTAAGTTGTAGGTACTAAGTTTTACTGCAATTTTGTTTCTTATCATTTTTCTGTTACACTAATATTTACAGAAATATTTACAATTAAAGATTGAAAGTTAAAATTCTAAATATCTCTGTTCACATTAGAGTTTGAGGAAAATGATCAAGCAATGAATTGTAGCAAACTTGATTTTCTACAACTTTACTCCTTATACATTTTTCCATTATTCTAATATTAAGACAGATATTTTATCTTTTGTGTTCGTTTGACACTAATACATGAAATATATTTTATTGTAAAAATTTTGATTGTCGTTTCCATAGTAACTATAAACTATAATCGTTATACATCGATTTATTTTGGCTATTAATAAATTTAATTTTTAACGAATTTCCTCCAAAGGAAATGCAGCTATTGTTGCAAATACTAAAGTCATATCAGATATTATATTTCATTTTGATCACACTAAAATTATGACCGCTAGAGAGTGATTTATGCATTATAAGGAAATTGTTTTAAAAAATCTGCTAAACTAATAAACTTTTCTTTACTCGTGCGTGGAAAGTACTATCTTACCGCCCGCTTTTCCGTGCGGTAAATGCCTGTTTGCCTATTACATTATTACCACACTACTTAGATGTATTGTAGTCTGGTAATAATTGAAAAGCTAAATAGCCATTTAATGCCGGAAAGAACGGGTGTTAAAATAGAACTATCCCCGGATTATTTAAAAAAATAGTATCTGCAACTCGTACGATGTTGTCGGTTACCCACTCGAATGAATGAGTGGCAAATATCGATCTCGTGCTGCGTAATTGACAACTTACCACACTAGTTGCACAATATACTATTACAGAAAATGATAAAATAAATAAATGTATTAACTTTTACACTTTTTTAAATTAAATTATTACCTTACAATAGTATATAATAAATTTTTAGCCAAATCAAATAGGGATTCATCCTCGGAATAAATGGTAACCAGTTGTATATTTATATAGTCCTTTTTTTTGGCAGTTTAAATATTGACTCGAAAGTCACGTATAATCACGTCTATGAGAATTAAGATATTGCAGGCCAAAGGTTGCGAAACTGAGTTTTTTGCAAAAATAACATTTTCTATGCAACAAATCGTGTTTGAAGCTATTATGGAACATGTAGAGCATAAAATTCTCTCCAATCTGTCTGCGGTGATTACAAATAGGTACACTACATATTATAAAAATGTTTGAACAACATTCCGACTTAAATTATACCCGGTATACTTGTATATAATACAAGGGTATATTAATTTTAGCCCCGACTTTGTAACAGTTGAAAATATTTATCGCAGAAAACAATTTTTGGTATAGATGTCCATAAAATGAATTAGTCCGCATGTTCAAAATAACTTAATCAAGTTCCGTTTTTAATATTAGCTTTTGTTTGAAACTTTTTTTCATTGACCCAGTATATACCGGGTATTTGAGCAATTAACTCAATTAGTTGTTACTTTCACTTGTTAAGAAAGATTAATATTTAAAGGTCTTACAGAGTACAACATTTTACATTTTGCCATAAATGTTAACACACTATATATGTAATACTAGATATGGTCAAACGGTATAATATAAAGTTTTCATACTGCATGTTATATTTTTGGCTTTGAATGTCGCTAGTAAACTACCGCGAGTAAACTACCTTAATACTGAAATCCAAATTTGTTAATTTGAAATAATTCAAAGCTATTACAATGAATTTATATTATAGTCCATCGGTAGTGCACAACCAAGTTAGACGGGTGTGGTTTGTACTTAAACTTTTGAACGAAAAGAGCTACAGTGGTGAGTTTTCGAATATAGCCAAATTACGGAATTCTAAGATAAAATTCTTAGAATTCTGTCTTCTCTAATCGTTAAGAAATTAAAACTAGGATATACATACCATCTTAACATCATACTGTGATGTCCTTCGGGATTAGGACATAACGAAAGCACAGAACTCGGGATATAGTATCGAGATATATCATAGTTTTGTGATAAGTGAATATGTAGAAGATTATCTAAGATTGAACTGTCCCATCTCATTCATTCACCTTTTAGCACAGCTACGCACTTGTGAATGCTAAGAATAGTTTTAAACAGGTTGTATACACCAATAATTCTGAATCATGTGCACTTTATGTGATTCACATCAAAAGGAGGATCTGGAGCATCTTCTTTTGTTTTGTCCATCATATAGATATGTTCGGAAACAATTTCTGGAAGAAATTGATGTAAATGGTCTAAAAATCACTTTGTCACATATTCTAAGTGCTTCCACTATACTTATCCACCACTACCGTAATGGGGAGAGCTCGCTTCCCTCACGCATTTCTGCTGCCGCTGCGTTTATTCCCCACCATTTCTTATTCCGTTAATTATAAAGTAACAACTCCTTACTTTTACAATTATTTAATTTTTTTTTTAAGTTTTTTTTGTTACCTACTAATATAAGCTTATATTTTAGTTTTTGCTTTATTATAACACTTAAAAATCAATTCGATTTATTGACGCCTCCTTCAATTAGATTATTCTAATTACTGTATGAATTCATCTAGATGGAAGTATAGACCACAAATCATTTTTTAAAATTTTATAATTGATTTGTGCCTTATTGATTCGGTTTTCGAAAAAGGCATCGGATAAAAGTTGTTCATTAGAAATATAGGTAACAACTTTTATTCGAGATTTTTTTCCAAAAACCGAATCAATAAGGCACAAATCGACAATAAAATTTAAAAAAATTGGCATACACTTTAGTGGCCATGTCTACTTACCATATTATTGCATTGGTCATTATGATTCCTTCCCCGAAGAAAAGAAAATTCGCTTAGCCTAATGAGAAATTTAGTTTGTCCCCAAAATTATCATATTGGTTTTGGAATATTATGGTAATATCAATATAGCTACATTAGTAAGCTTGGAAATACGATTCATTTGTATACCGTAGCGTTAGGTGCATGAGATCTTTTAAATTTTGTCTAGTAAGGTTTCAAAGATGGATATTTCTCACCCTGGTGGAGGAATTCATGTTCTGACTATGCCCATTCACGAGCTGGACCTTACTTATTACCTCTATAACACACACACAGTTTCATCTCGTTATATCTTTTCCTTTTTGCGTTATCGTGTGTCGACGGACGGACGAACGAACGGATATGGGGCTATGTACAAATTTATGAACACCTATGCAAAAAATTTTTTTGCGTTCAATATCATCAACCGCTGCAAAGTCGGGTCTAATCTCAACATACTTTTGAATTTATTATATATATATACTGGGTAATATAATCCACACAAGTTGATGTGAGTTTCAAAAATTTTATAATTGTGACTTATTGTACTGGTTTTTGAGAAAATGCTTCGGATGAAATTTGTTCATTAAAAATATAGTCACTTATATTCAAAATTTTTTGAAGTGGAAATTAAGAAGTATGTCTTGAGTTCACAAAAAACAGGTTAAAACAAAAGTTGTTTATTTAAAAACAAAACGTTTTTTGTTTTTAAAATCTTTTTCGGCTTGGAGATAGATTATTATTTTAGGATGCCGGATTTTTCCTATTAACGAACTTTACCTTTTTTAACCCGACTTCAAAAAGGAGGATGGTTCTCAATTCGTCTGTATGTTGCTTTTTCATTTTTATTTTTTGTAATTTTTTTAAATGTTTGTTACCTCAGAACTCCGTCATTTATGAACCGATTTTGAATATTTTTTTTTGTTTTAAAGGGTTTGATTTCCGATTGGTCCCATTGTCACCAAATCGCATTATGATGAAGGGATCCCCTGGAAATCGAGGAAAACCATTATTTTATATGTGATCATCGATTTCTGCGAATATTTTTTGTTTGTTTGAAAGGGTATACTCATAATGGAAAATTAAGAAACTTTTTTAAAAACCGACTTATAAAAAATTTTTTACAAAAAAAAACCGACCCCAAAAATAAAATTAAAAAACAAAAAAAACAAAATGCATGTAAAAAAAACTGAAAATCTGTTATAAAAAAATGCACTAAAAATTAGTAGGTCGTTTAGTAGGTCTACCCATATTCAGACAAATAAAATCAGTTATAGAACTTCATATAGAAAGTCACTAAAAGGCGAGAAATCAAAAAAATTTTGACCAAATGGAAACCCGACTTCAAAAATCAAATATTCTAAAACAAAAAATGCACTAAAAAGTCAAAAAATAATTGCATATTCTTGTGTCAATTTTAGTTCACCTAAGCAAAAATTTTTTAAATATATATGTTCAATTATTGTTATTTTTGTTGGCGGTGTCCTAATTTTATGTGAATTTCTTTATGCTGACACCGACTCCAAAAATAACAATAATTGTACATATATATTAAAAAATTTTTTGCTAAGGTGAACTAAAACTGACACAAGAATATGCAATTATTTTTTGACGTTTTAGTGCATTTTTTATTTTAGAATATTTGATTTTTGAAGTTTCCATTTTGTCAAAATTTTTTTTATTTCTAACACATAGTTTTGTTCATACCTTTTAATTAACAGTATACTTATTTTGCAAGCCTAACGCTTTTTAAAAGGTTGTGACCTTGAGCGTTCCAGATGTCCGTAAAACCGCAATCTGCGACCAGCGTTCGTATTTGTGACACCCAGTGGTATTTTTCCAAGTTGTCTGTTGTCTGATCAAGTTCGAAATGGCGACGGAATATTAACTTTGCATATCTGTCTTCGGGTAGTGCAAGGACCTTGTTCCACCATCGAAGAGCATTCTTTAATATAAACCAGTTTCAGATCTAACTATGCAACTTGGAGTGATTTTTGGTTAACCAGTAAAGTTCTTAAGAAATTGACACTGCACTCTTTCAATTTGTTTTGGGTGTTGAATTGCACATATTTCCGAACAGTATAGAACAGTTGATACCGTGCTCAAAAAAGTATATACTGAGAATTCTCATTTCTACATCCTGTTTGTGTTAGAATTGTGATTTGCAGTGGGAATACGTCTTTTAGTATTTGAAACCGCTTTAAGAAACAAACCCGATGAAGAAAATTTAATATCAAAGTAGTTATTTACTTGAACAATTTCAATTTTGTGGTCGCAGCGTTTGAAAACTGGGGTTGAACGTACCCGACCCTTGTGGAAAAATATAATAAAATTTTGGTTTTTTCGGTTTTCATGAACAAGTATAAATAGACTTTAACATACTTGAACACATGGTCACCAAATTAGCACTCATTTTTCAAAATTTTAAAATTGATTTGTGTCGTTGATTTATTCCGTTTTTAAAAAAAATGCTTCGACAAAAGGTTGTTCATTATAATTATACTGACAACTTTTATAAAAAACATTTTCCCAAAAACTGAATGCATAAGATACAAAAAAAATAAAAATTTTTGAAAAATGAGTTCTACTTTTGTGGCCCATAGTACGTAGTAATCCATTTTAAATAAACAAATTATTTCTTTAAAAGTTTCAAAAACAAACTCTGGTTTAACTTATTTTAATAATTTATTGACTATCATAGAACGAATTCAAACATATTCAGCCACTTTTTCATCATGCTATAACACGAGGGTTGTCTTAAGGTAGATCTTAAAATAAAAAGGACAATAAAAAGGACAAACATATATTCTTCTATTTTTCATATATTGACAAAAATATATTATTCTCTTTTATTCTCGATGTCCAATCTCTTTACCTACCTGTGTTTTTCCTCAAAAAACATATTTTTTCATTATTTGTAGATATCTACTAAAAATTTTCTTTTCAATTAAATGTTAATAGATTATCAAAGTATCGAAGCAAACTTTTTTGTGAAAATCTCAGCCGAAATTCTTTGTTATTTTCGATTTACAATATGAAATATCAGCTATTAATGATAAGGAAGAATAAGAAGATAAGGAAGAATAACTACTGGTTTTAAAAATTTACTTAGATATTTTTAAGCATATTTTTTAACTTTGTATACAGTTGAATCAAAATCGGAGCCGTAATACCTTAACCCATATAGTTTTTTTTTACGTTACACTAATGAAAATTAACTTGCAGTCAAGTGAGTAAAACCAATATATTTTCATTCAATCCTCCATCTATAAATTAGAACTAAACAAACATCAATATAGATTTATTATCTTCTTCATTGATACTGATTTGAAATATGTTAATTTTATTCTCTGGAGAACAATATATTTAAAATGGTTGTACAATATCCAAAAATTCATTCTGGTTTATGGAGTATTATTTATAAACTAGTTGAAACTAGGTTAATAATCAATCAAGAATATATTCTAGGCAATTTAACTAAATATTTTTTTTCGTACATCACATCGTTCTTTTGTATTTTTAGCGAATTTCCTGAAAGGAAATAGAGCTTTTGGTTCTGTACAGACTTAAATTTTTTTAAATGTCCATCGATCCTACCTAGTAGATGTCGAAAATCACCATCTATGGTATCTATATATATATATATATGGTCATATATATATATATATATATACATATGTCTGTAATCGCTCTAGCGGTCACAATTTTAATCTGATTGGAATGAAATTTGGTATTTGAGACGAGAAATTTGGTATTTAGTATTCAAAAGGTTAAGTTAGTTATTGGGTAAAATCGGACAAGGGAAAAGGGGGTTTAAAGGGAAGGGGAAACACAAAATTTGACATATCTCCCTCAATATTCGAAAAATCGAAAAATTTATAAGAAGTAAATTTCTAGGTACTAAGTTTTACTGTAATTTTGTTTCGTAAAATTTTTTCTGTTACACTAATATTTACAGAAATATTGACGGTTAAAGATTGAAAATTAAATTCCTTAATGTCTCTGTAAACATTGGAGTTTGAGCAAAAATGATAAGGTGATTAATTGTAGCAAACATGATTTTCTACAACTTTATTCCTTGGCTTTTTTCGATTGTTCTAATATTAAGAGAGATATTTTATCTTTTGTAGTTTCTTCTTTCTTTATGCCCCCTTTTCTCCTTGACGTATGCCATTTATTAATAAAATTGGCCTTGCAAATACTAAAATCATATTACGACATTTTATTTTGATCAAACTAAAATTGTGACCTCTAGAAAGTGATTTATGTATTCTAAGGAAATTCGCAAAGTTGAAGCAGCTACTGCGTAACGAATTTTTCTATATATGCTTAGTATATCATATAATTTTTACTTATTTAATGTTTTCAACAACAGCGAACCGCTTAAAGTGTGAGAGGCGTAAAGCTCAGAAACAGATTGAATTTCACTGATTTAGATTGACAAAAGTATCTGAACATCGAAAATAAATCTAATTGTACACGGGCTTATGTCATACCGACAAGCCCTTCTTTGAGAAGATTTAAGCTAGTATTTTTTACATTTTCAGCTGAGTCGAAATCAGTATTCTGTTGTCTGTTGTCATTCGAGGGAATATTTTTAGTCCTGTAGGATATATTGTTTTAAACATATATCATGCATCTCTTTAGGTGCATGTTTCTAAGCAAAAGTTCAACTTCTTAGGTTTTTAAGTTTTTTTAAATATTTTTGGTCAAACATTATACAGAAAATATCTAACATTGGATATTTAACAAATTAAAAATAAAACTATGTGAATTAGCATTTAATGTGGCGATTTATTTTAACATTTACATATACCTTTACGGTATGTACTCATTTGTTCTTCATATTATATATATGACTTTGAATTGCTTATTACAATTTTGATTACAATGAATTGCATATTTCAAGCAACTTCGACATAACCCATTCTTTTGCATTAACTATTGTAAATATATAATTTAAGAATACTTTAGAGAAAAATTACTTGACATAAATACGGCAGAAATTATAGAAATAAGTTTTAAGCCTTGAGTGATCTCGATTGGACTTTTTAATTTTTTTTTGTCATGAATCTTTCTGTCATCAGGTCTTATTATTTCAAGTAAATTAGAATATTAAACATATATTTGTATAAAACATAGTTGAAGTAATCGATATGTAAGTGTTTTTCATTAAAATCGATAAACAATGTTTAAGCTCAAAAATAGTTAAGTATCATTTTTTAGTAACTTTGAATAACAAAACAAAAAACAGCTCTTTCTATAATGAAGTTTCTAAAAGCGAAGATCTCGACTGGACGTTTAAATTACTTTTTCATCAATTAAGTTATCTCGAATTTGCCTATAAGTGATAGTTTTTGAGTAATTGAATTTAAAAAATGAAAAATCAACAAAATATTATAAGAATACATAAACTTTACTGCTTGTATTCAATATAACATTATAATCTTACAATAGCGAATCTAGACCAAAAAAGTAAGTTCAAGTTCGTTAATGGGTAAAATCGGACCACGTTTGGGCAAAATTGGCAAAAGTGCCTATCTTTTAAAATCGTTAAATAAACAACATTTTTTTATGAAATTTTTTTTCATAAACTCAATAGTTTTCTCATAATTTGTGATTAAATGTTCATCGGAAAGCGAATTGTTAACAATTCGAATACGCAGAATTGTTAACAATTCGAGTACACATAATTTTTTACAATTGTTGTATATTGTTGTACATCATTTAATGATATATAATTGTTGTATATCATTGATATACAACTCAGTATATACTGGGTATTCAAACAATTAAACTCAGTTAGTTGTTACATTACTTGTAATTTTATGAGTTTAGTTGATTTGGTTAGACGTGATAATAAAAGTTTAAAGAATTTATTTCGAATTACATTCGGAGTTGAATAAAGAGCATATGAAAATTCGTTCCTGACGGGGGTCCCCTGACCGCACCCACTTTAGAAAAAAATAATTATTCGAATTATAATTATATAGTATTTTGAATTTCTATGCTTAAAGTTCAAATGCGTATTATAATTATATTCTCAATAAAATTTTTCTCATTATCACCAAAAAAGATTTTAATTTCAGTTTTAAAATAACATATTGGTTCATTTTGACACACAGCCCAAAAAGATTGTCGACTTCTGCTCTAAAGTATACATAATCAATTGTTTAAAGCTTAGTATGCAGTTTAAGATAAATGTTTTTTTTTAAAGTTGTCTGTTTTTGAACTTCAATTATTAAAAAAACAAAACAAGCAAAAGACTTTCTATTTGTCTGGCGTTATAATTTTTCTATTTGGTAAGAACATTTGAAGAAATTATTACGAAATAGTTCCATCGTTACAACGTTGAAACATGGCGCAAGGTTTCAACCACTTAAAACTGGAGGCAAATTGTGTTGAATCATTGAAACGGAAAGGTGGCCTTAATATTAATAAATGGGAAAAATTTATCGAAAGTAAAGTTTCGGAAATTTTACTACTCACTATACCTCTAATACTTTAATATTTACAGAAATATTTACGCTGTTAATGTTCTAATACTTCTAATAATGAATATTAAAAATACGAATATAAGAAGTTGATTTAATATTTATTGCGATTCCGTTCTCTGGGAAAACTTACGTAGTCTGTCTACGTAAGTTTCTTACATGAAAAATGTTTTTATATATAGTTGTAGGTAACCCATAACTTATATCTTTGACCGGCCGCCTTTGTCTTGTATGTACACTGCCGTTCATAAAAATTGAACCAGTAAGTCACATTCTAAGCGTTTATATTATTAAATATATGTTTAATATGACATCCAGTAACATTTAGAATATTTCAACTGGTTCAATTTTTAGGAACGGGATTGTACCATACATTCTATGATTCTATGATTGAATGTACCATTACATTTCACGAAATTGAATTATGAATGGTACCTATAGGTGTCATCGACCGCGTATTATTATTTCAATAACATGTTGTAATTTAAATATAACGGACCACTAATACGAATCCGCACACAAAGTTTATTGTAACAAATTTAAGGAATACAAAGGAAAATAAAATACCCTAAATACAAATCCGAGTAAATATTTACGTGTATTTTGATTTTGATTGACATTTTGTGTATATATTAAACAAAAATCTTTATAGGTTTCAGTATCATTTTTACATCTATATACAGCTACAATGTTGTATGTTTCACCTCTAGAGAAATCTACAAGCCAATGGTTGGGTTTAGCGAACCAAAGTGCTTAAAAGCAAAATGGCGGCTGCTCAGCGTTAAGCCCTGACGACTATTAAAACAAATTAAATATTATTTATTAATTTATTTTTGTATTCAACATAAATATCCAACAATTTCAATAAAAATATCAGTGAATTAAGCAAAATGAGGGGTAAAAGAGCGCTGATTGAAACCCTTAGTTCGGAAGCGCCTTCAAGCGTTGGTAGCCGCTTTCATACGCTTAACACACTCAATTCTCATAAGACCAGGTAGGTATTAAAGTATATCTCCGATGAATAAAATTTTCAAATAGCTCGTGAATGTCGGTCGTAATGCAATTATAAATAAATACGACAAAAAAAATTATATGGAGTTTAATCTCCAGTCTTAATGTAAACCATTAAACTTCATTAAAATATTTAACGACAGATCTGGATCATCATTACTTAAATCGTCATTACTTACCTAATTAATAAATACAAACATATTCACAATTGTATATATTACAGTTGTTATTATTGGAAGAACTTGATGGAAGAATATACTCATGATATTTTCAACGGATGGGACACTCGAAACAAGGTATGGTTTGTAAACTTAGAAAAATGAAAACTTTTGAGCATTTCCTCTTAAAATGCTTATCTTTTATCCTGGAAGGAGTGTTTTTCAGACCAAATATTTCATTCACACTGATCGTATTAATTTTTTGGTGTCTAATTTGATACTGCTTTATATAATTCTTGTAGTAGCGCATTTCAATGTCGCAGCATTGCCCTGGGTCACTATATGTATTGGTGTTTATTCCTTAGGACATCTGGTGGCAATAATTAGAAACTGAGTTGTGGGGCTCAACTGGGATAGCTACATATGCGTTAGATAGATTGTAGAGGCTGTCCTGGACGGGACACACTTCGGCCATAAGGTTCATTGTGATGCTTAAGGATGTGAGGATCTGGGTGGAGGACAAGAAATTTTGTGTGTAGACTAGGAATAGGTAGAATGTGCGGCTGCAGCCAACTTTGATAGGAACTATGCCGATACTTATCTGGAGTTCGTGAAAGAAACTGCAGAAAACCTGCACAAGCATAGCCGGTTACTTCGTTCTTGTCCATACGCCGACAGTTTAGTTAATTAACCGCCCCCATTATTTTTTTAGTAATTGACAAACTGCCGATCCCTCCAGCTCCAAATTATTCTATACAATTCACATATTTTTTGGTAAAAAGTTACACGATTTTAAGCGTCGGGTTTGGGGAGGAGCGGGGTAGAAGTTGGTAAATTATTAGTTTTTATCAGTTATTCTTAAATATTTAGAAAAGTATGCGGTTTAGCGCGAAAAGTACAATTTACAAAAATAATTTACATAAAATTTCAAACAAAAATGGTCCCGTGCAGAACCTTGTTAAAGTGAACGGTTCCCGAGTTATGGAGGGTGTAAAAGTAGAAATTTTTCGTATTTTTTAGATTTTTTTATTATATCATTTTTAATCATAATATTTTTAAAACTGCAGCTTTTGAATGTTTTTCTTTAGAAAATAGGCATATTTAGCTGTATATTCCAACCACATTTTATTAAAATTTTTTTAAGTTCATAAACTGAGTACAATAGTAATATTGAATAAAAATGTAGAATGTTAAATGCGACCATAAATTAATGTAAAGTATTCATCAATATTCAGTCCTCTTCAAACATAGCACCTTCCTCTTCTAGATCTTCGTCTATGATGTTCATGTCCCTGTTATCATATCCAAGACCTGAGCAATTTCCGCATATGCATGAGTAGTTTAGATCACTCTTTCTGCACAGGATATCGATCAAGACCTTTGAACCAAATTTTCTGTGCACCGAAGCGGTGCACAGAAAATGTTTCACCGATGAAACACCGTGACATATACTGTGACATATGGTAGTATTTTTCCTTTCAGTAATTTGTTTCGTCCTTTGATTTTTCTCGGGTGTTTGTCTTTTAGAAGTAGGCTGTATGATTTCAGTTATCAAGACATTGAGCACTAACAGTTCAGCTCCTTCTTTACAAATTTCTTCAATTGTTGGAAACTGAGAATAGTTTTAATAGCTTTTGGACTTGATCTCACGTCGAATAATAGCTGCTGCAGTGTTGATCACTCTCAGTTTCTCCTTAGCTTCGTTATCAGAGTGTCGATTTCTATACCAGTTGTCTGATAAAATATTAGTAGTTGCTCCAGAAAAAACAAATCACACTTCTTTTATTTGGTAAAAATGCAAAATTCAAGCGATTAGCATAGCCCTGGATAAGTTTTCTTTTTAAATGTATGCCAGTATATGGCTCAACTTTTTCCAAAAAATCTAAAAAAATACGAAAAATTTCTACTTTTACACCCTTTGTAACTCTGAACCGATTGCTTTAACAAGATTATGCACAATACCATTTTTGTTCGCAATTTATTGTAGATTATTTTTGTATAGAACACTTTTCGCGCTAAACCGCATATTTTTCTAAATATTTAAGAAAAACTGATAAAAACGACTAATTTATCAATATCTCCAGCCCCTCCACCCAAACCCGACGCTTAAAATGGTGTAACTTTTTACTAAACAATATGTGGGCTGTATAGAACAATTTGGAGATAGAGGGAAACTTTTACTTTGGATGTTAAGGTTAGGCCGTTCTTTGGAGTAATTGCACCGTACTAATTTAAATTAGGGTAAACCCCACAAGATAATTTCCTTTCTAACTTAGATCCGTCGGTATAAAATACCACGCCCTGCCCTTTGGCTTAACCCAGTTCTCATCACATTCCTGTCTGGTAGGCTTTTACGGAGAACTTGTTCCCGAAGCTAGGATGGGGGGGGGGGGTAGAACGTAGTCGATGGATCATGGAAGTGAGTACCTTCGTAAGATCCATACATGACCGTAATGCGTCTCAGAGCCGCGCATTTCTCTCCAAAGAGGTTAGTTAGCAGGAGGTGCAGAATTACCGCAAGTGTTTAGGATGGCGTTGTCCGTAGACCGTAGTCCGTCCCGAGATTAGCATGGATGCTTACCGTTGGATACTACCCAGTACTTTTTGGTGCATTTCCTTTTAGTGGCAGGAAATCCACTGAAAAAGGAAATAGAATAGTATGGGTTTAATGACTGCAATGTATAGCCAGTGAAGCATTTTGGGATTTAAGCCCCACTGTTTCCTTATGGCCATTTTGCAGGTGTACAGCGCCACAGTTGCCTTTCGGGCCCTTTTCTAGATGCTGAGAAAGGGCCCGAATAGTAGCTTTCGATCCAGGATGTTGCCTAGATATTTAGATTTCCCGGTAGTTTAAGGCTGGATCTCTCTCACCTTTGGGAGGGTAAAGGAGGGGATTTTGTATTTCCTTGTAAAGAGTACCAGCTCTGATTTGTCCGGGTTCATCGCAATGCCAGAGTTGGAGCACCAGTATGCTAGAACTTTTAGGACAGATTGTATCATATTTAATAACGTTTCAGGAAACTTCTCTGAAGCTGCTATCACTGCATCGCCCGCATACGCAATTATCTTGCATCTCGAGCCTTCCAGTTTTAGATGAAGCTCATTTAGCACGATGTTCCATAGAAAGGGTGAAAGTACACCTCTTTGTGGCGTATCTCGCCCTACATACCGATGTATCACCGAGTCGTCCAATTGTGAGCTTATCTCTCTGCCTGTGAGCAAAAGATTAATAAACTCGGTGGTAGGCACTTCGATATTCAGATTATACAGTGCTCTGATAATTGTTTCAGGCTTGATGTTATTGAAGGCGCCTTCAATGTCTAGAAATGCTACCAAAGTGTATTCTTTGTAGACCAATGATTTCTCCATTGT